>CM060968.1:135309510-135679510 GCA_030765045.1 Tenodera sinensis
TTTCGTACATAATAATTCCAAATTTACTTATAGACGTTCCCAAATAAGAGGTCGTTATTCACTTCATCTCTTAGTCATGCAAAGAGAACAGGATTTGAAAGTCTTCATAGACCGACCACTATTAAAACATTTGACTATCACTTAAAACCTGCTGTTTTCTCCTTGCACCTACCAGGAAATAAGCAATAAGATAATTTCTACAAATGTTTAATCTCGACTAATATGAAAAGCGTTTGTACGTGGTTTGTACAAGAGTAGAAAAAGTCATGTGAGTGCAACACATCAGTTTTTATGTTCGTTTCAAAGCATCTAGATTCATTTTATAGGCCATTTTTCAAACTATGTAGTTAAAAACCCGAACCTGCTAATCAGCATTTTACGAGTATGTCCAATAAGCCGATGTGCCAACACGATAATGTATTCGAAAACATAAAATATTGTTGTTTAGTTATGGAACGGTTTGTCATATTAATATCGGACCACTTATGTGTAAATATACCATAAAGTTATATCAGCTCTGAGGACTGCTGCAGACTGACTCCCATTTTAAGGTAATCGTCCTGTTTTTAATGGCAGAAGGAGCATGCCAACGTCATAAGTTCATATTAACGAGACTATTCCTGCTCCTAGATGCAGAAAAAGAAAATAGCTTTTTGGACTTCATTAGCATGGAGAGCGCTGTCCCAGGAAACGTGCGTGGTGTAGGAACATCGTGGAAGTTGCTGGAAGTTGAGGAAGTCATCTTCTCCGCTTGTCGAGGAGGAACTGGTCAAAGCTCTCTCTCCCTCGCTCAAGTCATGCCATTACCATGTCAAACCAAACAGCTGTACATATGTATGTATGACGTTGATGTTACAATTGCCTGCGCTTCCGTTGAGGACGCTCTTTACTGTCACGAACATGCATCCTTTCATTGCTTACTCTACTCTTCATTTAGCCAGCTTTTTCTATGCTACAGTCGAATGTAGACACTTTACGTGCTACTTTCGCTGTTTAATGCGACCTAAGAAGCAAACTGCAAGAAATCTGCACCAGAAAAGATCAAACAAACGAAGGGGAACAAGGGTTTTTAGGTCGGGGTACGTTTCGGGGGTTGTTTCGCAAGATGTAGCACATGTTGTTTTCCGTTTTGTGTCCATTTTGATGTTAATACTAGTAAAAACTCTTTGAAAAACTATCGATTTTAATTAAGTTTTGATATGAAATATGTGTTGTTACCTATTTTATTTGTAAATTGAGGAAGGGTGTGAAGCAGAGAGTACATCAAATTTGTACTCTAGGTCTCCACTACATAGTCTCAATATTACTGTAGCCAGGAAAAATTAATGCTCCCCCACTATCAGGAGTGCAGAGGTTAAAATAAATCTGTATTTGAAAAAATAAATATAGCAATTATTGCTTGAAGTAACTACCTTTTTGATGCTCCATAATGTGCATGTGTATTGTATGAGAGCGAGGAAGAGACGGAGAGAGGGAAAGACGGAGAGAGAGGGGGGGGAGGGATAGATGGAGAGGGGGAGGGACTGATGCAGAGGGAGAGGGAGGGGTTGATGGAGAGGGGGTGAGAGAGGAGAAGAAACGGAGAGAGAGGGAAAGAAAGAGACGGAGATGGAGAGAAAGGAAGAGACAGAGGGAAAGGAAGAGACAGAGAGAAAGGAAGAGACAGAAAGAGAGAACTGAAGAGACGGACACAGAGAAAGACACGGAGAGACGGGGGATAGATGGAGAGACGGAGAGACGGGGAGACAGGGGAGAGGGGGAGAGACAGGGACGGAGAGACGGAGTGAGAAAGGGAGAGACGGAGTGAGAGGGAGGGAGAGACGGAGAGAGAGAAAGGGAGAGACGGAGTGAGACGGAGAGACGGAGTGAGAGGGAGGGAGGGGCGGAGAGGGAGAGAATAGAGGAACTGAGAGGTGGGAGAAAGGGAGACGTAATATTTGGTCCATCTCTTATGGTTTACCAACTATGCAAAAGTCATCCACACCTAATATTACAGACAAGAATTTGGAGATGTGAAAAATCGTCTTTGGGACAACTGCAGCACATATGCGAAACTGGAGTAGAAATATAAAAATATGACAGAAAATACGAAAATTTAAGGGAAAATATGACTATAATATGAAACATGACAAGAAAATTACAAAACATGTTAAAGAAGTGAAAATATGACTATATATGACCATCGGAATTGCATAATTTTAATCAATTAAAAATATACATTTCATAACATAAAAATGTCTCTGACTGATATACACACACTCACAGGCACACACATGGACCTATTTCTGAAATTGCTTCTTTTTGGATTCAGAGGTGCTCAAAACATACATTTCAGGTGAGATCTCGACGTCGAGCTTTGGGTGGATACAATACTTCCTTTATTTACGATACGTAGTAGAGAAAGTAAAAAAGCCAAAATATGACTATGAGAATTGCATAGTTTTAATCATTGATAATATCGTGCTTCGTTTGTTTTCCGTGGAAAAAATCCATAAACAAAAACTATGACGTGTCATGAATATCCGGACCCTGGTCATAACAGAATGTGTGCTTTCAGTTGTAAATAAACTCTTAGAACATAGTCACGCGGCAGTTCAGGAATTTAAGCAGCTAAAAGGATTACGATAGATTGAAGGAGAAGATTCACCGAGCACACACAAGTACCTCGATGTGTTCTGATCAACAGGAACTCCTACACTGGGCCAGCAGTTGTCGCCTCTGTTTCAGTCGGGCGGGTACTTCTATAGGAGTGTTGGAACAATGTAGGTCGCAGTAGTATGTGAGGTCACGCAGCATGTGGAACAGCAAGGCAAGAATGAACTGCACATCATATCTACATATAGAATGTTCCACAGCAGTTATAGAGGTAATGCAGAAGTAGACCTACACGGGCTGCAAAAGCTAATTCCAACGTGTGAGCAGTCATCCTGAACATGAAGGAAAACACGCGAATCGCTCAAGGCACCAGTCTACTGTTGGTAATGGCTTCACTGAGTAGGAGTAACAAACCGTTATTTTCGTGTTACCTGTTTGTTACCCGCAGGGTGATGATTCTGCTTCACTTGTTGCTATAGTAAGCAGAGCAAGTACTGTATTCCACCCAAAAATTCCATGTCGAATGTTTGGAAGCCTACTGAATAAAATAAAGCATTTTTAGAACAAGGTCTGCGCGTGTGTGTGTGTGTGTGTGTCCGTCAAAGTTGGTATTTAAGTTTGTCTTTTAAGAATGCGACACGAACATTTTGAAGAAAATTCCTCCACCCTAAACTACCCTCTACATGGAAAATTTTACGAAAATATTCATTTTCTTGAAAATGGCTCTAACGATTTTGATTAAAATGATATGTTTAAGATATTTTTTATGACTAATGAAGTGTATGTTTTGAATTTTCTGACTATAACCCATGTAGTACTCTTGATGACTTTTGCCTAACTGGTAAATCGTAACAAATAGACCAAATCTTACTGCAAAAATGTAGATCTTGCTAAAACACACAATTTATGTCCGAATAATTTTTGTAGAGTGAACCATTACGGAGATATTCCTTGTTATTTGTGTATGTTTTGGAAAACAAACATTCGCCAAATAGGACATCATTGATTTCTTATCTTATCTGTGCAAAGAGAACGGATATTCCCCTTACACCTACAAGGAAATCAGCTATACGATAATTTGTACAAATCTCGACTAGTAGGAGTAAGACTTTATAAGAATGGTTAGTACAGGAGTAGAGAAAGTCATGGCGGCGCCGTGGCCGAGCGGTTAACGCGCTCGCCTACCACCTAGGCGGCCCGGGTTCGATCCCAGGGACCCGCATGTGGTATTCGTGGTGGACGAAGCGGCGTCAGGGCGGGTTTTCTCCGGGTACTCCGGTTTCCCCCGCCATCTCATTCCACCGGTGCTCCATCTTCATGTATCATCAGTGTCACCGCCTGCGGTGCCGTAGTAGTAAAAGCGGGCGTTAAACACTACAACAACAACAGAGAAAGTCATGTGAGTGCAACATATACGATTTTTAAATGTTGTATACAGGCAATAGGTTATGCATTGCATAATCCAGGCTTGGGCGACTGGTACTCACGGTCTTGTACAGATAACTACGTATGTTCAGCAGGTAAAAAGAGTACTAGGATCGCTCAAGCTATTCCGCGAGTTGCCTAGACGTGGCATAATCAGAATATGTAGTGATGGTGTTTATGATCGGCAAGTCAAATATACTCTAGACCCTCCCATAGTCGAAACTAATTGAATTCCGAGGCAGGAACATTACCAGTGTTTGCAGCTTGATGCACTTACACATTTTGCATTAAACATTCAGACTCCCAATAGGCCAACGCACTCTTCTTCAGAGCGAGTAACTTTGGTTCCACCTGCTGTTTTTAACTCCGAAACAAAGATATCGCTACTTTTCCACCAGAGGCTTTTACGAAGCGGTAGACAATTTCTTTTCTCCATCTTGAGCGCACGGTTAGAGGTTAAAAATTCACGAAAACTTGAGAAAGAACCACAAAAAAGTGGGGCAACGCGACAAATTGCATTTGGTTTGTTTAATGCACGGGTGGTATCGGCGAAATATCATTAGATTCTTTCTCTTTGAATATTAGGTTATCTCCTCTTCCTTCTTGACTTCTATAATCAAGAAATCTAATTCCAACCTTTGCAGTGGAAACTGTTAGATTTTAGCTGGAGGAGGCGGAACTAGAAGGAAAGTTGCGGGAATTTGCTCCGATATGTATTCAAGAGGGAGTGGGAAGAGTTAAGGTGAAAGTCTGATGTCATCCCTGACGTCAACACATCTGTGCCTGCGACCTTTCATTCAAATAGTGTGACCCACATATGTGTGGGGAACACTACTCCATCGTGGGGAACCTGGTTTTCCCGTTTTCTTGCACGTAGATAGTCAAATCTTTTAAAGCTTTCAAATTCCGTTCTCATTGTACGCCTAACATAAAATCATTTGGACATCAATTGTGTGTTTGAGCTAGATCTACATTTTTTGTATAGTAACATTTACTTTGTCTCTTACGGTTTACGAGTTATTCAAAAGTTATCCAGAGTAAACAGGACTACATAGGCTATAGCCAGAAAATTCAAAATGTACATTTCATTTGTCATAAAATATCTAAAAAATATGGCGTTTTAATCAAAATTTTCGGGAACTTTTCCATGTAAAGGCTAGTTTAAGGTGTTGCAATTTTCTTCAAAATCATCGTCTCGCATACTTAAAAGACATTAAACTTAAATACCAACTTTGGTTTTTAACCGACTTTTCGTTTTTGAGTTATGTTGTCCACATACTGACACACTCACGCACACGCACACACACACACACACACACACACACACACACACACACACACACACACACACACACTTTTTTGTGCTTTTTGGTGATTTTTTTTTAGGGGATCTCAAAACATTTCCGGTGAAATCTCGACTTCGAATTTTTGGGTGGAGTACAATACTTCCTCTACTATACGCAGTAGAGAAAGCAACAAGTTGCTTTACTTGGGTATCCACGATGAAGCGTCTCTTTTCGCTAATAGAGAACGCTTTCTTTTCCATAATATTATATTTTATCATTAGGGCTTGAAGTTGAAGACTTTAAATTGCCTAAAAGTTCTTTACCAGCGATGTCCGAACTTGTCTCTGTGGCGTGTGGACTTGCAACAAGTGACGGGCACAAACAGGCGATTCCATGGCAGTTTGTAAGTCATAGCTTGAATTTTCTGTGAATGTTCTCAGAAGACCTCTTCATTCTGGATGACTTTTGCATAAACGGTAAACAGTAAGAGACAGACAAAAGCTTACTAAATACAAAATGCGGACCTCATTAAAACACACAACCTATGCCATACTTTTTTAAGTCAACCATTTCCGAGATATTCTTTATTATTTGTTTAAATGTTCCAATACTAATACTTTACTCAAATAGGAATATGTTGTTCGTTGTATCTCTTGACCTTGCTAAGAGAACGGAATTTCAAAAGCATCGTCTAGCAACCAGCGCTTAAGCCTGAAAGCCACTATATTTCCATATTCCCCTTGCACCTATTAGATAATTAGCAATAAGATGCTCTACAATCGTATATTTGCGAACAGTTTTTTCAAATTGAACTATATTATAAGTCTTCGTCATAATAGGTTACCCCAGCGGTCGGCAAGTATCGGACTTATGACGTAGGAGCGGGCAGACGCTGACGGAGCACTCTGTGAGGTGAAGACTCGAGCAGTGCAAATACAACACCGGTAGGCACGTGTAATGCCGTGACGGCTCGTATTGTTTTATATGTCACTAAAAGTAATCTAATTCTAGATTATTCAGAATCCAATATAAAATGTTTGTTTATGATGAGTTAGAATTTATATTACTTGTATTAATAATAAACACATTAAGTGGGGTTGATTCAGTGATGCAACTCCCCAAGAGTCCTGGACAATAGTTGCCATACTATATTTAATGAGATTGAGTAAGGTGATATATTGTTATAACAGTGACGTATTTTTCGTGTTTATGATAACCGAAGAGAGGACTCCATTAGGATAGATAAATAAATAAATAAAATCTATAAAATAAGTAAATAACATTTATAAAATAAATAGAACATGGCGAACCTAAGTACCAGGTTTGGTGCTGTTCATCAACGGAACAAAAATCCCTTACAGGAATTTGCTGCCCTTACCTGTTTGGAAACAGTGCGACAAAGACAACGAGTGTATGTGGCAGAGAAAGTATACTACACAAGTAGTAAAGCTATTCAAGAAACTGTCCGAGTGTCATAAACAAGGAGGATGAGGCAGGGTGTCGAACCCGTGTCTAATCGGCAATTGCCCCGACGAACTTCATTCCCCGGAGACATTCTTTGCTGTGGTAAATGGCATTTTTGCTAATTTAATTTTCGAGTTATTCCGCGAACGTGCGCTCTCACTCACTCACTCACTCACTCACTCACTCACTCACTCACTCACTCACTCACTCACTCACTCACTCACTCAGTCAGTCAGTCAGTCGCTCACTCACTCACTCTCTCTCTCTCTCTCTCTCTCTCTCTCTCTCTCTCTCACATGAACACACACGGACATAACCTAAAATGCCGTTCCGGATCCAGGGCACCAGAAAGCGCGTATTCCCAGGAAATCGCCCTGTGGGGCTTTGTGTGGTACTGGCTCCAAGTATCTACACCAGGCGGCAGTTAAAGTAGTATTAATCATGATCATACTTGTGGAAAATGAAGTAATGTTCATGGTTAGTTGTGAGTAATGCATTCCTTTAGCATGTAAACATCACAAATTGTGTTTGAGCTAGGGTCAGGGACGGGAACAACCTTGCTCTACTTGTCTTCTTGTGGAGTTTTTCCTTTTGAAGGAAGACTGGATTGGTCTTTGAGGTCGCAGTCCTTTTTCCTTGTGCTGGTGATGTTTCCTTTACCCTTTTGTGTAGGTAGCGCAAAGAAGAAAATGTTTGCTGTTCTGATGTTTGCTATCTGTATCACTTACCTACTGTGTTCCTCTGACGAGAATGTCACCATAAGGACATCAACTCTAACATTTTCTGATTACGGGTAGAGAAAGCATGTCCATCCTTTTCTGGAAAAGGGCCACTGTCGTTAAGGTGAATTGGTGTGCATTGTTCGATTATCTCACCGTATTAAATACGATCAAAATTTAAGATAAACCAATTAATTTTTAAAATAGCATATATATCAAAATGTTATTTTAATCATATATTAGTTAAATTATTTTAAGTGATTAGTATGACTTTTAAGTGTAGCAGCAAGAAAAGAAAAGTTTCAGACGAATTATTATTGTCATTATTATTATTATTATTATTATTATTATTATTATTATTATTATTATTATTATTATTATTATTATTATTATTATTATTATTATTATTATTATTATTATTATTATTATTATTATTATTACTATTACTATTATTACTGAGGTAACTGTATCTATCTTGATTAAAAATATGTTTCACACAGTTTTCTGTGAAAAGGCTGTTCAATGTTGTTTGATTTTTTTTTGTAAATATTTATTTAAGGTCGTTTTGACAACACGGTCTTATCACGACCATACATAGTAATACATTGTGGATATTAACTTACAATTATACATACACATATTACATTATGTTGACATTTACAGTAAATTTGAAAGTTTTATGTTGTTCATAAACTGTAGAGTCTTGCTGATCATATTCGGTGTATTGACTGCATGATGATGACTGTCTATATCTGCTGTATTGTGGGCAATCTATAAGGATGTGGTGGATGGTTAGAGGAATATCATAGTTGGCACAATTTGGAGGTTGGCCCTTGGTGAGAAGGTGACTGTGTGTTAGTTTGGAGTGTCCAATTATAAGCCGAGTGATGTTAACTTGATCTCTTCTTTTCAGTCTTTGGAGCTGCAGAAAAGGTTTTGTACAGCCTGAGCGAGTTGTTTGATGCTGTCGGAAACTATGGCAGAAAAGTAAAATCTTATCTGCAAAATTGTTAAACCGTTAAAACATATCAATCGTGTGCAGTAATTATCTGCCTTTTGGACTTGTATACGGAAAGTTTTGGAAATGTCTTTAGTGTGTATTTTACCCCAGTTTAACATGGAGGTTATCTTTAATGATGCGACTGGTGATGCTGGGTCTGTTCTGCGGTAGCCTAGTTTACACGCCTACATATAATAACGGCGTTTGCAGTTCAGGCTAATGTTGTTTGGCACGGTGTATGTGTGGTGGGAGTAGACACTATTTGAAGCTGTGTGTATGTGTGTGTTGATTACATTCACTGCGTGTGGTTATCATCCTATACATATACTACAGAAGAGCGTTTATTTGTGTTAAAGCTTCGTCTACCAGTCTGAATTATTTATACAGAAATTCTGCCCTGTCGCGGATCCTGACAAATCCACAATTTATACCTAGTTATATGGCTCTGTTACCGACATTTATGTCTAAATTCTGCATTGTTTGCTTCAAATCTCGTTTTAGGGCCTCCAGATTTCTGTGTCGTGTCGAGTTAGCTTTATTCTCGACGATGTTTCATAGTCCAGCGGATTCAGATCAGGACTTCCCGTGGCCAATACGTTATAAACTCGGCAACATTGTCCTTAAACCATTATTGCCCGTAGTTAGCCTTCTATACTGATGCAAATAGATGATTGCTATAGACCAGAGGTTCGTGAACATTTCGCCGTGTAACTATGCAACACAACAGTACACACCCGCTTCCTTACTTGATTTCAGGAGTCACTTCCAGTCGTTTCGCGACCGCTATCAGTGGCGGAATTATGTCAGTGTCAACACCGTCTACCTCATTGGTAACAAGATATTACATGGTCTTCTTCGAGCCAACGTTGAACGCCTTTATTGCAGATATCATGTCGCATACAACGAAAAAACTGCTGGCACTCAATTGCGGACAATTAAAGACAGCGTACAACCCTGGATGACGTCCTGCAGGGATTCCAGGCGGGCGGAAGTTATTCTCACCCGCCTTAGGATAGTCCACACAGGAGCAATTCACCTTCTGCTTGGGGACCTAGTGCCTGTATGTCCAAGGTGCGGCTCATGTCCTTGTAGATTGTCCGCAATACGATCGTGAACGCCAGTCCAATGACCTGGGGCGTACAATTGCTTCAATTTTGGGCGATGATCCAGATTCTGTCTCTAATGCGCTGCGTTTCGTTGCACATATTGGGTTCTCTATGTATCTCGTTTTAGGTAGCATTTAGTTTTTCAGATTTACTGTGCGATATTTCAAACTACTTCGTGTTTATTAAATCTGACCTATTGATTCGTTTTAGAGTTTTAGAAGTGAGAGTTCTTTAGTTCTAGCCTTTTCTTAGATTTTTTCAACTCTCAGGTATTTTAACTTTCTTACCCTGAATATTGTTTTTAATTGTCTAGCATTGTAGCCTCCTATTTTAACCCTTCTCTTGAGTTTTAGATTTTGTTTTACTACGAACCCAAATGACCTATCGCCGGCCCCTAAATTTAACACTCTAGTCCACAACGAAAAAACTAGTGTTTTCTGATCTATATTTTTATATATGTTGTATACATTTTCTTCTTAATATTATTGTTATTTCTTTGTTATGATTACAGATTTACAGCGTGCCAAAGTTCTAGATGGTTCACAATCTAACAATCTAAACATAGCAAACTTACCTTGACATGTGAGAACTCTTTTAAGCAACAAATCAAATTATGAAATACTTATTTAAAATGTATAAAATCACTTGGCATTGTGTCAGAGGATAAAGGAATCAGTTGTATTCCCATTCTTGAAGAGTTGAAAACCGAGTTTACTTCGTATAGGTTCCATGATTTCAGGAATCTTGAGAATAGCATCTCAATGTTTGTTAATCCTTTTACTGTAGATGTTAATGTAAGAGTTAACTTGCAATGTTAACTCTTAGATTTACAAACAGATCTGTGAGCGTGGCAGAACAAAGTGATTCTAGACAGTTGTAGAAGCTGTTCACGTGTCGAGCTTGTTTACGAGAAATTTTGAAAAAAGGTGTATTTTCCAGAGAATTCGATTTGTCTTTACCTGGACTATAAAAGCGAGAGAATAGGTATATAGGGGTAATCGTTAAAGTGTTGAGCAAGACAGTTGTTCAGAGGGCATCTTTGTGAGTGCATCGTTGAAGCCAGCTGTTTGCGGGACAGAGAGTGTAAAAAAATGAGTGTGTGTGAAAGTTACGAGAGGACAATAATAAAAAGAGAACTGTTTTCGTGATTCAGTTTTAGAAGAGAAATAAAGTGACATTAAAAGTAACTGGACTTGTTATTTGTGTGACGACGACGGCGATGCTAAGACAACTTCTATTGAGCTAAAACAGTAGGTAAACTTTGTTTAGCATGAAGTCGATAGGAAAATATTTTATGTTCATCTTGTGTACGAGACAAGTGAACTGGCAATCAAATCCTTTAAACCAGTAGCAACATTTTATGCAAATGCTAGTGTACACATGAGATAACACAGGTTTAATATTGTTGGCTCATTCGGTTTATGCCGCACATGATATCCTGATACTGTCGATGTTTGTAAATGAAGGTAAAGTGTCTCACCTAACAATCAGCTATATAGCTATTAAACTTTTAACGATTGGCTATTAAGGTTTTTCCGACAATTATCCTTCTGACTTCTGTGAATGTTATTGCTTTGGAAGAATAATAAGGCTCTTTGGTTACATTCTTCCTTATCTATACTTAATTGCTTACAGGAGATTCTGGTTTAAATGGATGTTTCACTTTTATGTTGTACTTACTGTCATGTTTTCGTCATCATGCCAAGTGGTTTTTCCCTTCTCCTTCGTTCTTAAGTCTGAGCACGTTAATCCATTCGAATTAAGGTATCAATGCAATGCAACACTGTTCACACAATGTTTGCGCAGCAATTAGTGAAATAATAAACCATTAATATCCATTTGCCAAGAAGATAGATAGCTCCAAATATTTGACCCAAAGTACTTTATTGACAATAATTGTATTGGACACTCATCCAGGGGAGAAGCCTCAGGGGTAACAGGCTAGACAGCGTCTACCCTAGAAACTCTGCGAAAGAAAGTTTATTTAACGTTTGCATTAAGCAGGTATTTCTATTTTTTGCTTAGGAAGATATCTCTATTCCAGCATTAGTACAACTTTACCTCGCACACGTGGTACCTATATGCATGTGGTAGACGCTGGCCGATCTGTGTATTTTGCCATGCTTAGAGCATGGAAGAAACAAGCGCGCCATCTGACATGGGTTTGTGAACTACAATGTTTCCGTATAGCCAGATTCCTCCGCCCAGTAGACAATTAAGCCTCCGTCTCCTGTGGCTGTGATTGGCTGTTGTGGTAATGGAATGTTTTCGAGTCAAGGGACAAGTGCTCTTATTGGTTACCTTTCAAGAGCATTTTTAGGGATTGATTTGAATTTAATTGAGATATATGACGAGAAATTCTGAATTATCAATACTCTAATGTATAAGTAGTAATTATTTAAAAGCTCTAAATCTAATATCTTTAAGCGACCAATTCTTGTATATAATTATGTACATATATTTCGCGTATCTCTGATAGGACTCTAATGATTTGGATACAATTTTGTATTCAGATAAGGTTTTTGCTTTCTAAGTTTATCTATATAGGTGTCTTTCCTGAAGAAACATGATTTTACACACACACACACCAAAAAAAAAAAAAAAAACCTAAATTTACTCTTCGATAGAACAATTCTTGTACATATAATTCGCGTATTCGGAAACGGTTCTAACGACCTGGATCAAATGTATTTAGATAACGTCTTGCTTCTTAAGGTTCTTCATATAAATGTCTTTCCTGAAAAAAAGCTATTTTAGTTTTGTCCCGAAGTGAGCCCATGGTAAAGAATGAGGCCAAGATGTATCTGTCTACCCTGTTATTTACTTCACGCTTCGCCACTGAATTCATCGTATATAATCCCTGGTTAATGCAGGCCGAATCAGTATCTTCCACCCTTTATGTTCATTTGTAAATAATGTATGTCGAAATGTGTACGTTAAACACGATGTCAATGCGTGCGTGAAAATATAAACTGATAGCAAAGCTCCCTATTCTATACATACTCCACCTGTGAAGGCCAGTCTACATAGAATGCCTCCGAAGCTGCGATGACAGCATAAATGGAATCGAGTGTACGTCTATCACAGGGATGTTCAACCTTCTCTCTTTGGAGAACCTTAGGCAGTGAGCGGCTATCTGTCTTCTGGATGATTTTTGTATAAATAGCAAAAGCTTACTAAATAAGAAATGTGGATCTCTTTAAAACACACAATTTATGTCAAATACTTCTTTTTCCTTTTCTGTGAACCCTTTCCGACATATTCTTTCTTATTTGTTTGAATGTGGAAATACCTATACTGCTATAGCTTTTAAAATATTCACTATCACTTAAAGCCTGCTGTATTCCTATATTCCCCTTGTACCCACAAGAAAATTAGCAATGAGTTACTTTCTGAAAAGTAGCGTTTGCAAGAATAGTGTGTATAAGAGTGAGTATAACTCTACATATGTTTGTGAACAGAGTTTATCCAAATTGAACTATATTAAAAGCCCATATCGCAATATGTTACGCGACGATCACTTGGTGTATCTTCTAAGGCTATGCACTTCTATTTTGTCACCAAATATTGATATACTTCTTAAACGTAAGCAGTACCAAACAAGTCACTAATGAACACATGTTTATGGTATAAGATTTAAAAGTGCTTTCGTAAATCAAACGAACGTACTCGTAATTAACCCGCCGCCGGAACACTATGCACGGCTGGGGGTTAAAGACAGGCAAAGTCCGCGTATGGCGGAAGGAGGTAAACCCCTCTTTCGTAAACGTTGGACAAAACTGGTCTATCATGAGAGCGGTTTTATTGTTTTTATAGCTTGGCTTTGCATTGCACAGGACTTGTTTGTCATACATTGCCATTCAAAGATGTACATTGGGCAATGAGGGTAAAGGGAAAGGAAATAAAGCATACGTAAGAGGGTGAGCTTGTAAGAAACAGGGTTTAGAAGGTTTAGCGAGCGCACATTCTTACTTTGCAGGCTTTAGCAAGGGTAGAGAAATTGTTACTAGCAGTGAGAATCGAACCGCACCGACATGACTGGTTTGAAATGAAACACGGCTGCTCCATGGAATTAGCCACTCTAGCTGAGGTTTGCAAACTCGCCGCCCAGTTGTAATACACTTGGATACGTATACGCGAGGGAGGGCTGAGATAATCCGACTGTGTTTGAAGAGGGTGTAGGACACAACCCAGCTGTTCTCAAGTGACATTTCCTGAGGGGAAGAAGCATTGGCCAATGTCCTTCTTCCTCAATATCACCACACACATTTCTTATATTTGTATGCAATTCTATAGCTGAACATTTTCTAAAAATTCAGCTTCTTCTTTTCGACATGGTTGGTTATAACTAGGGTTGGGATGTTTATGACATGTCATATTTTTGTCCCTACGCCCATTCTCACCGCAAACACAAATTAAGCACAAATTTCACATTTTTAATCCTAATTAGTTTTTATTTTGCATATTATGTCATATTTTTTTCATTTTTATGGTTTTGCTCATATTTTGATCATATCTGTCACATTTTGTAATATTTTGCTTATGAATTCGATAATTTTTTTTATCATTTTGTCATATTTTTATTATATCTGTCATATTTCGTCATATCTCGCTTATGAATTAAAAAAGAACACAATTGTGCAATAAATGCACTGAATGATCAAGTTAACATTTTTCGGGAAAAGAGTCACTAATAATTGACTGTAACTGGAATTTCATGAAGGGACAATAATAGTGCAGTAACCACGCAGGTACTAAGATCACAATGCCGGCTTATCCTTTCCCGTCTCTTCTTCTTGTTTTTAAAACATTTTCATTCAAGTTCACATTTGAAGTCGTATCTGGAAGTATTAACATGCCGAAAGTTAAATGTTTCGATAGTGTAGTTTTGTTATAGAGTTTGGAGAAAAACATTTCAGTACTTATGGAAAAATTCTTTACTACAAAGCGTGTGAAGTGAAAGTGGTGTCTGCAAATCGATTAAATGTTCAGCAGCATTGTGACACAGTCAAACATGTGAATAGCATAAACAGACAATCAGTTCAAGAATTGAGACAGAGACATTAGTACGATGCGACAGCCCCTTCGACATCAAAGAAAGTGCCGGATTTCTCGAAGGACCTGTGTGGGTATCTGCCAACATCCCTCTAAATAAGGTTAACAACAGGCAGTTGATAAAATTTATGGAAAAATAAACAAGTCATACAGTTCCAAACAAATCTACACTGAGAAAAATTCGTGTACCTGCGTGTTATGACATTGCGGTGCAAAAAATCAGAAACATTGTCGGCAACAATAGGATTTGGGTTTCAACTTATTTATCTTAATTTTGTAATTAACGCAAATGTTCACATTTTATAAGGTAGGTGCATAGTCCAAAAAATATTGTTTGGAACCGGTCAAACAAGCAAACAGAAGCAAATTCTTTAAAATTAGGGGTATGTATGTTACAGAGAAAACTGTAAATCACCTTTAATATTATTAAAATGTGATTGGCTGATTGAAATCATGTGCCAAATGTAATAATTTGGGGTCATTAAAAGTTTTGAATTAAGAATATTTTAAGAAAATACGTTTTTTAGGTTATTTTTTAGGATTTTTTGGTCATATTTAGTCATATTTAAGGGCATATTTGCAGTCATATTTTCCATTTTTTAGGTCATAAACATCCTAACCCTAGTTATAACCAATAACGAGACTTTCGTGTACTATGAAATCTCGTATCATGCACTATCAAACTATGGAACATGCACGATCAAAGGAAGAATACACTAAAATATGCATTATCATTCTTGTACCAATTTCCTTACATTACTTCACTATTTTTAGCGCAGACAACAACTAACAACATTTCTAAATTGTTTTCTGTGAGGTTTCTGCGTTTGTCAGTCAATATGTTTTTGTAGATAGAGAATACCTTTCTACATCGCAAGATGTTATGGATGCGAGCTTAAAGGAAGACAGTTGTGACCGCGTCTAGTCGAATTGTTCATTCGAGTGTTCGCCAAAAAGAACCCTTTTCACTGAAGACAAGAATACATGGTCGGGGTTCGCATTTACGACCCTCTCCAGTTTCTTCTTTGCCACTTCACCCACTTTGCTAAGGGCACAATTGACGGGTCTTTGAAATTCAATGATTGGTATTGAGTCTACCATTGACAGGCATGTGGCTTCTAATTTCTTTATTGAACAGGGTAGATTACAGAGGTTGGTTTTAATGTAAATCAAACCCTTCTGCACATTTTCATATTCAACGCTGCTTGTGTACCTCCTTACTGCAACAATCACAAAATGTGATCTAATAAAATACTTGCCTCTAGTCCATTGTGCAAGGATAGGTAGCACTTTTAGAACCTTTAACTGGAGGCATATTAAAGCCACGTAATACTCAGAATAAATAACCACGGTAACCACTTCAAGCTTTGTCAGACTCTGAAGGACACTGACCAGCACGAGCTGTGACAATGAGTCAACTGGGTGCGTTTCCCTGCTTTCGAAGGTGAAATTCCTCGCCCCTCCCACATAACTGGTTCGCACTGGACTTGTGAAAGCACATCTCAATTCACAAGAGAGTCAGGAAACTGGAAATACAATTTGGAGAATGGGAAATTATGCAAGGATGTGTGCGTGCGTGCGTGTGTGTAATATTTATATTTAATATATATTAAAGTGAGCAACACCAGTAAAATAACTGCAACAAAAATCGAGAAGTTGAGGTGTTCACACAAACATTAAAACACGCATTTAAAATGAATATGTGTATTACATGCATTATGCATGTTTTTATTCTCAAAATACCAAAACATGCAAATATGCGCAGACAAAGTGCACTATTTGGGACCGGAAAGTAATGAAATAAGTTGGAAGTTTGAGCAATGTCATGTGCATTTGCATGAAAGTCTCGTCTTCAGTTATAGCGGACAGTGAAACTGCTCAAATGAGCCGAGTTCTACAAGGATTAGTTACCCGACATTTATCTAATTCTAACTCGGGACCCCTTGAATGTAAGGCAGACATGCTATCCCGATACCACGAAGGTGGGCCATACTATGTTAATTTGATTCATAACAGCCGATAAATAAGTTAGCCACAAGATGTTCAAAATGTTCCTTTACTGATTATACTGAAGAAAACTAAAGCTTTTATAGAGCTTATGCGCTGTTCAACAATGGCCGAGATCGTTAAGATCTGGAATGGTGAATGGAAGGTCCGCGGTTCAAATTCCATCGGGGTTATGCTCCCTGAGGTTTTTACTTCGTTTTTCTCGGTTTTCATAGTTGGTAAATGCTGGAGAGGTACCCTAAAGTTCCAACATTTGGTGTATAATTTATCATTTCATCTTGTGTATAATTATCATTAATCAGCGGTCACCGCCTGTGGTGCTGTATGTAGTAACAACACTTTTATTTTGTAGATGTATATGCTTTTGTGTTTTCTAAAACGAAGTCTGTTAAGCTTGATTTTATTCGATTCTTAACGTTTGAGAAGTTATCGAATCTTTCCAGTGATACTTCTTAGTGAAAAATATTTTCTCCGATTGAACCTTCCTATCAATTTAATGGTGGTTTCTTCAGAGGTAACTTCCAAATCAGATTGAGTTCCTTCACTCTACCAATCAACTATAGACAACGTTGATTTATGTTTGGTAGGAAATGTGAGTTGAGGTTAGACGGGTTTGGATTTAACTACTTATTTGCTAACTAAAATATTAGCAAAATTAGATGTTTCATCATCTAAAATTCCCGGGTTGTTTTGCCCTGATCTATGGGTTAAAAGATTGCACCTAATGTTTCGTTCCTCTCTTTGGGGGTATCTTCAGAGACGTTGAGATCACGTCACTTCCCTCTCCGAGTAGCTAAGGTAGCTCCAACTGTGGGCCCATTTCTCATGTTTATCGCTTCAAAACGTATTCCGATTCTCAATATGCAAAACTGAAGCCCATAAAAGGTACACTCATCCCGTCACAACAGAAGTGTACTTACAAGGTTGGCGGTGTGTGTGTGTGTGTGTGTGTGTGTGTGTGTAAAGTCCAGTTTTACTTGTTCTCTTGTTGTCTATTCACCTTTGTTGGCACCAGCACTTTATAAACGCACACTTCTACCTTCGTAATGACATAAATGTCGACTTGTATTGCAACTCGTAAGAGGGCGCTACTCCACGGACGGCTGTTAAAGGTCAGGCATGTAAACAGACGCACAACCACACAACACTGAAAATGACCCTGTTTGCGTTGTGACCTCATTAACGGGGGTGAGTGTACAGGCATACGAATATACAGAAACTAATTAGTCCGTTAGAGCCAATATTAAGTTGCCACAATTATGCAAACATCGCCTTCAAGTACAGTAATTCTTAGCTCACCTCCTGACGAAGGAGGCGTAGCTTTTTTATAACCAAAGCAAGTAGCAAAGAGCTCTTTTTGAGTTGAACACCGCAACAAGATTAACTTCTGACCAGAGCGCGGATGTTTGTGACCTAAAAATGTTAGAAATATGCAACAGCTTATGACCGAAAAAAGTAGAAAATATGACGATACATATGGCATATTTTTGGGTGCCTTTTCGAAATATTCAAAACTTAAATTAATATTATATTAAAGATTTACTTTTAAAGCTCTTGCACACCCAATGATAAATAAATATTAATCTTATTGTTGCATTTTGAATTTATTTAATTGCTCAATCCAGAGCTAACCCTCAGCTCTACAGAGAATGAAATGTCACATTTCGAACGACGTTCAGAAAGGAGAATTACAATAGCAAATTGCATACATTTTGAAGTTATAAGAAAGGAACGAACTTCTATTTGCACGAAACATCGCAACGGGAAACAGACATCCTAATATTACAGACAAGAATTAGGAGATGTAAAAAATCGTCGTTGGAACAACTGCAAGCACATATATAGTAGGTTCAATTTTTTTATGAATAATATATATAATATATATGTCTCCATTACATAAGGAGACCCGTATTTTTTTATTTCCGTATTTTTAAATTACTTGTTTAGTTATGGCTATTTAGAAATTAAGCAATTTCTGCGCGCACCGTAATATAAAATCACTTGTTACTCTAAGTTCATATAGAGTTGAGAGTTGGGGTTTGGCGCAGTGGAAAGGTTAAATACAATACTTTTAACAGCTTTCGACCAATCATTATTACACATAAATTTTGGACTGTTTTTTAATGGTATATTTTGTAAAACCAAAAATAGAATTTAAGTCGATGTGTTAAAAATATAAAAAAATACACACGTATTCCCTGACGTTCTATCTATAAAATAAGATATCAAAAGCTATGGAGCGTGCGTAAGTGCATTTGCTACAATTTTTTTTCTGGAGGCCTGCAAGCGCACACGGACGCCATGAAGTAGAGATCCGTTTGTAAAGCTGGATTCGCCGTTCTTCGCCCCTGGAGGAAGTAAATGTGAAGCTTGAAAGCGAGTAACAAGCCAGGTGACTGCAGACAGCATGCGAATTAGTGCGTCAGCTTCATATGCTACTCACACAACTTCTTCTTACTAAGGCAGTACAGTCCATGCAGAAAAATTATGTACCTTCTTTCTGATACTCCTGTGGCATCTGATACGCGCTTTTGAAGTTTTTGAATTTTTTTGAAAAAATCTTCTGATGTAAGCAGTTCTTTGCGTTTAGCTTCTTTCTTCATTTACGCCCATAGATTTGAAACAATTTCTCTACTTTGACTGTGTAATGTTTCGGTCCCTAATTTAGAACGTATAGGTGGCATAATTGATTTACCTATGATGAATGTCTCACAAAAATGTACTATATTCGCTCCTTATCGTAAATATCTATGTCTTCAACTGCACGCTGCACTAAAAAGCACCTTTGAATTAGCAAGACTGTCTCAGATCATGCAGACATCATTACCTTCCCCCTCCCCCACCATGTGCATGGTTTCATTCGCACAATTATACAATATGAGCTGATGAAAGAGACAAAAGATATGAGTTCGCCTACAGGACTTCCAGTCAAGGTCAGGGGCCAAAAACGCTGGGACCAGCTATGCTTTAAAATTACACTCTTTCATTCCTTTGTCAAAAACTGAAGCTTTAGTGAAACAATTTTCTTTCGAAGAAGGAGGTAGACGAGTAGAAATTTAAAGTTTTGTGTTTTATGGAAACATTAGTTTAAAATGCATATTTTAAAAACAGTTTGAAGATGCTAATAGTGTACATATAATAGTGTCAGCTAGCAGTGTTCTCCTTACTGTAAGCTAGCAGTGTTCTCCTTACTGTACTGTTGTAACGTTCACGGAACCTCAAGCAGTGCGAGGTTACGGTAGCCGTCACCGCTGCCACGCGAATTCGCTGCACTGATTTGCAAGTAAGTTAATTACAACTGAACTATTAGAGACTCCATTCTGATTTTTTCTGAGAATATTGAATAAACGTCAGTATATTTTTAGTTGTTTTTTTTTTTTCAGATTTTTAAATGGTCGAGCTTGTTTTATCTAACTTTAAAAACTTAATCGTGTAAAATATAATATTAATGATAATTAATACAATTTTCTAATAAATACCTCACGAAATACTGCAATTTATCTTTAATTTGAGCCAAAGATCAAGTAATTTGCTTGATTACAATCAGAGGTGTGATTGATCGAAGAGTGAGGAGCGCGCGATTTTTGGGACACTTCAAAAATTATGGACTGAGGTCTGGAGAACGCGGAGGCCATGCTACTGGACTCGACTAATCCATAGTCCATTAACTGTTTGGTTTAACTATGAGGATTCCTTTAGTCCCAATGAGTGGGCAGGAATTGTGGGTGACCCCGTTTTGTATGCACCACGCGACAATACTTAAACCAAACATTTAAAGAACGATAAATTGGTCGAGGAGCTCCAGTTGAATGGCCTCCCCATTTTTTGCGAACATATGCTTATAGGAACAGTTATTCTAGTTTTGACCAATCCCAACTCCTGTTGTTTAAACACTCTGTATGGAATGTCTTGTAGAATCTTATTTAAGTTGTATATCAGTCTGTAAAACTTTGTTTTTCATTACACGGTTATTTAACAAATAATTCATAAGACAGGGGCTATCTTAAATTAGGAAAAACTGCTAACTTTGTTCATAATTACCAAGTGAACTTTCGCATTAAAAGATACTATACAGAACTGATGGCGGCGCATTTAAGCTCGGGTGAATCCTTCTTTAGGGGAAAGTTTGTTTAAATCGAGCACCAAGGAATTTTAATGTGGCCTTGCGATTATGTGAAAACTTTGAAACACTGCTTCCGTAGTTACGGCACTAAAATAAATGCAGAAATTATGCAAAGGTATGTTGGTAGCAGTGTTTCATTAGAAGGAAACTTTGAAATGGAAGGCATCCGCTCACCCATTCTCTCGCACCTTTACCCCCCACCCCACCCCTCCTCCCCTTACAGTCACTCACAAACTTACGTAATTTTAAACGTTGGAAAGTAAAACAATGATAGACGAATGGATTCAAGCTTTCTTTGTGAAAGGACTCGTTTTATTGTTTTGTTCAACTAAAGCGTGAAATTTGTTTATGTGCTTGGCTTTCTACCCCTTTTTCGGCTAACATAGATACAACGGTGATTATTTGTGGTTCGTTTGGATAGTGTCGACATCTGTATGCTCTAAATGGTATTATCATTTTATTGCGTACAGAAAGGCGAATACTCTGAAGCCATAAAATATTTGTTTTCCTAGTGATCTTAAGGGAAAAGTTGACAGCTTGAATACTGCTGCTGAAGAGTGCCTATCCTAAAGGTAAAGGTAAGAGATGCAGATACAGAGGGGGACACCTCGCTCACTTCGACCTACACAGATTTATTGCGGCTACCACTCCCTAGGAGGCTATATAGAGATAATCTGAGAAAACCAAAACAAGGTAGGGATAGTTCAGAAAAAATCAAATCTTCCTGTAGTTATAAAACTAACAGAATATTTGTATACAAAAACAAATTGAACTTTTAAACAAACTTTCACTGGACTTTAATAGGCAGTACGTTTCATTATTTTGTTATTTGATTTGCAATGTATCGCATATATTGTCAGTTCTTCTGCTTTCTAGTAAGCATCAAATGTAATTGACAATGATTTGTTACTAAAGCAATTATATTTTACTTACAGAGTTACATAAGAATTCTCTGGTAATACCAGGAGTGGGTTACATATGACGCAAAGTGAGTGGTATTTGTTTAGAGTATTCCAAAAAATAATTAATAATTCATTTATATACAATGTAATATTAATAGTCATTAAAAATTAAACAACTCACATTTTTTGCAATATTTGATACGTAATTTAATCATTGTGAACACACATTTGGTAGTGTAAGCTAAATTTACAAGTCATTTATCAATTTCCACACCAAAAATGCTAAAACTGGTCGTTAATGCTTATGGTACCAGGAGGAAATGACGTCACAATCAACAGCATACTAACCTAAAAACAAGTTACTAATTAATCCTTAGAAAAACATGCCACTAAAACTGTCTCACTGGTATAACTTAACGTTTGTTTCAAAGCACCAGTTTCAGAAAGCATTGTAAGCTTCAACATATCTTTGTTTCGACTTCGCTGGTAAAAGTGATGCACATGCTAGATCTGCAGCTTCTTCAATAGCAATGTCACTCATTTTTATAACATTTTACTGCTGGATAATAACTAGCAAAAGTGGAAAGTTTCAATTCGGCTACATAAACAAATAACCTAGACATGTGCTACTTCAGTAGAGAATCTGTTGCGAAATTCATTAACAAAAGAGTGGATAAGAAGTCTTTGCCCATATAATTTAGTTGTAGCTTTTCATTTGTTCACACTGAGAATTCATTGTTTTGTTAATGTTAAAGAAAATATGGAAAAGCAATTTTGATTTATTATTGCTTTTTACGTGTTTTTCAAGTACTGCAAAAATAATTGACTAACCATGAACTGTAAGTTACTTATCAGATCTCGAATGCTCGTAACTCGGTCCTGCTGACCTCGTAGTCCCAAAATGCAATCTCGACCTGATAAATATCACTTACAGTTCTTGGAACGCAATATACCATTAAGATTTATTTTCACAGTTGGCATTACAAATATCCAGTAGGCTGTGTGAACAGCAATAATAATTTTAGCGTTTAATTCAGGGAAATGAGGAATTATGATGATGATAAATGAACGAACTAGGGTTAGTAGGCTATATATCAAACATATAAAATAATTATATCACAAGGACAACGTTAGTGTTTTTACTCTATACTAAACTTTACTCTGTGTGTGTGGAAGCTTTTACAAATAAACTCGTGAAATGCTGGCTTCAATAATGCTTCATGGCAGCATTTCACTACTGCCTCTTTTATTTCTGTTATTTAATCCAAATGCCATTTGTGGTGCATTAACGTCGAGGCTTGTTTTTAAATTCTCCATTTTATATCTCTTGTTAAAAAACGTAACTAACTTCCATTCCTCTACAAAATCTCATTCCAGAATGGTCTTCTTTTAATTAAATAAGTGCTCACCCTCTTGGCGCATCTCCAAAGATGAATTCATTTTAAAATGAAAGCCCACAAAAAGCCGCACCTTTGCTGGCACACGCTTCAGATAGGATTCTCTAAAATTATGTAGTGTAAGGTCAACCGTGGGGATAAAACCTAGAGAAGAGGGTGCGGCTTGGCATTCCACCCCGCGATAAGCCAGGCAGGGGTGCTAACCTTAACCTCTCGCCCTCCTGTGATGAGCGCACGTTTCCGTTTAATGGCCCCAAAGCATTGCTGCATTTAATGCAGTTTTTAGTGACTGCAAACAGTCCACAGTTCTGCGACAGGTTCAGTTGCTAAGTTCTATGACTAAGATCGCAAGGGGGCAAGTATAGCTTATGTAACATTGTTTCTTTCTTGTAGTTTTTAATTTGCGCTTGATGACACCCCATATCTGGTTGAATTTATCAATTTTGCCTGTTATGCCATCATTTTGTAAGTATCAGACATTGCAGCATAAATAATTAAAACAGTTTATTCGTTGTAATATTCTGTCCTGTATTATATCCTCTAAAAACCATGGTAAATACTATTAACAGCTATTGTTCCAGTAGTAAGCCTATCAACATCAGTGGCGAACTGGTAATCGATTATTCACACTTGATTGTTGATTTTAAAAGAACTAGGTAGTAACTTCTAGGTTATGCTCATTTGCTACATGTATTAAATCATAAGTAAATATTAACGAATAAAAAGGAAGTGACTCAAGTAAAATTTAAATTGCAACATTTAGCTGTGAGACATGAGCGTTAATGAATATACAACGTTAAAGGATTTAATATAGTTCATGCAGTACCAAATAGACCAAGCACGCAATTTGCAGCACTGAATGCAGGAAACACGATGTTTCATCATGACAGCATGAAGGGGAAGTGAATCAAATTCACCATCATCAAAGAAAGCAATTATTAGATACAGTTTACAAACTTTAAGGGCGCTCTCTGGTTGAATTACATACATTGACACAGACCCTCGAAAATGTACGTTTATCTTTGACGTACTATATTATATCCACTATCCACACGTTGGTGCGACATTTGGAACATATTTATTTTATTTATATGCGTTTTATTATATGTTGCACTTGTTACTATTAATGATCGGATGGATAGGATGGGAGAGAGAGGGAGGGATGGGAGGGAGAGGGAGGGATGGGACGGAGAGGGAGGGATGGGAGGGAGAGGGAGGGATGGGATGGGAGAGGGAGAGGGAGGGAGGGATTGAATGGGAGAGGGATGGGAGGGAGAGGGAGGGATGGGAAGGAGAGGGAGGGATGGGAGAGGGAGGAATGTGAAGGAGAGGGAGGGATGAGAGGGAGGGAGGGGTGGAATGGGAGAGGGAGGGATGTTATAGGAGAGGGAGGGATGGGATGGGATGGGAGAGGGAGGGATGGGAGCGAGAGGGATGGATGGGATGAGAGGGAGGGATGGGAGGGAGGGGAGGGTATGGAGAGGGAGGCATGGGTGGGAGAGGGAGGAATGGGAGGGAGGGATGGGAGAGGGAGGAATGGGAAGGAGAGGGAGGGAGGGATGTGATGGGAGAGGGAGGGATGGGATGGGAGAGGGAGGGATGGGAGCGAGAGGGATGGATGGGATGAGAGGGAGGGAGGGGAGGGATGGGAGGGTAGGGAGAGGGAGGCATGGGTGGGAGAGGGAGGAATGGGAGGGAGGGTAGGGAGAGGGAGGGATGGGTGGGTAGGTTGACGGGTGGGAGCCTTAGCGTGCCTCTGCTATCCACGGCCTAGTCTCATCTGGCCGGCGAACCTCAAGATTCTTTTAATAATAATAATCACTAATCTGAGGGGTGGTGCGGATACATTAAATAGATTTAATAGCCTATTTCACTTATAAGAATTTTTTAACGTTTTATTGACACTAGCAAATCATTATTTTTCAACAAATCACTCACAAGGAAAACCCGATATGCAATGGCGTGCTCCGTCTCTAATGGAGTAATTACTAGGCACAGCCAACAATTGTTTTAAAGTCAATTTTTCTGGTAAAACTCACGCGATAGTTGATCACAATAATTATTACTTGCGTTGTAGTTCAGTGTAGGTTTTATAATAAATACTTTACATCGAGACGTTAAATTTTAATTCATCTCACTTTCTTCTTCATAGCACAAGACAAAAGAAGTCAGCCTGTACCGTCTATATCTTAACTTGGTAATATCATAGGGCCTTTCTGCTGCCTCTATGTTCACATTTCATATCATTGCAGAGGGATTACTGCGTCAACGTACAGCTTTAAGGTTTGAAGGTATAAGCTAGTTTCTGCAGAAGCTTGTTCTATAGCTGAGAATACCTGCAGGCGCAGAATATTGCCAAGATGGACTAAAATGTCCTGTTTGCTTCGAAGCCCCTCTGTTCATTTACATTATTACCTACTTCTTCTTTCAAACTACTCAAGAGGGCTTTTCTCACACTTGACGTTGAACACTGAGGAAGATGAGACTCCTGAAACTGACCCTGTGTATATCCCGCAGCACACAATCCTTGCTCACATATTGACGTATCGTGTTGCCAAAGAGTCCAGATCCAACATTCATCTAGTGTCCAGCTAGGACACTGGGGTTGTTTTTATTTGTTGACCTTTGTGAGCAATCTCCTGCAGACAGCCACACGGGTAAATAAACCTTGTTATCATCTTCTCTTTGCTGCATCTGCCACAGGGATTTGTCTCTGGGTTTATTAGATTGTTCTTGACCGTTACTTGAGACAACTAGTTGTCTTGTTGTCATAAAGGATTTCCCTTCTCTCAGAAAGTGCAGTTTAATCCTCTGGAAGTTTAAGTATGCTTTCTCAAGTCTATCAAGCCTGTTATTGCAGCACGTTACTGTAGGAATACACTTAAATGAAGACATTTTATTGTAATATTAGATAAAACTGAAATATTCACAACATAGGAAGAAAGGCAGTTTAATCAAATAGTTTTTTTTTTTTTCCAAAATAAATAATGAACCGCAGACGAAAAGAAAAAGAGCTGTTGGAAGATCCAAAAACATTGGCTGCGTTTAGGATATGTCGAAGGGCACACTCCACTATACCCTTCCAAAGGTTATTAAAATGCATTAAGTTTTTCCCGTTAAATAGTTCTATTCCTAATCCTTTCGGAGCAGCGAGGGTTCTCTAGTCGACATTGTTTGGAACCGTCGCGAGGTTCGATCTGGCATGGAGACACACGGAATCCATTACAGCAATGGACACTACTAGTGATTCTCGCATAGAATTGTCCAAAAAGAAACACATGGTCGATCTTGCCTTGGAGGAAACTGCTGCGGTGTTAGGAATGTATCATTCACCATAGTTCTGCAACACCAGTACAGCCACCTCTCAGATCTTTGAACCCTTTCGTGTTTCAGGCCAGAAGAACTGTACCCGGTAACGCAACGGGTCTTTATTGATACAGACTAAGGATAATTCAGTGTCTTCGTTTATTGCATTATATCAATTTGGAACAGTAAATTGTTGACTGCCTTTCTAGCCAAGAGTCAGTGCAGATACTGTCATTAACTCAGGAGAACATCTTTGTCCTTGAACGCGCAATTGCGCTGTAGAGTGGGCAACATCTTGGTACGATGTAAACAGAGTAATACCAGCAGCTCAACATTACTGTCTACAAGGCAGTTGGACTGTAAGCAATGTCAGAAATATCGTTGAGTCTCCAATAAACATAATTGATAGTTATTATACTGAAAGCATGATCATGCTTACTTTGTTTTGTGCTGGAATGTAATGTAAAGGATGATCCAAAAGACTGTGAACCAACTGCGTTGTGTTTTGTGTGTACGCGTCGTCGGCACTCGTCGTCGACTGCCACTGTCATAGAACAGCGCGGATGAAATCATACATTTCTAAAACTACATTTAAAGGCTTTACTTACCAATGTTATGAAAGGAGGTGCTGAAACTGGCCACCGTCATTGTCCATACGTTAGGAAACTATCCATCACTCACCGGCTTCACGTTGCGAAATGCTGACAATTTCCTGGCAAATATTTTGTTTTAATTCTTCCAGCGTGTATGGGTTTGTCTTGTACACTTTATGCTTTAAGTTGCTTCAGAAAGTTCACATGGATTGTTGTACGGCCTGAAACCTATACATCTGCAAATCTTCCTGCAAACTGCACTTTCACTTGGCGAGTTGACTGATCACATATGAATACACGCTGTGCATTTGAAAACAAATGCTGAGCCATAATGCACTTTGTGACTAAATGCGGCGACGCGCCACTGAGGAGTTTCTAAGCAAGGCGAGACGAAAATCAATTGCTAATTTTTTAAATGCAATCACTGCAGTGATGGTTTTAAACACACTAGGTTTGAGATGTAGTATCAGGACTGAAACATTAAATGACATTAAACAATATTGCCATTTAAGGCTTCCTAGTTAATATCCCGGGACATAAGTCGCCTAGTGGGTTTAATTCTCAGAGGTAAGATTCCCTAGAGGTCTACTGGGAGAAAATACGAATCGGTTGGAGAATGTGTTACACTGGTAGGTTGGCCACGGTAGTTTAGTAGTTAGAGCAGCCGCTTCAGAAGATACGTGGTTCAAATACCGGATATAGAATTGACATTTTCAGTGCTTGTGCTACCTCTGATTAATTGCTAAATTAAATGAGCGAGGTTATATTTACTTGTTCTTGGCAGTGATTCAACGGGACACGGTGTATATTAAAGAAAGGCAGTTGCTAATGACTTCTACCTGCCGCTCAGATTCCCGTGTAAGGAGAAGGGTAACAAGGCTGGCCCGGGCTGGGCTCATTCAAGGAAAGGGATCATTAAAAATTGACCGCGGGGCGCAGCCCTTCATCAGGTTCATTTTCATTTCGGCGATCCCGCAGTTCGTCTCCTTCCTTCATTTATCAGAGCTGTTCATTCGTGTTCGCCACTAGGTATATCCTTTGGTTTCCTTGCTCATCATCCAGCTCTCTGGTCCTTCAACCCCTTGTTCACCTCGTTCAGAAGCCTAGCAAGTATTTCTATCCTGCTCCCTCACTCCATGACAAGTGTGGCAAAGAATTAAATGTATGTAGTATTTATTAAGCCTAACATATCTTGTTTCTTAACCTTCTGAACTCGCACCAACTCTACTGTAAACTGCGACTCTGGATGGACCTCTGATGGACCTTTCTCTGGGCTTTCCGAGGATCTTGGGACAAAAACCTGACAAATAGTCTTTTGAGATCTATTCCGCTTCTATGTGAAAACATTATTATGCAACCAGAGACTATTTTCAATGCTTTGGCTAAAAAATAGAAAGATTTACCTAAATTACATTAGGTCACATAAGCTATTGAAGATAAAACATTTTATTTTGAAGTTAGGTATAATTTTGGGTATTCTTGTCATGAAATGATAGTGTATTTTTCAATTCACAATTCAGGCTTGTTTCATAATTTCAATTCCTGTTGTCAAAGTCTGGTGAACTAAGGAGATTACAAGCAGTACGCGCTCTGTGATACAACAATAGGGCGGCCATGTACTCTAGAACCATGGCAGTTAATATTGGACTCGGGAGCACACTCCAAGGGGGTTGGGGAAGAGCCACTGCGCACAGAGGGGGGGGGGTGAAGCAAAGCATTTGCCCACCTTCGTGTATGCTCCCGATTAAACATTATGCAAACTACACAAAAAAACCAACTTTTCCTACATTGTGCACATTTTCCCCAGAAGTTTTATCACATCCAATGGTAAACATACGACACAGGTGCTGTGACCATTGTCCTCCAGAACTGACGCACATTTCTAGATTTTCCTGCGTGCACTAGAGCTGTATGACCCTATATGACGAATTAAATAAAATCAACCGAGCGCCCATGAAAATATGGTAACACATGCATGAGTTAGTACCTACCCTGTCATACTCACACCACTCTGGTGAATAATTATTAACTTCACCACCATTAGTCACGTTCTGATCACTTCCTATTGAAGCAGTTACTACTTCTGCGTCAATAGTCCGAGAATGGAAACTACCCAGAAGCGAGAGTGGGAAGTAAAACAGCATACAACATTTCGGTTCACAATACCACGGTAACGATGACGGGAATTCAAATCGATGACAGTATCGATAGCAAAGTGAAATGTCATTCTGAGTGTGCATGCGGCCTTATTTAACTTACCAATGATAGGTATTTTACCAGATTCCAGTTCAGTTAACTTAGTGCAGGTTATGAGGCCCCCTGAATAAAACAAAAGCATTTTTACAAAAAGGTCCGTGTGTCTGTGGGCAGCATAACTCAAAAACGAAAAGTTGGTTAAAAACCGAAGTTTAATGTCTTTTAAGAATGCGACACGAAGATGGAAGAAAACTCCTCCACCCTAAACTACCCTTTATATGGAAAAGTATTCGAACATTTTGATTTTCTCGAAAATGGCTCTAACGATTTTGATTAAAATGCCATTTGTTTGAAATATTTTTATGGCAAATGTGTATTTTGAATTTTCTAGGCTATGTAGCACTGTTTATTCTGGATGACTTTTGCACAACTGATAAAGCGTAAGATAGACAAGATCTTACTATACAAAAAATGTCGTTAAAACGCACAAGTCTAAATATTTTTTTTTTTTTTGTAGAGTGAACCATTTTGGAGATACTCCTTTGTGTGACTTTTGGAAAAATTAAACTTTTGTGAAATGGAATGTATTCATTCTTTTGTGTTAGCCGTGCAAAGAAAATGGAACACTCAAAGCTTCCTGTATTCCCATATTCCCCTTACACCTAGAAGGAGGTAAGCAATAAAGTAATTTCTGGAAATGTTAACTTAGTACAAGAGTGGAGAAAGTCAGGTGAGTGCAACACTTTTGTTATTTTCTGATCCATTGCTCATTGATAATTTTATATCATCTACTTTTATTTGTTTCTACTGAAGAATGTGTTTTGAAACATAACATTATAGAGAAACTAGTAGTAGGTTGCTGGTAGTTGATTTGCTATAGATGAAGCCCTTAATTAGAAGTGGAACTGTTTGCAGTTTGGTGGAACTGTGATCGAGAGGTGGCCGTCACATTGTATTTCACTACATAGATAGGTAATTACGTCACCACAGCTGGCTCCCAACACCAACGTGACTTCACTGTCAATGCTTTGTGGTAGAGGCCTTTATTCCTCACTTTCACACAATGGATTACAGTTAGCCAACAATTGACTCACTGTAACCAAAACAAAGAACAGCGACCTTGCTCTTCGGCATCTTCTTCTTCTTCCTTCTTTCCATTATCTGAATTGCAGTATATTTGGCGCGTGAGGTATTAGCAGAGGCTAATGGAAGAGTACAACGGAAATCCTTCCAACAAATGTTTGAAGTGCTGAAGAGTAAACAGACCCAAGTGCTCAGCCGGCAGTTGTAATGCCAGGCGTAATAAACTGAATTATTGCCTTTAAGTATGATTAAATTGCATTATCACGTCTGTGTTAGTGTAAAATATTAATAGCAAGAACTGAAATAAAAGTCTTATCACTGCATGTTTAATTGCTTTTCACGATCACAAATTACATCAGCTTCAAGTTTTAAACCTCCCTTATCTTATGTATGTAATATTCTTATACTGTCTTGTGATTAACATACATACAGCAGTAAAGTTACATTGCTATTTAGCCATAAAATAATATTAAACTATTTGACCAACATAAATTATTTGGTTTTAAACTTATTATGTTCAAGCTTTCAAACACGAAATACAATAGTTTATATTAAATAAAATAATAAGAAATTAAAGCTCTAAAAAGTGGAATCATATGGTCCCATTTATATATTTACAAATACGAGTATTCAGAAAGTACCTTTTGAAATTGTGAATAAATAAAGTTTGATTTATGCTTCTGATCAAATTGGCGCTTGATATTGTCACGTTTTGTATTTGCAAATTGAAATCATAGATTCAACATTCTCCTGTTTTTGTAACTGCTTCTTCTTTTCCTGATTATCCTCCCCTTATGGAGGAGTAAGCCAGAGTCTATAGAGACAGACGTCTGTCGGGGAGCACAGGAACCTATGGACCGGACAGAGTGAAGACCTGGAAGCGGGTGGTCAGCCAAGCACCAGGTATGATAGTGAGGAAGAGGATGATATGAAATGCAGGCGAAATCGATGATTGGAAAGGTGATAATGGAGCAATTTGTGGAATGAGTGGCGGGGAAAACCGGAGAACCAGGAGAAAACCCGCCCATATGCCTCTTCGTCCACCAAGAATACCACATGCGGGTCGCTGGGATTGAACCCGGGCCGCCTAGGTGGCAGGCGAACGCGCCTACCGCTCGGCCACGGTGCCGCCCTGTTTTTGTAACATGCAAGAAATTCTCTCTTCATGAAACAGCAATACTCGCTATTGAATGAAGCGTGTCGGAGCCTGAGCAGCAGTTAAGGGGAGGAATGGCAGGTGGAGTGAGGCAAGAACGCGAGTGGCCCAGTTGAGCCCATTTTGCCCATGCCTGGTGTAGTACATAGAGAAAGTGAAAAGATTTAAACGCCGCAGGGACTTACGTTATATTTCTTTACAAAGCCAAATTAGATTAGAAATAAACCTCAAAGTAAATATAAACTCGTAAAAGCCTGAGTTAATGGTCTCTGTGTTATAATGAGCCGACTTCTCTCTGACTGCCCACAAATGTCGAAACTTGGAGCGAAGGCGATGCGAATCGCTCACGCGAGCGAACACGAAAGACGTTTCCAGAAAAGGGCTCCAAGACCCTTTAGGTGACTCGTATAAGCTGAACGAAGGTGCATTTCAAAGACCCTGCGCACACACCACAACAAGACCCAAACGCTAATTGCTCAGAGAAAGTTGAAGTCAAGTATTCTGTCACTTACACACCTCACATGATCAATATCAAAGAGATTTTAGGTAGAATGTGAAATTTCGCTGTTTTGGGGCATCTCTATAGCGAACCTTTTCTTCGTATGACCTATTTTAAGGTGATCACGTCGCTTTTTTAATCTGCAATTGCGTTTTAAATACCTTACAGCATTATTCACAATTCCAAAATGCTCGAAAACTTCAAATTCAATATGTCCAGTTTTTCCGAAAGTCTTTTGACGTTCCATGTTCTTCGAATTTAGCTTGCCGGTTGAAGGACTTTTATCGTAAAGCATGCTATTTTAAGTTTTCTGCTAAATAGGAAATTATTGTATTCGTCCCGAAAATTCAATGTCGAGATTTCACAGGAACTATGTTTAGAGGCCCCCTGAGTCCAAAATAAGCATTTTTATAAAAAGGCCAACGCGCGCGTGTGTGTACGTACGTGCGTGTGTACGTGCATGCGTGCGAACGCTATAATTCAAAAACGAAAAGTCGGTTAAAAGCAAAATTTATCTAAGTATCCTTCAGAGATGCGACACGAAGACTTTGAAAAAAATTCCATGTAGTCCTGTTTACTCTAGATGGCTTTTGAATAACTCGTAAACCGTAAGAGATGGACCAAATCTTACTATAAAAAATCTAGATCTAGATCTTGCTAAAACACAGACTTTAGGCCAAATATTTTTTTTTGTAAAGTGAAGCATTTCGGAGATATTGCTTGTTATTTGTGTTAGATTTGGAGAACTTATACTTTTGTCACAAGAAACATGTTTATTTGTTTTTATATGTTAACCATGCAAAGAGAACGGAGTTTGAAAGTTTTAAAAAATTGACTATTACTCAAAGTCTACTGTATTCACATTTTCTCCTTGTACCTACAAGAAGGTAAACAACAAGATAATTTCTGCAGATGTTTATCTCAACTAACACGAGGAAGATATAGGAATAAGAGTTTGTAAGAATGGTTAGTACAAGAGTAGAGAAGGTCATGTGAGCGTAACCGTAAGATTTCTTTTATCTTAAAATCTAGTAAAGTGATAGAGCTGCATTTTGTGTCAAATTAAATCTTTTTGCCATTAAATCTCGCTATACAAAAAACGTAGAATTTGACAACACATACAATTTATGTCCAAATAAAATTCTTGTAGTCATTTCGGAGATTTGGTTATTTGCGTCAGTGTTGGAAAAATTAAAGTTTCGTATAATGGAAAATATTCATTTTTTATATCTTATCCGTGCAAAGAGAACGCAATTTCAAAGCTTTAAAAGGTTGGAAGATCGCTCAAAGTTTACTGTATTTTTATATTCCCCTTGTACCTACAAGGAAATAAGATAATTTGTATAAATGTTTATCTCAACTAACACGAAGAAGATATAGAAATAAGAGTTTGTAAAAATGGTTAGTACAAGAGTAGAGAAAGTAATGTGAGTGCAACACGTTAGATGTTTTAATGGAAGGACCTCCCATAAGAACTATTTATTTATCCACTGCATAAATTATTATTGGACCTATTTGCACATTTTGGTTAGTACTCATTTCAACCTGCAACAGCAGAATTAACTTTAAACACTTTACTATAACCATGCATTTCGAAGTCTGCACAGCCCGGAACATTCCAGAATTGAGCCTTTAAGATTTACTGGAATGTGGAAGAATGCTTGAAAGAAAAAATTGCGTGGGTATAATTTTTTCAGTGCCTCGAAGGTTTGGTGCCTGTTGACGTACAAACTGCCACCTTGCCACGTCTCTTATTGCTGAATCTCGGTTCATTTTCTTTAGAGTGCCAATTACTAAATGGATGTGTTGAAAGGAGAGCAGAAGTTACCTTTTTATATGATGAAAAGTTTGAAAATGGCTGTCGCCCAAAGCGAGCATCTTTCAAACTCGTACATTGTTCCATCTTTCCTCGCGCCCGTGCATACTAGGCGTTTATCTGGAGCAGTTGGATTTGAGTTATGCACAAGTTAAACTCTCCCGCCCCCTCGACCTGGTTCAGAGCAAAGAATAATTTCATCCTACACAAACTTAACGATCTTCAACACACGCGACGTCGCCGGGTTCATCGATTTTCCAGCTTCGTAACATCGTCGGATTGCATCGTGCATTTACATGCAGTGTAAAATACCATCACCACTGGGAGGTATAAGTGATTGTATGATTTGTGGTTTATTAATATTTCAGTCATCTAAGCGTTAAGTCGAAATATAAAATAATTCAAATATGAAATAATTATCTAAAACGCCTACGTGTGTATGGGCTATTCTGTTTCAAATCGCAGGAAAAAATCTTGTGTGTTGCACTCACATGACTTTCTGAACTCTTGTACTAATCATTCTTACAAACTTTTATTTTTTATTATTTTTGCAATCATAAACGACAGAGGTAAATGGTAATGGGACTTACGTTTCAGCTTAGCGCAGGCCTGGGACGACTCGCAGGATATCGTGTGCGACGTACATTTTTTCTACCTGCTGAACATAGTTATCTGTGCAAGGTCGTGAACAGGCTATTCTCTTTGAGCACCGGTTGCCCAACCCTGGCTTAATACCAAGAAGTTGCCATTATAATCTGCGCAGTTATATCCCTAATACTTTATGTGTGCGTGCGTGCGTGTGTGTGTGTTCAATTTGGCATTATGCTTTTTATGACTTCCTTAGAAGGTTTCAACCAGTTTCTAGGCTTTTATGGTAATCATGTTTTAAAAATTTATTTTTACAATTTTATTAGATTTATCAAATTACTAGTATAATTTATGAAAAATAAACTGATAACATCTGTTGTAGTTCGAATATGTTATAAGTATACGTATATAAAGTTAATCTACAAATTCGGGATACACTCAGCCTCGTTAGATCCCTGAGGGGCCAGTAGTGCAACTACTTATTAAGAAGTAGTAACCCTTGGTCGCGAAGACCACTTTACCGGCCGGGAGGGCCCGGGGCGTTGGCCACGTCCCACCCTCCAATTCTGCACCCCAGTACGCCAAGTGCGAAAAAGGACCTGCTCCCTAAATGAACTCAAATGAAAACACTAACGAATTAAATACTCATTCGAATGCAACTTTCACATTATTATTATTATCATTATCATTATTATTATTATTATTATTATTATTATTATTATTATTATTATTATTATTATTATTATTATTTTTATTATCATTATTATTTTTATTATCATTATTATCGTTATTATTGTTGTTGTTAATTGATGAATTATATATAATGTTTAGAGCAGAGAAAATTGTTTTTCAGATATGCTGACTTCTTTAACACTGATTTTAAGTAAGAAACCCAAATTCGACAGAGTTCCTAAATGCAGATTCTGAAGGAATAGGGCTCAATATGAGACCTAAAACAGAGGCCACTGTTTTAAGTAAGAGAAAACAGGAAACGGCATGTTACGGCACAGACCAACATAATTGCAAAGTAAAGATCGTTAACCGATCCACGAGTCAGACGCCTTGGAGAAGGTAGCTAGGCACACTAATTAGATTAGTTGGCCGGAGTCGAACAAGTACAAAACCAAGACTTTTTTACTTGAAACTACACGTTTAAAAAGAGGACGCTAGAGAGCTCTGTACTGCTGCTTTGATAAATAATTCAGTGGACCTTATTTTTCTCTTTACAGTGTTGAAATCCTAGAGTTGCCTTGCATTTGCAAAGAGATCCTTCATCTATAAGGAAATGGACATCAAACATTGTCCTTTAAGGTTCTTAGGGAAACGCCAGGACATTTTCTGTCATGCGTTCTGGTAATTAGTGGTCATTGTCGGAAGGAATCCCCAAAACCGTACATTTTTAGCAGATTAAATTTGCCTCGATTTCAAACAAAATTACTCCCTCAGCATTTGTTAACATCCTCACTTGTTCTCTTCTCGTTTAAACAATACCAACATAACCTACTCATTTAATTACATGTACGAATGTGAAGTTCATATTTTGCAACCTTATAGTAGGACCATAGAATGCTTTGCAAATCTAACATATTTCTCAAGATTTATAAGCTTCTGTCTTGTTTTAATTATTTTAAAAAGGTGCCCAAATGGAGCAGATGACCCAGTTGATGCTTTGTATCTAAAAATAGATACTTTGGAAACTTTGAGACTTGTAGTGCGGAGAGCGCTGCTGTCGTACTGCCAAGAAGAGATTTTGTTTGTTTGTTTGTTTGTTTGTTTTTATCTCCTCCAACGTGGTGTCATATCAGACAGTGAATGAATAAAATGATGCCCCTAGGTCCATGGAGCTTTAAGTTGCCAGACATTCTTCTCAAGATAAGGGAAAACGTCGGAAAAAAACCTTATCTGGATTACTCGCGCTAAGCGAGGTTCTAACTCGCGACCTCTTGGACGTGAGGCAGACACGCTACCACCACGCTACAGTGGCGGGCAGAAGGGGTCGCGAATTGGATTCCCGGCTAAAAGGGTTGATCTTTTATTTATTTTTTAATTAGAATTATTCCACATCCTCCCTAGAGTTTGCAAGTGTGATTGTGGGTGCGCGAGCGTGCGCGTGCGTGTGCGTGTAATAAATCCAAAGTAATAGGAAGTTCAAAGCTCAAAATGACCGCAAAGCGAGTGAACACCATTGCTGTTGAGCAATTGTTCCGAAAGGTTAAAAGTCGCCGATATGACCTCCGATGTTAAAGGACATACATAAATAGATTCGTTACACAATTAGTTGCAGATTTAAGAGAAATAGAGGAAACAGAATCTATAGGTAGATATTTAAAAGTTAGTCTCTATAGGCATTGTGCTGGTCTAGAAATTTAATACTCTTTCCATAACCGCATGAGAAACAACTGAATAGCAATAGCACTTTATCAAAAATCTGATGGTATATTCATATAACTTGAACAAAATATTTAATACGCTTATTGTTCTATCTACTTCTTGTAAATACATTTTTATTACACATTTTAAATTACGTTGTAGGTGCAAGAAGATAAAGCGATAGTCAGCAAGTGGTTATTGATGCTTTAAAATTGCCTCTTTGCATGACCAATGTCTTGTTAGATTCACAGGAGCTTTTCTACCTACAATCTTATAAATAGTAATTATGAAGAAACAAAATTGCAACGGTTTGATATAACTCATTTGTGTCATTAAGGGAAAACAGGGTGGTTATGTTTTGCTTAGTAGATACCTTTCGCTGGTGACGTAATAGATATGAGGGCAAGAAAGAATGCTAAGATTTCGATTGTAATTTGAAACAGGATATGCTTTCTTATTTTGTGAAAGTCAAAGGGGTGCAGACGTACAGTATGGCCTATGGCAGTCACCCTTACCCTGCACGGACGTGTTCCTAAGCTAAGGCGAGAGGGGAAACAAGGAGAATGACCCACGGTGTCACTTTTTGACACATTTCAAAAACTCGTTGATAGATTTGCATCATACGCTTTCTGTTCTGAGTATAAACATATAAAAATTGTAGATATTTCTTTTATTGTCATAGATGCATCGCCTTTTAATACTATTAAATCAAAGAAAAACCGGAAAATTTTGGAATGAGTTACGTAAGTTCCAGAGAGGCTCCAGAGGCAGTTCGAGTCGAGTGGGGAAGCTTATTCCCCCACCCGAAGTGTCTTTACCGCAGTACCTAGCCGTTATACGGCTTTACCTGCGCGATAGTATGGTGTATTGGTCTACAGGGATTTAAACTCTAGGAATGTTTGGGATCAGGGGTATCTTAGGGACAAGATGAATGATGGTAGGGATAGGTCCATGAACGGGCACTGCCCATACATGCTGATCGGCTGGTTAGTCAATCAGGTGACGCGCTAATCTCCTCCTGGTTCTGGCCGTCAGTCACACACCGAAAGACGGTTATTTTCTATTGAAAATATTATAGTCAAAATGTCCTTTCTTACATCCACAATATGCTTCGTGTTTAGAGCAAGAGGTCAAATCCTTTTTATCCAGTTATGTCCACTGCTGCCCTAAGTGGATTTTTCCTCACAAGTACTTTCAGTTTGAAGGAAAAGAGTTTTCTCTTCCTTTGACCTTTGATGTCTGATTTATGCAATTGCCTTCTATCTGTGCTTCCATCTATCCCAAGAATTTGAACTTCTTTCTTTTTGTGTTATTACGGGGCTCTCAGCGTGGACGCTTCCGCTTCTACCGTAAAGTTCAGAAACTATACAGAAGGATATGAGACTCGTAAAAATTGTTGTATTCTTGCTTTGTTCTTCGAGAGTTTCAGCTTCCAGTCGTTGCCTCTTTTCTCGCCATTGGTCAATAACTTAATTTCAAACTTCGTCTTTGTAAAAATGTTTCTTACTTTCGGTAAACAAAGGCAAATACCAATGTTACAATTTCGAACTCCCAAAGCATATAAACTTAATTACATTTCCCTGGCTTGTTTATGAATTATTTACATCTGTAATACAAGGAGTTGGATAAGATTGGATTAAAATATATTGGGAATTATATTACGCTTGACTGGTTTGTTTATATAATTATTTATACGGATGTCAGGAAAATAAGCGGCGTAAGACGAGAGATTAAAACACTCACTAGGAATTGCATAACCTTACTTTGGTTTATTTATACAATTATTTATACAGGATGTCCCAAAATTAAACCGACATACTTTGGAAGCTGATGGATAACATTATTTTAAACACTTTTTGTTAAGGAAAGTTTTTTACTGTGGTGCTTCGTTTAAGCGCTAGACGAGTTAATGTCATAGATTACTCCAACTAGTTTAAGTATTTACAGCAAAATCTACAACGCAAATTAGTATTGCACTTATATTGGTAAGGCACACAATCTTAATCCAAGAAACAAACACAGAACACATAAACAAAACACAAACATCTCATTGTTTACAGTTAATCACAGCTTTATTATTCAAAATTAGACCGACAAACTTTTAAACCAGAGAAATGACTGGTGTCTGTGCGAGAGTACGGCAGAATAGGGCACGTCGATGCACTCTTTGTGTTAATCGCAATGGGCGTGCGTTCCAACATTTACTTGGAATAGTAAAGTTGTGATTAACTTTAAACAAGATGTTTGTGTTTTGTTTATGTGTTCCGTGTTGGTTTCGTGGATTAAGATTGTGTGTCTTACTAAGATAAGTGCAATATTAATTTGCGTTGATGAGTCTCTTCGTGACTCGAGAATTTATAATTTGACAATCACTCGTGGCATTCCTTATGATAAACATACACAGAACTTTAGGTGGGAGGTTATAGAATATATAGTATTCGATTCTGTATAGCGTTCCACTCTTAGATGACAGTATGGAGTTAAATGGGACATATCTGTCTCTATCTAGCGCATACAAGTTGTTATTAGCCGCATCCTTTTCTAACCTCGCGCTGTTCCCAGATTCCCAATTGCATGGTATAAATATTCATTTGTTATAAATTTCAGATTTGAACACATTATCCTATGCAGAATTTTTTTTCTCTATCAGGTTATATCCTTTTCAGAGCCATTATACATTTCTATAGGCCCATATTTCTTCAAAAAACATTTTTTTCAACAGAAGTCCGATATGTGCTGTTTCTATACTCATCACGCACTAACTAACAAACTAACTGCTAGAATGCGTCTATATTTTTTTCTTAGGTAGAGTAAACTATAGTGCTACTACCTGCCTACTTTGAATTCTCTATGTTTACCCAGTTAAGTGTTATAATTTTTTAAATTAAATGTTTTCGGAAAATTTTATATCTGTGCACTGCAAAAGTTACGCAGTGTGAAACTTTTTTGTTATTGAGTTTACATCAGGGAACCAGCGAGAACAAATGTTGACGAAGGTTGGAGAAAGTTTTTAAAATAAACCAAAAGGCAGTAACCTCTTTCTTTTATCCAGTAAGGCAAACAAAAGGTATTCATCTATTCAGGTCAGGCCTGACACAGAAGATAGTATAAGGAGCAGCACTAACATTAGTTGGAAAGAAGCCGTGTGTGTGTGTAACTGTGAGCTGTTATTGCGTTATTTGTTTAATATTTTTGTAAATATTTGTGGTTATGGAGGGTGAAGCTAGGAAGGGACGATATGTTGGTAAATAAAGAAGTAAGGAACGCCAAATAATTATGAATGTGTTAGATTATTTTTGAAGAAAAATGCGTGTAAGGCAGTAAAAGAAACAGCTAAGGCTATCGGGTGTCCAGAAGCAGTAGTGTGTATGATTAAAAAGGTACTAATGAAAGGACCTCTAAGAACGCCATCGAAAAAGAAAGCAAAAGGGGCGGGACTACACAAAACGCTAGGTTAACGCAATATGATTGAATAGTGCAAGGTGGATTGCGGCGAATTGTTCATTCTTTACAGTTTGCAAATATTCCACCCACGCTGAATATAATTTTGTCACGGTTCAACAAGTGATGAGACCCTACCAAGTTTCTCAAGGGCCACTCTTAGTCGGTTCTTACATGATTTGGGGTCCGAATATGAAAGAAGGGTAACAAGTGCATATTAATAGAAAGAGACGATATCGATATCATCAGATGGCGACATAACTATCTAAAAGACGTAAAAAGGTTTAGGGACCAGGGTAAATCAGTTGTTTATACAGACGAGTCATTTGTAAATTTAGGTCATACAGTAACAAAGGCATGGAGGGATACCAAAGTTAAAAGTGCCCGTCTCGTCAAGCAGCAATTGAAGACTAAGTACAGGACTCAGGCCACCTCGGGGTCGCGCGCGGAGAAAGATTCGCAACTAGTACATGTTGCAACACTGCGCTCCATTTAACGTGTACTGTCTTCTAAGGGTGGAACGCGCTTTAGTTAAATATATTCAGCAGTTCTGTAGCCTTGTATGTATTGTGTGAAGTCATAAGGTTACACATATTTATTTTTACATTTTAGTTTTGTAGGTCTATGTTTATAGATTTCTTGTTCATTTGTTATTAGATGTTTTGTTGGAACACCAAATCCCAGTAAGAATGAATGAATGAATAAATAAATAAGGAAACAAACAAACCACACACAAGTAAATGAATAAAATAATAAATAAAATAAATAAATAGTTTCCTGAGAAAGTAGAACTGTTTAGGAATCTGCATAATTTTTGCAATAAGCCATTTGGAAATGTTTGACTGCTAATTTGTGAATAATTAGTGTACCAAAGAAACAGACTTACGCTATCAATGTTGGAGATTAATTAATAGTATTTTGTGTGACAAAACAAGGTATTTTAATTTGTTGTTTGTTATTAAAACTTCATTTCCAATTTGTAGACAAACTTGTGGTTGACCATTGTTATATTTTTCTGCATAATTAATTTTATAATACATATCACAGAGAACTAATTCAGCGTTTTCTCTTTTTTTCCTAGGTGAGTTCATCACTGCTGCAGGTTTTTTCTTCTATAAGGTGGGTGTTATTAATAGCATAGGAATTGATTTAGCGTAACTTACTGCCCCCGGTTTCCCGCGGGGGGGGGGGGCTGTTTTCTTTAATCAGAACCATTCCTTACCCTCTGTACAATCTGAAAGTGTGAATGTTAAAGATTGATTTAGTGCAACCTTGTAAATCGCCGATGTCTTGCAATTTCATAACTTTTTCTACTCACTTTTGTAAAAACTGTGCTTAGAAACGCTTATTGCTCCTGTCTATTTCATGTATTTTCAGCAATTATTTTTATTGCTTATTGCCATGTAGGTGCAAAAGGACTAAGATAATGCAATAGTATTCGAGTTGTATTTAAGAGCGGCTCGCTCTGTAATTGCTTTGTAGTCCCATTCTCTTTACATGGCCAAAAGAAAAACCAAGCAATAATGGCTTTTCGTTTGACGAAAGTATACATATTTGAAAATTCATACCAAAATCTTAGAATGGTTAACTCAAAAATCTGATGTGTTGCACTCAAATGACTTTCGCTACTCTTGTATTAACCATTCTTAAAAACTCTTATTCCTATATCTTCTTCGTATTAGTTCAGATAAACCTTTGCAGAAATTATCTTATTGTTTATTTTCTTGTAGGTACAAGGGGAATATGGGAATACAGTAGACTTTGAGCGATAGTCAAATCTTTTAAACCTTTCAAATTCCGTTCTCTTTGCACGGTTAACATAATGAATAACGATGTAAAGAGTAGTTTAGGGTGGATGAATTTTCTTCAAAATCTTCGTGTTGTATCCTTGAAAGACATTAAACTTAAATACCAACTTTGGCTTTTAACCGACTTTTCCTTTTTTATTTATGCTGTCCACAGGCTGAGATACGCCCGATTTGGTCTTAGAAGTTCAAGGCGGCTATGCATATATTGGATGGGGGGGGGGGGGGGGGGCGTGGATGAATGATGGCCTCAGCGGTGTGATTGTACGCTTGCACTTCATTTTCTTACCTTCGTGACTGACGGCAACTTATGGGTATTATGCGCATTGGTAAGATAAAGGGGTACAAGAGATGCTACATATGTTCCTGCGCAGTTGGCGATTCATAAGTGGAATTTATTGTCAATGAATGGTAACAAAGGAGCATTAAAATGCGTAGTAGTTTCAGCTGAAGTTCCAAACGATACTTTCCTAAATATATAATTCGTACTATAGGGGGCAATGTTAGTTACAGAGCTGAAGTTCTGCTCACTTCCCCAAATATTGTCTATGTTTGCGGTTATTAGTGGAAACATTGCGTAAAAATTCACTGTTCTGAAATCGATATATGTTTCAAAATACTAGAAGAAACAATTTCTAAACCATTAACCTCTAATTTCGATTTCCGTATTAGAATTGTACTTATTGAAAGGTTGAGGAATTTTTTTAGTTTCTGTTATTACGGATAGTAAGTAAAGGAAGCATTGCGTTCCACCCAAAAATCGATGTCGAGATTTTACCGGAAATATGCTTTGAGACCCTCTAAATAAAAAAAGTATTTTTAAAAGAAGTTCGTATGTCAGTCTGTCAGTATGTCTGTCAATATGTGTACAGCATAACTCAAAAACGAAATGTCGGTTAAAACCCAAAGTTAGGTATTTAAGTTTAATGTCTTTCAAGAATGTGGCATGAAAGTTTTGAAGGAAATTACTCCACCCTAAACTACTCTTTACATGGAAAATTTTTCAAAAAAATTGATTGAAAATGGCTCCAACAATTTTGATGAAAATGCTATACGTTTGAAATTTTTTCTGACAAATAAAATGTATGCAATATTCTAGATATACATTATGTAGCCCTATTTACTTTTGCATAACTGGTAAACCGTAAGAGATAGACCAAATCTTACTGTACAAAAAGTGTAGATATTGCTTAATCACACAATTTATGTATAAATAAATGTTTTGTAGAGTGAACCATTTTGGAGATATTCCTTGTTATTTGTGTCAGTTTCGGAAAGCTTTCTTGAGATGCAACATCATTGTTCATTTTTATATGGTAAGTGACAAAGAGACCGGAATTTGAAAGCTTTAAAAGATTTGACTATCGCTCAAAGCCTACTGTATTCTAACATTCTCCTTGTACCTACAAGGAAATAAACAATTTCTGCAAATGTTTATCTCAACTAACACTAAGAAGATATAGGAATAAGAATGGTTAGTACAACAGTAGAGAAGGTAATGTGAGTACAACATATCAGATTGTTTTAATGTTAATTTTTCGTTTATTTAAGATTGATAAGCTTTACAGATCTGGGAGAACAATATATAGAAAACAAAGAATACCATAAGGGGGAGTTTCATCAATGTAACTCCTCGAACATAACTACAGTGTGTCTGATAAAATAGGAACTAACATAATAGATCAGAGGTAACGAAATTTTTTTTTTATTTATTTTTTTTTATTCTCAAGTAAACTATTTTGTACAATTAAGTACAATATATTTTAGCTAGACTAGACACAGAACAACAATGAAACTTGTAATTGCGGTACCATCCAGCGATAGTCCCAATAATGGTACATAAAAATAGAGAAAAACAATTAAGCATTTTTTACACAGCTAAATGTTCAGTCGCAAATCGGAATGCCAGCGACGCTTCAGTCTTCGTCGTAGAGGTTCAGGAGGAAGATAAATATGGCGGAGAAGAGAATTGCGATGGCGCAGACATGAGTAATGCAGCTTCCTTAAGCAGATGCGGAGGATACACATCCCTCCAGTAGACCTATTCAGCATGCCGTGTAGAGTTGCGCACGTACCAGGGAGCGCCGGTCATGAGGCGTAGTGTACGCTGGATCCTCAGGATCTGCGATGGGGCAGCAGAACCCCCAATGGCACAGCTATACTGCCACATGGGTCGAATTAAGGAAGTATAAACCAGACGCTTGTACCGCAAAGTTAAGGGCGGGGAACCGGACACAAGGTAATGCACGTCGTGGTTGCGGTCTCTGTACTAGACTATAGAGATGAGGACCCCATGTTAGCCGGCTGTCCAAGATAAGGCCGAGGTATCTTATGGAAGTCGTCCCATTGAGATAAAGGGGATGATGGGTCACGCTCTTTTTGTAAGTGAACTTCACAACTCGGGACTTATGAGCGTTCATAGTACTCTCCAACGTCAGCACCAAGACTGAATTTGATTGCAGAAGTCCTGTAGGTGGCTAGCAGACACAGCACAAGTACCCACACACAGAGCCGCTACGTCATTGGCATAGTGAGCAATGGTGAGTTGAGGATGACTAGGACAATCTGAGGTATATACCAGATATAATAAGGGGCCTAGTACGCTTCCTTGGGGTACACCAGAGAAAATAGGAAGGGCCTTGGAGAAGGCGCGCTCATATTTAACAGAAAAGGTGCGATTATGCAAATAGGACCGTGGGAGGCGAAAAGAGGTGTCCGAGAGATGCTGTTTGAGTTTGAGTAACAGACAATTGTGCCAAACCTTATCAAATGCTTTCTCCGTATCCAGAAACAATCCAGTATCAAGAATAGTGTCAACTACGCGATGTAGCTGCTGAGAGCAGGAGTGAAGAGTGCAAAATCCAAACTGGGTATGAGCAATAATTTGTACGAGCTGAGATAAGAGGCGAGGCAGAAGGAGACGTTCGAAGATTTTGGAGAGTAGGGAGAGTAAGCTAATAGGACGATAATTGTGGGGATCATTCTTAGCTTTGTCAGGTTTAGGAAGAAGGGTAACAGTAGCATGCTTCCATTGGTGAGGGATATGAGCAGTGCGGAGAATAGCGTTATAGATCTGTGTTAGTAGGACTAGCGCATTCCGGGGAAAATGAATTATTAAGGGTTGCACAATAAGATCAGGACCTGGAGATTTGTGACCTAAGGAGCGAACGATGCTATTTTTAACTTCAGCAGGGGTAAAGTAGTGTAAAAAAGGAGTGAGTAATAAAGGTTGCGTGAGTTCTTCCTCCACTCGATGATTGAATTCCACGTCGAGCACAGGATTGGGTGAAAACTGTCGTGCCAGGATTTCAGAAAACAGGTTGACCTTCTTAAGTGGCGTAATGCCAATCTTAAGAGGCGGTATGGCAGCAGAATGGCGTGTCAAAGTTCTAGTCTTCTGGCATAAGGATCCATCGCGGGTGTTTAAGGCTCGAAGTTTGCTTTCAGCAGCATTACTGCGTGCAGCCTTCAGCTCCCGAGTAGCGCGGTTAAAATTAGTTTTATGAAGTGGGCAATGCCTACTTTCCCAGAGTTTCCTACAGTCCTTCTTGATGGAGTGCAGAAGACGAATCTCAGGAGAGCAGAAAGTCACAGACCGAGGACGGGGATCGTGGATGTTGCAGCTGGCAAGGTTGGCTGCACTGTGTATTACGAGTCAGGGTAGAAACAGCCCCATCAACATCACGGGGTGACTTAAGCGGCACAATCGTAACAGTGAGGTCAGCAAGCAAAGAGGTGTACAAAGGCCAATCAAAAGGATGCCGTACCAGGGACGGAAATAAGTCTTTGTACTTCACGTCATCAGAGAGAGTAAGCAGGACTGGTAAATGACCGGAGCTCAGATCGTGAAAAACGGAAAGACGGGAACAATGACGGGAAATATTACGTCCAATGAAGAAATCCAGCACATCCGGAGTCCCACCATTGTGCGGGTAGAACGTGGGTTCAGCTGGACAGATTACATGTAGGTGTAACTGATGAATTGCAGTGTGTAAAAGTTTACCTCTAGGATTTGACAGGTTCGAACCCCAAAGAGGATGTTTGGAATTAAAATCGCCTCCGATTAGAAAGGGGGTCTTGAAAGCATGAGTAATACCCCAGAAATCGGCGAGACTAACATGATTCTGAGGATCAGGCAGAATAGAAAGATCCAACTTGAATGTTTGCGGAAGTAGTAGACAGTTGAAATCGAGCATCCTGGAAGGAGTCTTCCGAAATGGGCGGAAGGGCATGGTGAGCCAAACAGGTTTTGATAAACAGGGCAGAACCACCCGTTCTAGTCAAGTTAGGGTGATCTGCACGATATATGTCATAGCCAGGAATATGGAAATGTATGTGAGGAGCCAATTTGGTTTCTGTGGCGAGCAGGATGTCTAATTCATAAACCGTAAGGAAGTGTAATAATTGGTGAAACTTATTGGTGATACTCTGACAATTCCAAGTGCAGATTCGAATGCAAGTGGGGACAAAATTAGCCATGAATACGAAGCAGAACAGGAATCAATTGTTGCAGCGTAGTAAGAAGAGGCTGTAGAATAGCAAAGACAGAATCCAGTCGAGCCATCAAGCAGTCCAATGGAGAACGGTTTGGTTCACACTCCCGGGTTGCGGTTGCATAGGACTGCGAAGCACCGGGAGGTGAGCCCCGAGAATATGGATGCGACGATAGAGGCTGTACATTAGATACAGGACGAGGATAGGCAGCTCCAGTAGAAGTAGGTAAGGTAGATTCCAGACGAGGGAAAGTATGAAGCGGAGGAACAGTAGCAGAAGGTACACCAGAAACGGTACGTTGGGGACAAGAGTGAGGCCGCTGGGTAGGTTGGACCGTCGATGTACAGGGCAGCCCTTATAGTTCGCTGTATGTGGACCTTTACAATTCACACACAGAGGGGGCGTGTGAGGAGCCTTAGAGCAATGCGCAATAAGATTGTGGCCATCACATTTGACATCGTGGTTGTTTGTGACAATAATTACGACTGTGTCCAACTTCCTGACAGTTCAGGCACTGAATAACACCCCGTTTGGGTTTCGGGGGCTCCACTTTTACCGACGTGTAACATAAACGATCAAGTTTATATATGTCGTCGTTGAGAGGATTGGGCTTTAGATCCAAGAAAAGGAGGGGCAGTTGCACTTTTGTTACGGGATGGTAAACAGGAGTCATTTGGGCAGGTGAATACCCAAGAGAGTTTAATTCTTGCATTACCATAGAAGTGTCAATAGTGGGGTGAAGCCCACGAACAGTCACCCGAAGATTACGATCCTGACGCATTTGGTAGGTGTGAAATTCTGCCTCCTGTGTTTCAAAATAATGTATGGCTGCACAATAACCGTCTATAGTCTCGAAAGAGAATTTGACCTTGCTGCTGTCCAGTGTAACAAGCTTGTAGGCGCCTACATTGGACGTTTGTAAGTGTTTGATAACAGTATTCATGTTGAGTATATTAGAGACATAAATGGGAGGTGGCTTTTGGGATGAGGAAGCAGAAGCAGTAGGCGTAGGTGCACCATAATCTCCATCTTCAGAATCCATGTTAGCCAAGAGTTCAAAACGGTTAGCTGTAGTGAAAGGAGAATCAGTTGGGACGGAACCCAGTTTCTTCCCCTTGGTGTCACGTGAACAATCATCCTGGCTGCGTGGTTTAAAGGCAGCAGAGGACAAGCTACAGTCCATAGGCTGCACTTTACCAGAGCGATGTGAAGAAACGGGTACGGACTGAGTTTGCTGGCAGTGTGATGAAGTGGAGGCTTCTCCCTGTGATTTGTTGATGCCGGTAGAGGAGATAACTGACCCTCAGATTGGTAACACGGCTGCATCGCAGAATAAATAAGCTGCTCCGTATCAATTGGAACAGCCATGGTGTTTAAGGAAAGTCTTAATACTACGCAGTTCACTCTCTTCGCTGCCTATCGGCAAACTTGGAGGTTATAAACTTGCATTAAAAGTCCACTTTAACACTTGTGTAATAACACGCCGAATACAGAAAGATGCACGGGAAACTGGGGACAGTACAAGTACGGTTGGAAGTCTAAATATGTGATGTTGTCATGTGTAACCAATTTTAACCACGCACTGAGTAATGGTACAGTCACAATTCAGTACTTCAAAAACCATAAATCCAGATTAAAATTCGTGATCCTTTCACTTCTACTGTCAAGAATCACTGAGATCTTAAATAATACATACTAATATGCACACACAATGCGAAAATACCGAGATAATTTTAAATCCAACGCCGTCTGAGAACTGAATGAAAATGCAAGGTGGAAGTTTTTGGAGTTTGAGGTCGAACTGAGCAGGATATGTTGAGGCAGGCGTTTGTGGATGCTCGTTGGCTGCCGAGATGATACTCCAGCCCACAGCTCCAGGAACTCCTGTAGGCGGTTGAAGAAACGGCGTGGTGAGGCGGAAGGTTCCTCACGTACCAGGGAACACCTTATTACCTTATTCTGAACTACTTGCAAAGGTTGCACGTCGAGTTTACTGGTTGAGCAATCTACAAACAAATTTTTAACAATCAAAATTTTCCTCAAAAAGAACCACTAGAAATTTTTAACTCGGAATTTATTTTGGTACTTTTAAAACAATATAAACTTAGTCATTTGGATTAAAAGAAAAATGCAAACTAGTTTGTACACAAAGTATCAAATATTAGTATCAACTTTTGTTTGTGAAGTTCGATGGCGTAGAAAATATTTAAATTTTACAAATACGTCCAATTATTGAAAACTCTTTTATCGTACTAATGGTGAAGAATTAAACATAATTGCACGAAGATTATTTTTTGAGAAGCATTTTATATATAACAAGATGCAGAGAAAGCTGTTCAAAAAAATAAATGGAGAATCGAGCAAGTTTAGATAGTGGGTGACTCCACTGAATAAAGATCCAAATAATTCTCATCCTACATCAAACTAGCGAAATGTTCAACCAAATTAGCGTTGAAAAGCGACGCCAGTTTTTTCCTCTATTATAATTATCTGCTAATTTGATATTAAAACAAGGGCAAAAATATTGACTTAATACAGAGTTCTCCGTATTTCTCAGTTAACGCTGTTTGCAAGCTCTGGAATTCCAATACCGCCCTTAATTAATTTCTCTAGCACCATCAGATGCTGGATAAATAGACGAAGTATTGCATTCCAATAAAAATTCTATATCCAGTTTCATAGGAAATATATATTTTGAGGTCCCCTTAGTAAAAACAATTCTTAGAAAATGTGTATTAACAGTATAACTTGAAATGAAACGTGGCTATATAGATATTAAATATTCGTGTTTAAGCTAGATATGGGATATGGAGATTCACAGAAAATCCCCGCCCCCCCGACACTTTCCAAATTGAAGCATTTTCATTATAGTTGTTGCTAGCTGAAACACCTGACGTAGTCCGTGTTTGGCGATTTTATCTCTGCAGTTCTTTATCTTACGTTGCGTACTATAATGAAACCTAAATAAACAAAAATAAATAAATAAATAAATAAATAAATAAAAACACCTGGAAACACTATGCAAAGCGCTATTGAACAATGCTAAATATCACAGGAAGAAAAGCAAGTACGGAAAACTGTGTGAACGTAAGATGTCGCATTTCAGTTTCAAACATATGCAAAATTGCATGAACTGTTTGTGGAAGAGGGAACAGAGAAAAAAGGCTGATAGAGTTTAATAAAATAAGTGTGTAGAGAAAATCGTATGAATGTAATGTGTTGCTTTTCTGTTTCAGTCTTAGAAAATTCTATAAACAGTATGTGGAAGGGCGAGTAGGGAAGTATATACGAATTTAATATGTAAAAGAACAGTGAGCAGAGAAAACCATGTGAACGTGAATAGTAAAGTGTATAGCATAGAAACCTCAAGTCAAGCAGTCAAGCAGTTTGGAAACGCATGGAGGGCAAACATACTTACATTTACACATACTTTTATATATGGCTAACCTAAAAGAGAGACAATAACTTATTTGCAGAATATTTGTTTAGTCTTTAGAGCACACATTTTATTCCAAGTAATTTTATATAAGTAACATTAACCAATTCATAGTTATTTATTGTTATTAGTTCGAATTGATTGATATCTCTTCGTTTTCAAGTTGTTTCACTATTCGGTGTTTCTCGCGATGTCATGGCGTATAGAATTTCACGCCCAGCCTATGGTACCCGTTTTTTAAGGATCAGACTAGTGTAACCTGTTGTACTTCACTCACATGACTTCCTCTACTCTTGTACTAACCATTCTTACAAACTCTTATTCCTATATCTTCTTCGTGTTAGTGAAGATAAACATTTGCAGAATTTATCTTATTGCTGTATACTTGTAGGTGCAAGGAGAATATGGGAATGGAGTAGACTTTGAGGATAGTCAAATCAAGCTTTCTGATTCCGTTCACTTAGCATGGCTAAGATATAAAAATGAATAATAATGTTCCATTTGACGAAACTTTTCCAAAACTCACACACATAAGGCACATCTCCGAAATAGTTGACTCTACATAAAAAATTATGTGGACATAAATTGTGTTTTTTAGCAAGATCTACATTTTATATAGTAAGATTTGGTCTATCTCTTACGGTTTACCAGTTATGCAAAAGTCATCTGAGGTAAACAAGACTACATAGGTTATAGTCAGAAAATTCAAAATATACATTTCGTTGGTCTAAAAATATCTTAAACATATGGCATTTTAATCAAAATCGTTAGAGCCATTTTCAAGAAACTCAAAATGTTCCAAAAAGGTTTCCTTTAAAAGCGTAGTTTAGGGTAGGGGAATTTTTTCAAAATCCTCGTGTCGCATCCTTGAAAGACATTAAACTTAAATACCAACTTCGGTTTTTAGCCAACTTCTTATTTTTGAGTTAGGCTGTCCACTGACAGACACACACTGATAGACGCACACATACACATGGACCCTTTTCTGAAAATGCTTATTTTGGATTAGGGGGGGCCTCAAAATATGTTTCCTGTGAAATCTCAACGTCGAATTTTTGGTTGCAATACAATGCTTCCTCTACTTACTATACGTGGCAGAGAAAGTAAAAAGTATTTTAAAAAGTATCCTTCTGGTGAAATCTTCTTGACGAATTTTGTAATACAATGTAATATTTCCTCTTGATTTCTATAGGTAAACAGTATAGAACGGTAAATGTGCACATATTAAAATTGTTTTATAAAGTTAGTGCTTTTTGTGATCCCACGGAGAGACGGCTGTACTAATGTTATTGACGGTACAGTAAAATGTCTATCTCAATTTAAACATAATACCGAGAAATCCGTTTCCTCTACTAACGCTTGTTTAATTAACAAGAAATACACTTCCTAGTCTGCTTTAATGATGTTGAATAAAAAGCCGTTGTCTGACAATGTGTAATAAAGCAGATAATTAGGTATCAAACACAGCATTTCCGGACAATGTAGGTATATAGTTCATATTGATTACTTCCCTTAAGGCTTGTAGCAAAGTCTGGGATGTATATTCCCCAAATGTGTGTTTAGAAATAATGGAACAAGATAAACAAGCCTAAGGAAGGGAAGGGAAATCATGGACAAAAACTGGAACCTCGGAGTATTCTGTAACTTCAATGACGTATTTTGCCCAAGTTACTGTATGCTTAAGTGCAAAAAGTGCCGTTCTCATAGATAGCAATACTGTTCATTCTTGTACCTATAAGGTTTCACATTTATCATTTCCCTGAATGGTTGGCGTGAAACATATTCAAAGTCAAATCTCATAAGTACCATCGCTTTCTGAGAAAGAGGGGAGTGTTGGTTTACCTCCTTCCAACATACGGGCGCTTTGCCTCTCTTTAACCCCCATGTTGATTTGTTTCAATAAATAAACGAGTGTAATTAATTAATTATATATATACAAATATACATTATTATTGTTATTATTGTTATTATTATTGTTATTATTGTTATTATTATTGTTATTATTATTATTATTATTATTATTATTATTATTATTATTATTATTATTATTATTATTATTATTATTATTATTATTATTATTATTATTATTATTATTATTATTATTATTATTATTATTATTATTATTATTATTATTATTATTATTATTATTATTATTATTATTATTATTATTATTATTATTATTATTATTATTATTATTATTATTATTATTATTATTATTAGGAGGTGGATGATTTCATTGCAGTACGATGCTGATACGATAATTAGGGCAATAACTCCTTAGAAAGGTTGGAATGCTCATCCTCATTTATGTATTTATAAATACTGTTATAAATATTAATTCAGCTGTACTCAGACAGCAGAAACATGGAGAACTCATGTCATTGTTACCCAGGCCTTCTTTTTATCTTCTGGAATGACGTAAACAACCTGTCAGTGAAGGAGAAGTAGAAAGGTGATGTTCGGAGGGACGCCTTATATCATTCCATCATGATTTGGATGCAGTTTTAGCACGTAAGAGCACAGACGACATTCCACAGGGAAGTAAAATGCATTTTTTGTCCATGTGACAACTCCACCTAAAGAAACTACCTCAGTCATCCGCCGTATGTGTTGTCATTGGGTCGTTCAACAATATACGGACGAGAGAGGACCGAGTGACTTTGGATATAGGGAGCGGCTGTGTGTACGTGACCGTAATAATGGCGGTAAACATAAAGGGAGGTCTGAGACTGCAGGGCAGCAAGCGACTGTGCGTATGTGATCGCACAGCGATAACACCAGCAAGGTCTAGAAGCTTCTCGCTCATTCTGCTGAGTAATTACACATGTGCAAGGAGATCACGTGATAAATAGAACAGACACAACAGAGCAGTTAGGTGTCAGTTTAGAGTTAGAGTTGAGTGAGTGATAGAGTAATAGTAGCTTTAGTTAGTCGTGTACAATTAGTTTTAGTTACGTGAGTGAGTCGGCCAGCCTATCGCGAGTACGTATGTGTCGTCGAGTGATTGTATCGTAATAGTAAACATATAAGAGACAGCAACTGGAGAGACATATTGCAAGACTGAGAAATATTATCAGAAGAAAAACTGTGAACTGTAATAGCAGAGAAGTCTATAAACTGTGTTAGCAACGAGAAGGATATTGTGGATTTGTGTTACAGTGTTATAATTTAAAAGAAGTAGTTATTTATGACATTTATCAGTGATATAAGCAGTTCATTCATGACGTACGTACATAGGCAGGGCAGAGGTTGCCTTTCTTTCACCCTTGGTCAGTATTTACATTAATCAGTAAACGCCGTGACGACACGACACGTCACGGGACAGTGTTTGCTCTGTGACAACACGCAGTACCTAGTTCATTGAGAGGTAGTTGCTGTGTGTTTGACTAGACAACACACGCCTTCATTGCAAAGTTTGTATTGAAGGAGGCGGAGGCAACCTTTAAAACACATCGAAATTGTTCTGAACCAAAGAGTGTCATCAGTAAATCCCTGATTTCCAAACACTTTTAAGGTTCCACCGAAGTGAAGAAGGTGATTTTCTAAAGTATTGAAATTAGACACTTAATTTTTACTTTCCCTGCTACGTATAGTAGAGGAAGTATTATATTCCACCCAAAAATTCAATGTTGAGATTTCACCGGAAATATGTTTTGAGGTCCCCTGAATCCCCCCCCCCCCAGAGAAAGGATTTTTAGAAACAGGTGTGTGTGTGTGTGTGTGTGTGTGTGTGTGTGTGTGTGTGTGTTTGTCAACAGCATAACTCAAAAACAAAAAGTTGGCATTTAAGTTTATTATCTTTCAAGTATGCAACATGAACAATTTGAAAACAATTCCTCTACCGTAAACTACCTTTTACATGGAAAAATTTTCTCAGAAAATAGCTCTAACGATGACAATCTTTCGATGACAATTAAAAGGTTATTTCATGAAAATCATTGCTAGAAATTTGTGGTCCCCTCGGTCCCCCGACCGAACCTCTGCCCTTCCTATCTGTGGGGTAACTTAAAACAAAGTGTACAAGAGAAGCCCACTCACTCTGGAAAAATTGCAACAAAATATTCTCCAGGAATTTCTCAACGTGAACTACGGCGAGTGATGGATAGCTCCCTAAAGAGGTGTCAAAATGTATGAACAACGACGGTGGCCACTTTCAACATCTCCGTTCATAAAGTTGGTAAGTAAAGCATTTAAAAATGTTGTATGGTTTCAGCCGCGCCTTTCTATGATAGCGGCAGACAGCACCAAGCGCCCAGGACGCGAAGAAAAAAAAAAAAGACCATCGTGGAGCCGGTTTTCTTGCTCTCTCTGTATTTTTATAGTATATTTAGTGTTCATAGAAAAATGATTAACTTAAATTTATTGTATTAGAATTTGTCCTTAAGTTTTGGGCGTCTATGCACATTAATTCATCCTTGGGTCCGGAACGTGCTATTTTAAAATTGAGGCAATTTGTAGTGAATAGTTTGAAGTCTCGCCGATGGCCTGCGTTATTAAAAACCACAAGCAGAGACGTGAATAATAATTTTCAGTTAGAGTTCTAGTATAAGCTGCAGTCGCGGAAGAGTTGACATTTTCCACCAGTAGAATGTTCCTGCATTCATAAGCACGCCCCTTGCTACGTGAGACGAGGCGAGAATACTGGCATTATGCTGTCTTTACCCAAATGCACCACACGGGCCGTTCCACACAAACGAATAATATCGGAGCTTCTTTAATCTTCGCTTCTTGCAGCTTTTATTTCCGTTCAATCGCAGTATTTCTGAGAATTCCTTTGACACGTGCCAAGATCATGTTCAAGAATTTTTGTCAAGGAAACTAATGCTCTTTATTTATATTTTATCTCGTATTCACTACTCGACATTTGTTCTGTTCTAAACTTTTACCTAGGACAGTTGAAGCTCTGCACCCGTGTTCTATTAACTGCCTATTTCTGTATATGTGAATAAAGTGTGATAATTTTATACAAATTCATATCTCATATTCAGCTTGACACACACACACACACACACACACACACACACACACACACACACACACACACACACACACATACACACATGTGTGGTGGAGATTCATCTCGACACCAGGGTTTGTCAAGCAGCCACCCGTCAGGCGATTACAGCAGTTACATTACGCAAAGTCCCCACACAGCAGCGCCAAACTCGTCCATCGCCAACACTCCCGTCTCTGAAGGACCGAATTAAATAAAGATAAATTGGAGGGACGGGAAATTCAGGGGAAATAACTGTTTTCCCCATCATTTGTCTGGTTTCCCGGGAGAACCTCCTTAAAAACCTAAACACCCCAGGGTTCGGCCGAGATAGGCGAACCCACGACCTCCGGAATGCGAGCCTCCGTTACCGCGGAACCACCTTCCTCGATTCTGCTCGATTCTCTCGAAGCTAGGAGTGGTTCTAGAGAAAGTCACGTGATGCAAGGTATCAGATGTTTAAAAATGCAGTATTGCAACCTAAGGTCAGGTTGGAAATAGTATATTATGCAACGAGACTACAATGGTTGTAATTAAAACGCGAGCATATATTAGAAAACGAGTGAAGTCAGTTTCCTAATTTTCATACGAGCGTGTTAATTACCATTATACTCGTAGTGAAGTTTCATACATGAATTTATACTCGACCATATCCCTAATTTTATAGTTGCAATATTGTAAAATGTTGTACACTCACCAGGGACAATGACCTACATATTGCATCATCTGACATTTGGAGTTCTGCGCAGGCGCTAAACGATCGATTCGTTTCCAGCACGTCACAGCTGCATGTTGAAAATGATAACCTTGGAATGCTACGTAACATTGAAAAATAGAAGACAAATTGATTATATTGGTTTTGAGACGAAACTTTATTTCATGTATAAGTTATTTATTGTACAATTAGTGAAATTAATTTTCGGGACTGTGCTTAGTGCAATATTGTTGGAAGTTGATGCTGTAATGAGGTTAATTTGTGTAAGTTGCATCTCACTGTCAGTAGTGTCCGACATTTTAGTTTGGGTATGGTCGAGTATAAATACATAAAAATTCCGAAAAGATTTTATGTCCATCTCTTATATTTAATGCACAGTCCCATGTAGTGTAGATGAAGCATTAACCGATGCCAGTATTGGTCCTTGCTGACGTTTGATAGGTACAAGAAGCAATGACAGAAGAATGTTGTATAGCCGCAACAGATCAGTAACCTAAATGTAATGCATTATACATGTGAGAGAGAGACTTGCATGGCGGCTAAGTGCGGTGACCCAGACAAACAAGCAATGGCGTGCATGTTTTCCGAACATGCAACACCACACAAACCACATTTTAAATGCTGTTTGCTAGAAACCTCCAGTCGATAGTGAATTGAATATACAATATTCTCTCCCAAAATAAGACATTTTGAAGCCTTGGGTGACCTAGGCCTTAATAACTTCTTTCTGATCTACTTTGATGTCCTTAAAGGTAGGAGTGTTCATTTTTAAACTGTGATTCGACAGTTGATGTCTAATCTTAATATTTAAATACACCCGTCAAGGTTACCTGTCTTATAGCAGGTCTCCCCGCACCCCCACATACCTATAAGGGAAAAAAAAAAAAAAAAAAAAAAAAAAAAAAAAAAAAAGTGTGTCGTAAAGACACGATAAAAGTGAAGCTTTGGTATTACAGGGAAACATTTTAATTATTTTTAATCCACAATCTATCACTCACACAACACTTCAGATCGAATGGATTATTTAGGAAATCTCGATTGAAAATATTATTTGTAGTCTTGAATTTGTTACAATCAGAATACTGTAAATTATCACCGATAGGTGCAAGAGGAGGTGGCTGAGTCAAGGTGCTAGTTGTTGGTTCATTGTCTTCATTATTTACACTATACGTCCAAACTAGCACGTGTTCTACTCCTTTCTCTACTATCTCCTTCAATTTCACATCTACTTTTTCTTTTTTTACACATTCTGAACTGTCACTTCACCCGCACGTTTTGTCTCATGTCACGCTCTTGTTCTTTCTGCGCCTGACTTAGGCATATTCACAACAAAATTGTATATTATAATGCAGAAAATAGATTATAAACAACGAGAATACTAAACAATACTCGAAATGCATTGGTTATACACAAATGCTGCTCTGTTAACAAGCAACAGCTGTACTCAGTGATCGCCACGCCGCCTGAACGCAGTACACGCAACCACGGACAAGGAGAATGAAAGAAAGCGATACCCAAAGGCAAGCAAGACACTGCTCCCACTCTATAGGACACAGTGTTTACCCCCACCACTTTTCACAAGTCACACAAAAAAGTTGCGGATCAGAATTGCATAGCTCTACCATAAGAAGTTTCACTTCCAAAGGTAGTAACAAAGAGAAAATTTGTTAAAATACGAAACAACCTTGGCGTGGCATCATGGGCGTCGGCAGGCTTTTTTTCCAGGGGGGGGGGGAGTTCGTTGGAAGTTCGCAATCAGATAATATTAATTCATTACTTTATTGTCAAAATTTATATTTGTTGCAGATAACCGTATTAATTTGTGCCAAATAAAAATTGTTCTTTACATCAAAATTAAAATAACAGTAATTGATTGCACATCAAGTTCACAAAGTTACAAGGGGTGGGGGCCGCGGCCCCTCCTTGTCCCCCAACTCCCCCCCCCCCCCCCCCCCCCCCCCCCCCGCTTTGCGACGCCAATGCGTGGCATTACTAATTCCTGAGAAGCTATACGGAAAAACATTTCGTATTTTATTTGCTCAACTTTGACTCTGACAATTTGCTAAAAACACTAATTTATTGGCACAGTAAATAATGGTCTTTGTGAACCTCAAATTTATTTTCGTTTTATTAAATGCTATGTAATCGTGACCTAAGAGTCAAAGTAAGAAATAACATTTACTTATATAACTAGTACGTACTTGTGTCAAATACCATACTACAGTGCATTTTGCATTTGTGTTACAACCGACGAATATTACCAAAGGCTTTTTTCGCGGTTTTCCTTGGTCACCAGGCGAATGCTTGGTCTCTTATACTTTCCGCAACTTTCCCTCTCTCCATGTCACTTCACCATCATTTAAGCAGGACTTGCCAGGGTTGGAAGTGTCGCAACCATGTGGTGGAATTTGCTATGTTTAACTGCGTAGGGGCACCCCTATGTTACCAGAAGTACGCCGGCCGAGCTCTTCTTGACTATATATATAAGCATCTGCCTTTAAATTACTCTTCTGGCGGGCTGTAAGCATTTGGATTTCCCCCATATTCTGTTTGTTTCCGTTTTGTTTTCCTGTTATTACATTATTTCTGGGTACAAACACCATGAGTGAGGCGGGAGTCGAAGTCAGTCCTTCAAGTGACGGAACACAAGGTCAAACACTAACAGCCATGGTCACGAATTTTGATTGTACAAGTGGCTTGGATATTGATTGAATTTTCATATGCACGCAAGTGGCGAGTGAATTCTGGGTAATAGTGCAAAGTGCGTTTGCACTTGTTTAGTTAGCTGCATGACTGCCCAACTGCCTGGATTACTTGAAGAGGTCTATGGCGTACCCATTCCAATGCACACCACGATATGGGGAAGAAACACGGAGCTTATAAATGTTCTTTTAAACTCACTCAGGAGGTTTAAAACCACGTGCTACCTGTGTTTTAATTTCCTTCTGTTTTGAAGCGCATTCTTATCTGGGTTTGAGTATGTTTCAAGGAGAAATTGGTGCTGTTCAAGCACACAGCAGCCTTGTACCGTAAGGTGACGGACGAAATGATGCCTTTATATGCATTATTGCTTGTAGTCCGTTCATAGCCGCCTTCAGTGCCAGTTATATATTATGGCAGATACAAAATTTAATTGTGGCTGATAACCGACCGCTATTGTTCTATTTCTTGTTGTACAAATTCGTTTTGTGGGTGTAAATAATATTTATATCACTGGCTTTACAGAGTGATTTCAATGCATGTTTAGCTGATCATATTCCCAACGCTTTCTTGCCGTTACAACTTACCTTAAGTTTTATATAGCATTATAAATTTATTTTTCCTTTTTCTTGAATTAACTACACATACATCCCAATTAAGGGTATTTAATATTGAATAGTTACACAATTTAGAGAAAAATAACCTTTTAAAACTTTTAATAAAAAAGCCTCACAGCTGTAGTATCTAATTACAGTTTTGACTTTCTGTCTACTCAAGTGCACCATAACAACATTAAAGTACCAGACGCAGGTGCATGCAAATATTGCGCACAATTTTAAAACTTTATTTTTTCATTAAATTTGTTTTTCTTACACGGTGCCTAGTCAAAATTTTCCACGAGGTTTAACTTAAGTTTAAGTTCAATTTGTCTCAGATTTTCGCCGTATCAGGCGACGGCGGTTGGTGTGTTACGGCCGGACGGTAGAATGTGTGCTCTGGCGTTTGGAGGGACTGCTGGGGCAGCATGTTGGAATTGTTAAGGTAGCCGGACCCTATCCTTTCTGGCGACATATTCGTCCGGATGTGGTCGCCCTTTGGGTTTCTCATTCATTGCTTCTTCTCGGGGTTCACTTTGACCACTATCGCCTCTTCCTATGCTCTACTCCAGTTACCGGAGGCCCCTGCACCTGCCTGCGTCTAACTCTCATCCCTCTCTCTCCACTCATCCCTCCCTCTCATTTCCTCTCTCCAAATATCTCTCCCTCTATCTCTTACTCCGTCTTTCTTCCTCTCTCTGCCCCCACCCTCCCTCTCTCTACCAGAACCTCTACCTCTTTTGCTCTCTCCCCCTCTCTCTTTGTGACAAAATCGTTATTCCTGCCTCTGCATTCTTTGCATTACAAAAGTACTTCACATACATTTAAGTCATTATTAGACAGTGTGGGCTTGTGAAAAACTCACATGACCGTAACACATACGTCTTCTTAAATTATTTTCCTTAAAATAAGTGAGTGTTATTTATTAGTATTAGAAAAGAAGCAGAATATAGACAGGATGAGAACGTTAATATAGGGCCTAAATATGCGAATATTAAGTTTGTAAAATTTGCGAGATCCATTAAATCTGGAAACACATGAGTAATGTGGAGTATGGATATGGTGAGAGTCAAAAAAACTGTTTTAGCAAATGATACGAAGTCAGGGCTTTGAAGAAGGAAGCTATACAGGGAATAACAAAGTGAAATGAGATATGTGGTGTACAGCAGGGGAAATGAAAGGAGCTGCTGTATCCAATAAGTTGGATGTAACCTTCATTCAGGATGCAGAAAATAAGAACAGTAAGAAAAGTAATGAAGGAGCACGCGCAATATGCATCTATGCACATATGTATGAACATATTGGAAACGGAATGAGTTCATTTATCCAGATGACATAAAGTAGGACATTGTGGCAATAATGATATCCACAGTTACAAAGTAACTTTCATGAAAGTCTGCCAGGAAAAAACTACTGTACAAAGTTGCTGATAATATAGCGTATGTGCCAGCAGAACTTACATGACAACATATTCAGCGACTTTTGAATGGTTGTGGATGTGTACGAGAGAATTCAATGTGTTGTTGATATACACAGGATAAAATATTGCATTATTTCTAGTCAACTAGTACCAATAGGCTATAGTCTAGTCGTGGGCTAATAATGAATATAATGATGATGATAATAATAATAATAATAATAATAATAATAATAATAATAATAATAATAATAATAATAATAATAATAATAATAATAATAATAATAATAATAATAATAATAATAATAATAATAATAATAATAATAATAATAATAATAATAATAATAATCTATTGCAACAATTCTACCTATACAAATACAATACAACTGCCTTAATTACCGGAAGCCAGCAGGTATTCCAACTGAAATAATACGGGAAGATAAAAAAAGTTCCGAGCGTTCAGCGCGGTGTTTTGCCTGTCCACATTCTTGCCATCTGCCGCTATCACAGAACCGCATGGATGAAACCATACAGCATTTATAAAAGTACTTTTAAAGGCTTTATTTGCCAACTTTATGAAAGGAGATGCTCAAAATGGCAACCGTCGTTGTCCATACGTTAGGAAACTATCCATCACTCGCCGTAGTTCACGTTGAGAAATGCTGGCAATTTCCTGGCGGACATTTTGTTTCAATTCTTCCAGGGTCTTGTACACTTTATGTTTTAAGTTATGCCAGAGATTGATCTCGTTTATTGCAGCTTTGAGAAACCATTTTCTGCTAATAACGCACGATACGCCAATTTTTTCGTCATGAAACATTACTTCATAAACAATATTAGGTTCTGAATTATACGATCAATTTTCTTCCAGTCAACATTTACGTACGTAAATACAATTTTGCCCACTTTTTAGACAATTAATTAGCAGGGAATGTGATTTTGCTTTTTTTCGATAAGCCTCTACAACAGCTAATACGGCCAATTAAAATTATTAGTAGATTTGTGTCCCGGTCGTTAAAACACACAGTTTATATCCAAATGCCTTGGTGTTATGGAGTGAATCATTTCGGAGATATTGCTTGTTATTTGTGTTAGTCTTGCAATACTTAAACTTTTCTCAAATGGAAGGTTGTTTGCTTTTTTATTTGTCGGCCGTTCAAAGAGAACGGAATTTTAAAGGCTCCATCTAGCGACCAGTTTTTAAAGATCTGACTATCGCTCAAAGCCTACTGCACCAACAAGGAAAAAAGCAATAAGATAATCTGTACAAATGTTTATCTCAACTAATACGAAGAAGATATAGGAATAAGAGTTCGTAAGAATGGTTAGTACAAGAGTAGAGAAAGTCATGTGAGTATAATACATCAGATTTGTTCTATAATGCCTGTAATTGAAAGTTCTTTAGAGATATCTAAATTGTGTTTATGGTCTTAACATTTTGTATCGAGCTAATACTCTCCATAATTCTCATTTCTGCTGCCTCTATCCTTTGGTTTTATTTTACGGATCGTTTTTTATTTTGTAAAACAAAAGAGGGATGGATGGATAGGACTTTCTAAAATTTTAAAACTATCTGTTGTAACTCTTCCATCAAATGTTCCTTTAAATGGGTCGGATGCGTACTGAAATTTGGCTGCACTTCTATATCGAATACGTATATGTTTTTGTGCAGCTTTAGTAATTAAGTTTATTTGTTCCGTTGGTTAATTATTAAGGTTTTAGTTGTATGGAGTTTTTGTCCGAAATCAGTATAAAATATGGGGCAAAATGATGTAGAAAGTCTTGTAAAAGATGTAATTTTATGATATACCTTAGGTTACGCTATCAGAATTTTGTAGGTATGTAAGAAATTGGGAAGTGGATTTGTTGCAATCAGATATTTTTAGTTATATTTCTCAAAATCAGTGGTAGTAAATTTGAGCATGCTCAGCAATATATCTATCACGAAAGGAACACACATGAAATTTGTCTCCATGCGTATATTTATGGGCTCGTTTTAAATGATGATAGAATGCAACGGTATTTGGCAATTACATCCCGCCAGGATTCGAACTGGCGCTGCAGGATGAGACGATGGAAAATGGAAATGACCTCTCGTAAACCAAATAATCCGGTGGAGGAAGGAAGATATTGCTGAAAATGAGGGAGTAATATGTAAATAACATTAGGAAGCAAGAGTTTAAACGGAAATTGCATTCTGGCTGTGAATGTTTGGCCTATACAAGGACTGCTTCACTCTAAAGCCACAAATGTGCGGTCAAACAAATCGGAAATGCAATAAAACAAGTTCTCAGCGCTTTAGGCTGCATTCATTGCCACATAACAAATGCTGTCATTTGGCACAAATATATTTAGTACCTACTCACTCTATGGCTGTTATCTACGTCACTCTTTTATTGTTTTTAATAGCGTGTTAACAAGCTCCGGTAACGTTCATTTGTATTTGGAAATCATTTTAAATTAAACTGAAACTGTTTAAAATTCCTTTTATATTTGTGTATAAACGTTTTAAGCGAAAATAACTGACAGTCGGAAACAATTTGTAGCTAGATAGTGGAATTATTTACTGCACTAGACAGTCCTTAACGAAGTTAGTCATTGCTTGTCTATAGTAATGCCCGGATTTTGATAACCTAAAATGTTCGACAACCTACCTAAAAGTTACTGTATTTTGTTTTACAAATCTGATACAGTTATGCACTGGTATTACTTTCTCTGTTCTTAGACAAATAAGCGTGTATAAGAATATTTTGCACATCTACTTCATGTTAATCGAGTTAAACATTTGCACAAATTATCTAATTGTGAAATTTCTTGTAGGTGCAAGGAGAATAAGGGAATAAATGAGTGAGATGTGGTCGATCGCTTTGAAATTTCGTTCTTTCTCTGCACGGCCAAAAGATAAAAAATTAAAAATCTGATGTGTTGCACTCACATGACTTTCTCTACTCTTGTACTAACCATTCTTAAAAACTCTTATTCTTATATCTTCTTTGTGTTAGTTAAGATAAACATTTGTACAAATTATCTTATTGCTTATTTCCTTGTAGGTACAAGGGGAATATTGGAATACAGTAGGCTTTGAGTGATTGTCAAATCTTTTAAAGCTTTGAGAATCCGTTCTCTTTGCACACTTAACATATAAAAAAATGAACAACGATGTTCCATTTTACGAAAGTTTTAAGTTTTCCGAAACTCACACACATAACAAGGAATATCTCCGAAATGGTTCACCCTACAAGAAAATTTATTGAGACATAAATTGTGTATTTTAGCAAGATCTACATTTTTTGTTTAGTATAATTTGGTCTATCTCTAACGGTTTACCAGTTATGCAAAAGTCGTCCAGAGTAAATACGACTACAGGGGCTATAGCCAGAAAATTCAAGATATACATTTCATTTGTCATAAAAATGTCTCAAACATATAACATTTTAATCAAAATCGTTAGAGCCATTTTCAAGAAGATCAAAATTTTCGAAAAATTTTCCATGTAAAGGGTAGTTTAGGGTGGGGCTATTTTCTTCAAAATCTTCGTGTTACATCCTTGAAAGACATTAAACTTAAATAGCAACTTTGATTTTTAACTGAGTTTTAGTTTTTGAGTTATGCTGTACACAGACACACACACACACACCGACCTTTTTCTAAAAATGCTTTTTTGGATTCAGGGGGTCTCAAAACATATATTTCCGGTGAAATCTTGACATGGGAGTTTTTGGGTGGAATACAATACTTTCCCTACTTCCCATTAGAGAAAATAATAATACTGGAAAAATTCAGACGAATAAGGAATATCTCAGAAATAGTTCACTAAGGAAAAAAAAAGTATTTGACACACATTGGTTTTAACGAGATCTGGAATTATTTTCTTTTTTATCTCTTGCGGTTTACAGTTAATGTAAAAATGACCCTCAACATTGATAATATTCCCAGAAAGTTCGAGATATGCACTCCATTCGTCATGAAAATAGCTTAAACATATGATATTTTAATCAAAATCTTTAGAGCGACTTTTATTAAAATAAAACTTTAAGCAAAATATTCCACAGTAGTTCGAGAAAGTGGGGGGGGGGGATCTTTTTACTTTCTCTATTTCGTATACTAAGGTAGAAGAAATATTTTATTCCACCCAAAAATACATTAGCATAACGTCTGGTTTAGATGACAGAAAATTGAACCCGCCACTCCGTCCAAAAATTCAGTGTGTCCTGCTGTCCGAAATGAAATGGAGCAACCCCATACTGTTGATTCCATGAACTAGTGGGTACCTGGTTGAAACATTTCCACAGGACATGAAGCAATATCTGCTTTTGTGTTCTAAGAGTTACTGAACTCGCCCCCACTGTTTAGGCTGCATGTATGTATGACAATGCTAACTTCCACACACACCTTGTATTGCTACAGCTGGCTTGTGATTGAGCTGATGACGGTACTCTTTCCTGGAGTTCTCCCGAACTGGGAAATCCTACAAGATGGCGGTATGTCCTGTCATCCTAGAAAGACCTTTTCACGTCCCTGCCTGCCACTTCTGCATAATGAATCAGTGCTGTATTGTTTCTGTTAACTCCACGAATTGCGTGATAAATCCCCGTATTGTTGCTCCTGTTGCGCTGATAATTTTTGCCGCAGCACTATATTCTTCTTTTTGTTTGTACTAGGACAATTAAAATGCACATAGATACAGATCAAAAAGCGATCGCTGTTTCGCTTTTTGTTCCTTTTATTACAATACACTAGTTGACTGCAGTTGATTACTGCTAACACGAATTAATGTTTGTAATGTTATTGACATCTGAAGTCAATCCCCATTCGGCGCGTTCGCTGCTAAATGTAGCATCTCCAACTATAGAATTGCAACAGCTCCCAAACCACTCAACATATGCAGGATGGAAGGTATTGCTTCGGTCACACGTTAACTAGGGGTTCTACATTATGTAGAATTCATTTCTTCTTAAAGTCCAATAAAGTATGAAAAACCAGTTTTGATTTATTGTTGCTTTCTACGGGGTTTTCAAGTATTGCAAGAAGTAATTGACTCATCGCGAACTGGGCGGCTCCGTGGCCGAGCGGTTAGCGCGCTCGCGTACCACCTAGGCGGCGCGGGTTCGATCCCAGGGACCCGCATGTGGTATTCGTGGTGGACGAAGCGGCGTCAGGGCGGGTTTTCTCCGGGTGCTCCGGTTTCCCCCGCCATCTCATTCCACCGGTGCTCCATCTTCATTCTATGTGTCATCAGTGTCACCGCCTGCGGTGCCGTAGTAGTAAAAGCGGGCGTTAAACACTACAACAACACCACGAACTGTAAGTTACTTATCAGATCTCGAATGCTTGCGGATTTCGTATTCCCAAAATGCATTCTCGACCTGAGGAGTATCACTTTAAGTTTTTGGTACGCAACATACTTTTAGGACAAATGAAATATATTTACAATTTTCTAGCTATAGCCCATGTAGTCCTATTTCCTCTGCACTATTTTATCTCTTGGTCATTCAAAGAGAACGAATTTCAAAGTCGTCACTGAGCAGCCACTATTAAAACATTTGACCATTGCTCAAATCCTACTGTATTCCCATATTCCCCTTGTACCTATAGGGAAATAAGCAATAAGATAACTTCTACAAATGTTTGTCTTGATTAACACGAAGAAGATATAGGAATAAGAGTCGGTAGCAGTAGTTTCTATAAGAGTAGAGAAAGTCGTGTGAGTGCCAGGCATCGTATTTTTCATATTGGGTTAAAACAGTTGTAGCATTTAATTTTTCTATCCGCTAGTCACACATTGGTGCGACATTTGTAGCAATTAATATTTCTTACTAACTCCTTGGTGTTGTAATATAATGCTATTGTATTTCTTGGCCTAGCTGCAACCGGTGAGTGAATGTGTAGAATCTTTTTAAATCTATCCCAGGCGCGGCACGGTTGCACTAGTTTATATAAAGTTAAGTTGTTTTAATTACTCTTTATTGATGCTAATAAACACTCTTCAAACAGTAATCTTCGCACTTTTCACATCGCTAAATAAACCGCTAAATTATGGCGGATTCCTCGTTATTATACAAATCAATTTACATCCGACCAATCCTTTCTATTAATGTTCAAATACTATGCAGAACGTTCATAGTGCAGTTCGAACTTAACGAACATCACTTAATTCGTCGATAATCACACTTTTAAATATACATATTCGTATTTACAGACAACATTTTGATAGACCAAATCTTACTATACAAAAAATGTAGCTGTTGCTAAAATACACAATTTATGTCTAAATAATTTTTTTGTAGAATGGACCATTTCGGAGATATTCCTTTTCATTTGTGTGAATTTTGAAGAAGTTATACATCTCACCAAGTAGAGGAAATAACAGTTAGTAAGAATGGTTAGTACAAGGGAAGAGAAAGTCATCTGACTGCAACACATCAGATTTATTTATTTATTTATTTATTTATTTATTTGTTTATTTATTTATTTTTTGATTAGGTACGTAATTAAAGACTCCCAGGAACTAAAAGTCCAAGATATGGTTATAATGTTTAATTTCTAGTATAAGTGGCCCATATTGAAATCTCGACTTTAATGCCAGCCGTGTAAGAAAGAAGTAAGTCAGATGAAGACATTCCCAACTAGATGGAGGAAGCAGTATCTCAAACGCTGTTAACTCGACGACCTATCTTTATTGATGTTTTATGCCATTATCATTACCGTAAAGTTCAAATTATTATGCAACGTTGTGCAACCTCGGTGCCAGAGATGAAACTTCGCTAATGTTGAGGCGCAATGCTAATGGAGTAGAAGAAAACAAAACGACAGTCGTTTCTGGGAACGTCTCTATTGCAGGGCATAGCTTGTCGCCAACATTTTCCTTATCCAGAGAAGCGTAGTAATATTAAATTGTGAGACTAAGGGCGTTTTTAATATATTTCTGCTTTCTCTTACAGCCCCGCCTTTTTAATAAATATTCGTAATAATCCCGCTATTCGTGTTTTGAACTCGAGAGTTGTGGAGAATTTCGCAACCATGACAATAAACAGACATGCCAGTGGCCCTCCAATACTGTCTTTGGACAGATTTGTTTCCGAGCAAACATTACGCCAGTTCACAATGCCTTTGACAGTCAAGTTGAAATATTCAGGCATGTTGGAGGAACTATGAAATTCAAGCCTACACTTATAACTCCTAAATTCTACAATTGTAAACATGTTATACAATCAATTTGTATAGAAAATCACAGGAGCAGTGGCGTAGCGTGGGGTGTGGACTTGGGTATGCACTTTGAACTGGTGTTAAGGGTACTCAGAGGTGAAATTTCCAAATTCTTCAATTATAAGCAGATTTTGTTCAAACTCATATTAGACACAATACATATTAGGAATAATGTATGTTCAAATTTGCATTGTAATATCTTTAACACCTTTACATTTATTCTCTTTTGCAGCTATTGCTTTGGCAGCGTACCTGAAATGCTCTACGCAATAAACATTTAAAAATTTTGATAATTTTAAACATTATTCTGTTATAGATAAGTACTCTCAAAATAGTGTTATGAACAGAATATTTTATAATTCTTTGGTTTCTTATATAAAATTATTAAGTTTTAAAAAATAATTTTTTCACAATTGTTATACGTTTTATAGAACTTTATAACTCACCAACTGGAAATATTAAACGTTACATTAATAATTAGCTATCCCCACTATTTTTTATGCTTTCTCGGTTGATTACAAGCACTCTGATTCCATATTCGGAGCAGTAACTTTCCAGGAAATGCAGCGTTCTCTCTACATGTGTTTTGCTCATAGTGAACCACGCGGAAGCACATGGCCAATGTGCATACCCTGTTTTCATTTTTCTGGCGTATTTTTCTCTAACACGTTCACACACATTACTGTTCAAAATGCTGCTTGTTGTGCTCTAATACGTACAGAAGAGGCTAAAAATATGAAACTAACCTTCAGCAAAACAAAATACTGAAAAACTTAGCTTTAAGCCTAATATGCATTAACAGGCGAGATGCATTTTGCTGCATTGCGTCCACTGCCTGCGCACATTGTTGAACGTGACTGGTGTGAGACAGGCGGCTCTGTTTCAATGCATGGTGTGATACGCCAGCAATACTAATTCATAACAGATTGTTGTTCGAAACATACTCCTCAGCAAGCATTACGCCAATTGGATTTGTATATCGGTAATAGAAAAAGAAAAACTGGCAGGATATGTAACACATCACCCACATCTATTGATGCTACGCCCTTGTACAGCAAGCTGACAAAACTTCATGGCAGAAAAAAATGTAAACTTCAGTTTAATATATGTACTGTTTTTTTCGTAGCTTCACCGTTTTCGAAATACTTTGTTACAAGTTTCCATACCCGAGGGACTGCCTTGGGAGTCTGATTCGTTTCTTTTTTTTTTTTTTTTTTTTTTTTTTTTTTTTTTTTTTACCACCCCTATCCATTGTAAGAGCCATTTTATGTGAATAAAATTAATTTGAGTGCATTTTTGAATGTTTTATATGAAACTAAGTAGGTACTTACTACTTTGAAATTATTCCTGTTTAAAAATTTAAAAATTGCATATCGTCAATTATGTTACATAGAAGAATTATGTTGAAGTACTGCAATTGATAATGAACGTTTGTGAGTTTTCCACGGGTATAAAAGGTTGTATTAGTGTTTACATCACATATTTTATTCATTTTCTAGAATGAACGCATCTGTATGATTTTCATAGATTCCCGTGGGGTGGAACGGTAGACCAAAGGTTTTAACTTAACCAGTGGGAAATAAACGAGTAAATAAATATGACCTTTATATCATCCACAAACTGTAGGAAAGTTATAAAAGCAAACCACTTTTAAAGTTATAATGATCCAACCGAGCAACTGGTTAAGTCGACTAACTACACAAAATTTATTTTAAAAAGAAATACAATGATATAAACGAAATTCGCTAAACTTGAAACATTATACAGTATCATTAGCCGAGCTCATAGCTTATTTAAATGGCAAAAGCAATAAATGTTGCTTTGAGCTGTATTGAAAGTATTTCCTTCTCATTAATCAAAGGACGAAAGTTGGAAAAAGAAAACAAATTTTACTTGAGCCTCCTGGGGCTTTAAGATGAGTTTATAACTTGGGCAATGTTATTATAACATAAGCATTAATTAAGCTACTAAAGTTAAGCAAAGTTAATGATATGACAAAATGTGCATATTAAATATAATTCAAGAAAACATTACTTGTATCCTCTTTTTCCCTTGACCTTCTGGAAGAACATCAGTCTAGAAGCATCTCTGGTTTGCCTTAGTTACAGCTTGCAAGTCCATTCATATTCTTCGCGGCCAGGACTTGAAGGAGGGGCTCTACCGCAGGCAAGTTAGGGGAGGTTGAAATCACCTCCTTCCACCCACTGTGACAGAATGACACATTTATCCATGGTTACTGAGTTCCAGTAGCGGCACATTCTTACGTACAGGAAATCAAAGACGTACACATTCATATTCTACTCCTGATTAACCCACGATGTTTCTGAGGATACTTTTTGGCACGATTTACGTTTCAGAATGTCTTCAATATTTGGTACAAAAGATAAAGTGCACAGTCTCAAGGTGATTGTCACTTATCTTGCTGCGATATTCACTTTTAATGTAGTTCATTTTTGAAAATGTTTGTTCGCAGATATAAGTGGAGCCAAAGACTGTCATTAAACTAGATGTAAACAAACGTAATCTCGGATACTCACAGCAGGACAGAGACCTAAATAATTCCCATCCTTCTTTCTCAGAACATTTTACGGTCGTGGAATTCTGCAATGCAGGTAGTTTCATATTTTGTAGCTCGTGTGAAGCCTTACTACATGGAAACTTCAAAAGTGCAAAGTAATTGGATTGTGGTTTCAAATGTGTAACGATTAATTACTCTCCAATAGTCCCATCTTGTTTCGCCATTTGTAACGATTAATTATTTATTCTTACTAGCCACACGCTGGTGCGACATTTGTAGCAATTAATATTTCTTACCAACTTGATGTTGTAATATCATGCTATTGTATTCCCTGGTCTAGTTGCAATCGGTGAGTGCGTAGAATCTTTTTAAATCTATCCTGGGCGCGGTACGGATGAACTACTTTTTACAAAGTTATAAGTTGCTTTGATTACTTTTTATTCATATTAATAAACACCTCAAACACTAATCTTTTCACTTTTCACTTCGCTAAATAATGCGCTAAATTATGGCGGATTCGGCGTTATTATTCAAATCAATTTACATCTAGCCAATCCTTTCGATTTATGTTCAAATACTATGCAGAACGTACATAGTGCAGTTCAAACTTCACGAATATCACTTAATTCGTCGATAATCACACTTTTAAATATACATATTCGTATTTAAAGACAAAAGTCAATTTCAAACACTTCTTTCCACCATTCATTAATTGTAAGAGGACAAAAGAAAGTCAACATAGGCCAGCCATATAACAAATTATTACAGGAGGCTGCCAATACTTCCTAAATTATATATTCTAGATACAGAGAAATAAATTGTTGTAGAGGGCTTATTGAGAAATACTGCCTCAAATGTTTTTACGTCTTCAACTTGTGAAGACTTGTCGTAAAATTGCTTCAAAGTTCGTTGTATTTTTCCAGCAGAATAACGTTTATTGTGAGCAAGGGAAATGGTATAAATCTGCAACTACCAGTCTTACACTTAACTTTATTGTCTTCATCTCGAAAACAAAAATATTCGTCCTCCCATTCAATTGTATGTATGCACAATTATGTCTAAAAGCTAATGCAATGGCAGAATTACTGATGTTATAGAAAGCGATCTAGTTTACTGTCGAGTAGTAAGGCCGTCTGGGGATTAGTGAAGAATATGGGCGAGAATATTGCTTGCGTCGTACTTACTAATTTTATCCGTGATGCAGGAGACGCATCCCTTAGAGGAAGCATAAAATTATCCACTCCTCATAATCACCAATCCATCCATCCATCCCCCTCAAGTTCCAAAGCATGCGCCATTGGAGTTAATGGTTCATGAAAAAATTCTCGAGGACTTTCGAACTTGCTAAGGGATGTTAAGAGCATTTTTAAAAGAGAAGGGGGAGAGCTATGTATGTAAGAGGCCATGCAGCAAAAGAGGCAAGTGCAGTTTACGTGCGACCGAGAATGACATTCCTTCTTTTCGATTTTCGAATCCTGGTTGTGTAATGTATTGTACAGCCACGCTTTAAGACGTGGAGTCTAAGACTTTTTAACACTTTACATAGCAAAAGGCGTGGTTTTGTGCACTTCTAAATGGTCACGCAGTATCATACTGCTCAACCATAGTAGGTTTCATTATAGACCTAAATAGGGCAGTTGATCTCACATGACTTTCTCTACTCTTGTACTAACTATTCGTAAAGGCTCTTATTCCTATATTTTTTGTGTTCAGATAAACATTTGCAGAAATTATCTTATTGCTTATTTCCTTGTAGATACAAGGGGAAGTTTAGAATACAGTAGACTTTGAGCGATAGTCAAATGTTTTAAAGCTTTGAGATTCCGTTCTCTTCGCACGTTAACATATAAAAAATGAACAATGATGTTCCATTTCAGGAAACTTTTGTATTCCGAAGCTGATACAATTAACAAGGAATATGTCCGAAATGAATCACTCCACAAAACAAATTATTTGGACATCAATTGTGTATTTTAGCGAGATCTACATTTTTTGTACCGTAAGATGTTGTCTATCTCTTACGCTTCACGGGTTATTCAAAGGTCATAAGCTATACCCAGAAAATTCAAAATATACGTTTCATTTTCATAAAAATATCTTAAACATATGGCACTTTAATCAAAATCGTTCGAACTATTTTCAAGAAAAACAAACTTTCGAAAAATTTTCCGTGTAAAGGGTAGTTTAGGGTGAGGATATTTTCTTCATGGTCTTCTAGTCGCATCCTAGAAATACATTAAAGTTAAATAGTAACTTTGGTTTTTAACTGACCTTTCGTTTTTGTGTTATGCTGTCCACAGAAAGACAGACAGACAGACACACACACAGACACACACACACACACACACACACACACACACACACACACACACACACACACACACATGGACCGTTTTCTAAAAACTTTTTTTTTTTTTTATTCATTGGGTCTCAAAACGTATATTTCTGGTGAAATCTCGACATCGAATTTTTGGGTGGAATACGAAAATTGTAAGTTTTCCGAAACTGGCACAAATAACAAGGAATATCTCCGAAATGGTTCACTCTACAAAAAACTGTCCAGACATAAATTGCGTCTTTTATCGAAATCTGCAGTTTTGTATAGTAAGATTTGGCGTATCTCTTACGGTTTACGAGTTATTCAAAAGTCATCCAGAGTAAACAGGACTACATAGGCTATAGCCAGAAAATTCAAAATATACATTTAATTTGTCATGCAAGTATTTCAAACATATCATTTTAACCAAAATCATTAGGGCCATTTTCGAGAAAATCAAAATTTTCTATGTAAAAGGGGGTGGAAGAATTTTCTTCAAAATGTTCGTGTGACTTTTCGTTGTTAGTTATGTTGCTGGCTGGCTGACTGACTGATAGACAGGCAGACACACATACACACAAGTTTTTATAAAAATGTTCTTCTTTCGGATTCAGGGACCTCAAAACATATTTCCGGTGAAATCTTGACATAGAATTTTTGGGTGGAATACAATACTAAATCTATTCTACGTGTTAGAGAAACTAGCAAATTATTAATGAATCCTTAGCAAAAGTTACAAAAGTATGAATTATTTATGGATTGAAATATTAAGTGTACACTTGGACATGTTGCTAACATTAAGAGCGATTCAATTCTTCAGTACATCTTGAGATGGAACCTGGATTTTCACATGAAATATACAAATTATTAGGCCTATAAGAGATAGCATACATGTAGCTTTTCATTTGTTCACATTGGAATTCGTTTTTCTTAATATCCAATAAAATATGGAAAAGCAATTTTGATTTATTATTGCTTTTTACGGTTTTTTTCAAGTATTGTAAAAAGTTACTGACTAACTCCAAACTCTAGTAAGTGATACTACTTATCAGATCTCGAATGCTGGTAACTCGGTCCTGTGGGCTTCGTATTCCCGAAATGCATTCTCGACCTGATTAGTATCACTTACTGTTCTTAGTACGCAGTATAGTATTTGTGCATTAGTCATTTATGAGCTGTTTACGGTCACTTCCCTCGTGTTAGCGAACCACACTTCTACATTGTGTACGATAACAGTAAGCTAAAACTTGACATCGTTACTACAAATTGATAGATTCTAGCTGCTTTTCTTGCACTGTGTCCTACTTCTGGACACGTTAACATAATTTCTAACTGCAGCAGATCTGTGAAAAGTTACATAGTTGAAACTTTTACGCCGGGCTGTCACCAAGTTTTATACAAGAAGACCCCATTCCCCGACAAGACGAGTATGTGTGGCATAGGTCATGGTCGGGCAGTGCGACTGTCGGATGTCTCTCCAATAGCAAGTACCGTGTTGATCTTAAAAAAAATGTACACAGGAAATGTATTTAGTTTTCGCATCGTTTAGCGCTCGCTTATGCACAAACATTTTACAGAGTAATTGTTCTCTATTAAACATTTACGACAGATTTAGTGTTGAGAAATAAAGAAACAGGAGACTTCATTCAATGGATAATTCTAACTATGGATATATTCACGCCCTCCTGTTTTCCTTCCTCTATCACAGGAGTACTCTTAGGAGAACCTTACGCAGTGAGCGGCAATGCCTCACTCTACCCTCAGTCGTAAGGACACTCAGTCAGTATCCAGTGACGGACACAAACAGGCGATTCCATGGAAGTCATACCTTGAATTTTGTGGCAATTTCCTCAGAAGAACCCTTCATTCTGGATGATTTCTGCACAAAGGGTAAACAGTAAGAGACAGACAATTTATGCCAAATTATTTTTTTCTTTTGAGTAAACCATTTACGAGATATTCTTTATTTATTTAAATTTGCCAATGCTTATACTATTTTTGAGATAGGAAAATATTATTCGTTTTTTATTCCTTGGCCTTGCAAAGAGAACTGAATGACAAAGGCATCGCATAGCAACCAGCTCTTAAAACATTTCAATATCGCTTAAAGCCAACTGTATTCCCATATTCCCCTTGTACCTACAAGAAAATTAGCAATGAGTTCTTTCTGAAAAGTAGCGTTTACAAGTATATAGTGTGTATAAGGGTGAGTATAACTCTACATATATTTGTGAACAGAGTTTCTCCATATTAAACCATATTTAAAGTCTGTATATATCACAATATGTTACGTCACGATAATCACTTGGTGTATCTTCTAAAGCTATACTAAATATTGATACACTTCTTAAATGTAAGCAGTACCAAAGAAATCACTAATGTAGAGATGTTTATCGTATAAGATTTGAAAGTGCTTTCAAAGTTCAACGAATAATTATAATAAAAATTATTATAATAATAAATGTTAAGCGGAAAGTTCCCTTGTAGTGAGCGTTAAGTATGTATAACCAAAGCGTGGTCTTCTGGCGTTATTGTGCCGATAATGGATTTTAAAACGGGAAAACATGACTTTTAGATATACATGCTATATTATCACCTACTTTATCATTACACTACCGAAGATCCTAAGTATAATTCATCAGGGTGCATGCACTAGTGCATTGCACGGTGCAAGGTGCAAACGAAAGGTGCTACGAAAAGTTAACCTCGGTGCAAATGTCCATTCGCTCGCTTTGTCGTCTTAACCCTTCCTCACATTCAGCGCCGTTTCTTCCTCACTACGTGACGTTTACGTGTGATACGTGGTTTTAAAGTGATTAATTTGGTTGTTTAATACCAAATCTGGTCTTTTGTTTTAATGATCTAGAAAGCACTGGTATAAATCTCATTTTTGGTTAAAGAATGATATTCTGGAAGATATAGCAACCTCTAAAATTCTTCCTCTTTAGCGTCCCCTATGATTTCACCATTTGTTTTTCCGTGTATTCTGTTGTGGCGTCTTTCAACAGGCTTTTTTTCCCCGAAGTCGTTGTACTGTAATGCAAATTTGTAAAATAATCTTGGCCAGGTACAATGGGACAAACTTTATTGTAATTAGCTTGTTAAAAGTTGCTGCTTTGGAAGTTAATGCAGATTGAACTCTGAGCTGGGGTTTATACCAGTAGTGCATTTGAAATGTATGGTGGGACATTAATTAGTTTGAAGTACACACTCTAGGCGTCACTAGAGCACCACCTAGTGCAGCAAAACTAATCAGGAAGTCCATTTTAGATAAAGACTGCCCTCCTCATAAATACACGAAAGGGGAACACAAAAGCTCTTTTGAATTCCTTTATTATCTTTCTCTCCTTTGTTTCTGCAACCGTTCTCCTGGAATTAAGAGCCATAAAATAATTTCATTCACAAAAACTTAGACTCGCTGATCATCTCTTTCCCCCTTTAACCAGTATTCTTAGAACTGCGCTTCCATCAATAAAGAAGCTCATGGATGAGACATCCTGTGAAGAGATTTCCCCGTATTATATATCTGTCATATCTGAATATAATTCACGGTGTGTGATAGGTGTACATAGTGACGACATAATTTGCCAGTTTTTACTTTCTCTACTGGTAAGTAGGGGAAGTATTTTATTCCACCCAAAAATTCGATGTCAAGATTTCACCGGAAATATATGTTTTGAAATTCCCTGAATATATATATATATATATATATATATATATATATATATATATATATATATATATATATATATATATATATATATATATTAAAAAAAAAATTAGAAAAACGTTCATGTGTTAGTCTGTCTGTCTGTCAGTCTGTGGACAGGATAACTCGAAAACGAAAAGTCGGTTGAAAACCAAATTTGGTATTTCAGTTTAATGTCTTTCAAAATATGTTTTGAGGCCCACTGAATGCAAAAAAAGCAGTATTAGAAAAGTGTGTGTGTGAAGAGAGAGAGAGACAGAGAGAGAGAGTGTGTGTGTGTGTGTATTTCCAGAGATATCTCGATATCGAAGTTTTGGACGGAAGTAAATGATTCACTTACAAAAAAGGTATTTGACATACATTTTATTTTGAAGAGATCCACGTTTTTTGTTTAGTAATCTTTTGTCCCTCTCTTACTGTTTACCATTTATGCAAAACTCGTCCAGGATGAAGAGCTCTTCTGAGGACATTTCCAGAAAATTCAAGGTATGGCTTAGAAACTTACATGTAATCGTCTATTTGTGTCCGTCACTGGATACTGACTGAGGAGTCGAGTGAGGTATTGCCGCTCACTGCGTAAGGTTCTCCTAAGAGAGAAGGTTGGGCACCCCTGTGTTAGAAGGTATACACCACGCACGTACCTCGGTTTACTCACTCTATAAACCGCCACTGTAAGAAAGTAAATTAAAATATAAAGGAGCATTTTTTTTTTCCATGCGAGTCACTTGCGGCTTCTGTTCTGGCATTCACTCATGGCATTCCGTTACCCTCCGAAGACGTGGCATTAATTAGAGACAGGGCTAAACCCTTTTGACGCCAGAAATTAAATAACTGCTCTCTCTCTCTCTCTCTCTCTCTCTCTCTCTCTCTCTCTCTCTCTCTCTCTCTCTCTCTCTCTTTCCCTTTCTCTCAGTCTTCCGGTTCAAGTATAACGAACTTCTGTCGCTTGCTTTCGCAAAACTGTTGAGAAATGCCTTTATGAAATATATATGACTTTTTAAGGTTACTAAAAAACGCATTAGTCCACTAGTTTGAGCGGACCCTGGGACTGAATTGATTGATTTTTCTCATTTTTAAGCTATTTTGTTCAAAATGTGCCATATCTTTGAGATACCTATTTGTATAACAAATGAAATGTATATTTTGAATTTTCTGGCTATAGCCTATGTAGTCCTGTTTACACTGGATGACTTTTGCATAACTCGTAAACCGTTAGAGATAGACCAAATCATACTATACAAAAAATGTAGATCTTGCTAAAATACACAATTTATGTCTCAATAAATTTTCTTGTAGGGTGAACCATTTCGGAGATATTCCTTGTTATGTGTGTGAGTTTCGGAAAACTTAAAACTTTCGTGAAATGCAACATAGTTGTTCATTTTTTATATGTGAAGTGTACAAAGAGAACAGGATCTCAAAGTTTTAAAACATTTGACTATCGCTCAAAGCCTACTGTATTCTAATATTCCCCTTGTACCTACAAGGAAATAAGCGTAAGATAATTTCTGCTAAGGAATAGGAGTTTGTAGGAATGGTTCGTTGAGGAGTGGGGAAAGTCATGCGAGTGCAACACATCAGATTTTTAAAGTTAAGAAACTCCATTATTCAATACACAAATAAGAGTAAATTTGTGCATATTTTACTCGCATTCTTGGGAAATAAATCACAACTCTATTTACTTCTCAGTCGGCCCTCGCAGTCGTGGTCGGAGGAGCGTGTGGCGGGTTCGAGTCCCGCCTTGAATATAGGTTTTTTCGCACTTGTAAATGTGTGATAGCTGTAAACAATCAGAAGGACAATTGAAGATGTGCCTTTGAAATAAAACAGCTTATGTAAGAAAGTCAGGATATTGTAAGGGAAGTGAATATTTATGGTAGATACCAAACCAAAAGTGTGACACGTGAGTTTTCAAACTTTTGCGACAGCGACTCACTCAGTCGGCTGCTATTTTACTTACGTTTATGTCGTGTGAATTTGCTTTGTATTCGCATGGATTTAACATAATCTGAAAACTCAAAATTATCTCATTTTCTGATGACTTACCTTTTCTGCTTGTGTTGTACTTGCAGCCATGTATACATTAATTATAGGCTTTCTGTACACTAATTTTGGTAAATTAATAAATCTCAGGTTTATGTTGTTTTATAATTATATGGGTTTTTAAAAAAAGTTTTAACCATTTTATGTCTTTTTACAAACATTTTGGGTCTACAAAATTCGGGTCATGTAATTATACAACTGAAGACCGGTAAGCAAAACCACAATGAATAATCTCATCAGGGGTGTTCAACGCAGGCAAGTAAGGGGAGGTTGAAATCACCTCCTTCCACCCGCTGGGACTTCTATATATACTCCGCATCATCCGCCTCTGATTACAAGGTCTGGTTCTTCTTGTCTTGGTCAGTGGAGGGGGAAAACAACGTGTGTAGGGGAAGCGAGCGTGTGTTGCACAGTTGAACAGCCCTGCTATATCTCATTATCAGAAAGCTTAACGATCGCTGGAATTGAAAATTGCTATTTTGATGTAGCGTGCAGTAGAGTTGCCAAAGAGTTATTCCTTCTCCTTTATAATAAATGAGGTCCGTTTCCACTCATTTGACTTAATGTAAGTGACTACTTAAATACTTCTTCCTGGAAACTCATCAACTAAGTTCAGCCAGATTTACATCGCTGGTTGTAAACGCTCCTGCATTAATTAACTTGCATTAACAACTGCCTTGCTTGTTTAACTCAATTAGAATAAATCAGGTGTTCTGCTGTTAGCATACGGAAAATATAAGTTAGGAAACGAAAAGTTATGAAGTAGGAACGGTTTCATAATGACTCAACTGTACAAGATATTCACATTATTTTGTTATTTTCTCTGCTGCGTACACTAAGAAGAGGAGGTATTGTATTCCACCTAAAAATTCGATGTCGAGATTTCACCGGAAATATGTTTTGAGTCCCACTGAATACAAAAAAAAGAGCATTTTATGAAAAGTGTGTGTGTGTGTGTGTGTGTGTGTGTGTGTGTGTGTGTGTGTGTGTGTGTGTGTGTGTGTGTGTGTGTGTGACGCAAAAACGAAAAGTCTATTAAAAACCAAAGTTTAATATTTTTCAAGAATGCGGTGGGAATATCTTAAGAAAATTCTTTCATACACTTTACATGTAAACATTTTCGAAAATTCGGATATTTTCGAAAATGGCCCAATTTTTATTATATACTTAAAATATACATTTCATTTGTTATTATATATCTTGAGTTTTCTGGCTATACCCTATGTAATCCTGTTTACTCGAAGGAACACTCACATGACTTTCTCTACTCTTGTACTAACCATTCTTACAAACTCTTATTGTTATATCTTCGTGTTAGTTAAGATAAACATTTGCAGAAATGTACAAAGGTACAAGGGGAATATGGGAATACAGTAGGCTTTGAGCGATAGTCAAATCTTTTAAAGCTTTGAGTTTCCGTTTTCTTAGCACGGTTAACATATTAAAAAATGAATAGCGATGTTCCATTTGACGAAATTTTGTTTTCCGAAATTCACATAAATAACAAGGAATATCTCCGAAATGGTGCACCAAAAAAACTGTACATAAATTGTAGGTTTTAACAAGATCTACATCTTTTGTATAGTACGATTTTGTCAATATCTTACCGTTTACTAGTTACGCAAAATATATCCAGAGTAAACCGGAGTACATGGGTTATAGCTAAATAATTCAAAATTTTCGTTTTGTCATAAAAACATGTTAAACATACGGCATTTTAATCAGAATCTCCATTTTCGAGAAAACCAAAATTTTTGAAAAACATTTAGGGTGGAGGAATTTTCTTCAGTTTTCATGTCGCATTCTTAAAATACATTAAATTTAAATACCAACTTTGGTTTTTAACTGACTTCATTTTTTGAGTTATGCTGCCCCCCCTGCACCCCCCGCCCCCCGCTTCAAGAAAACACACCGAAGGAAAATGAGACTTGCTGATGCAAAATCAGAGTAATAAGAACAAAATACACAAAATTAAGTTAAATAATGCTAGTTCATAAGTTAATGAGGTTGTTGAATGAAATGTTAGAACAGGCCTTAATATTTTATTCTATCACTTTCCTTGTCCTGCCTTTTCAAATAATTGTATAGTAAACTATTTGCCAGGTTCTATATAATGGTTAGGGTCGGGATTCTAGAAAACATATGGCAGACAATTTGCATCTTCAGTTTTCTTCATTAACTCACAAAAGAAAGAACTATCGATATTAACTGGAAGAAATGGGATTTTCGTTTTACTTTCACATAATCAAGTAACAATACTTGTCGAGCACTGACAGGATTAATACCTGACCAATCTCTTGGGAGAGAGAGGTGGTGGGGGAAGAATAAATAAATAAAGCGAGAGAGAGAGAGAAGAAAGAAAGAGAATGAGAGAAACAGAAAGAGAGAGAAAGACAAAGTGAAAGACAAAGAGAAACAGAAGGAAAAAGGGAAAAAGAGAGAAAGAGAGAAAAATATATTTTTTTCGCATTTTCTTTCATGCCATTGTTCACATTTTAAGCAAAGGCTCCATAACAAATTTTCATTTTTATTGTATAGTATGAAAAAAGAATCAAATAATTGTAACATATTTTGCATTTACATCGCATTTTAGTATAACGTCCACATTTTCAAAACACATTCTACCGTGGTTTGTAGGCCATAGAAAAATGAAAATAAATAGTGGAGCAGAAGCACTAATAGACGTTTCGCACTATATCACATTTGCGAAAAACCACCATCCGTAGCTACAGTTCATAATTACTGTCGCTCTCTCTCCCTCTCGGTAATCTAATGTGAGGAGGCTGGGTTAGCTTCGTCTGGAAATAGCTGCAGTATATGTATGTAGGTATATCCAGCGTGATGTTTAGAATGTGCTAAGGAACCAAGGTCTGATTCAAATAACAAAGCCTTTGCTTTTCATTTTCCCGAGCAGAACGGAAATGTTACCTGAAGATAATGACAGAGTAGGAGAGAATTCCCGAAGGTCGTGGAGCCCCGGGGGGAAGGAATAGGGAGAGGAACGGAAGCAAAGCTACCAACCTTTAGATTCGTCTCCCTAGACAAGCAAGTTTTGCTGGCTAAAGCAAAGTAATGACATTTATGCTATTGAACTTAGGTTTGCAATTGCGGAGCATTTTTACTTTCTCTGGACAGTCTCTGAACAGATAACTCAGAAAAGAAAGTTCACTTAAAAACCAAAGTTGCTATTCAAGTTAAATGTCTTTAAGGATGCGACACCAGCCTAAACTACCCTTTACATTTAAATTTTTTCGAAAATTTTGATTTTCTCGAAAATGGCCGTAATGATTTTGATTAAAATACCGTATGTTTAAGATATTTTTATGACAAATGAAATGTAATCTTGAATTTTCTGTCTATAGTCCATGAAGTTGTATTTACTCTGGATAACTTTTGCATAGCTGGTAAATCGTAAGAGATAGACCAAATCTTACTATACAAAAAATGTAGGTTTTGTAAAACACAAACATTTTTTGTAGAGTGAAACATTTCTGAGATATTCCTTGTTGTTTGTGTGAGTTTTGGAAAACTGTAACATTCGTCAAATGGAACATAGTTTGAAAGGTAGAATCGGAACTGAAAAACTCAATGCCACACTTGGGATGTAAACCACAGACCCTCCGTTTATCAGTCGAGTGCTCCAACCATTAAGCTACTGTAACAACCTGCCAGAATGACTGAATTCTCCAGCCAATTCGTATTCCTCCCGGCAAACCACAAAGGCAGTCTCACATCAGAGACAATTACCACAAGGTGAATTACTATCTTAAGTATTTTATGTCCCGGGATTAAATAGCCTTTAGACGGTGATGATTATTTATTTGTTTATTTATTTATTTATTTATTTATTTATTTATTTATTTATTTATTTATTTATTTATTTATTTATTTATTTATTTATTTATTTATTTATTTATTTATTTATTTATTTATTTATTTATTTATTTATTTATTTATTTATTTATTTATTTATTTATTTATTTATTTATTTATTTATTTATTTATTTATTTATTTATTTATTTATTTATTTATTTATTTATTCATTTATTTATTTATTTATTTATTCATTCATTCATTTATTTATGCCAACAAACTTACACTTGGTGTTTTTAAACACACAAGCCGTGTGTGGGCAATGTTTGTGAGATAGAATCGGAAATGAAAAATTCAATGCCACAGCCGGGATTTGAACCACAGACCCTCCGGCTGTGGCACTAGGTTTTTCAGTTCCGATTCTGTCTCACAAACATTGCCCACACACGGCTTGTGTGTTTAAAAACAGCACCTGTATGTTTATTAGCATAAATAAATAATAATGCAACATAGTTAATCATTTTTATATGTTAACCGTGCAAAGAGAACGGAATTTGAAAGCTTTAAAAGATTTGACTATCACTCAAAGCCTACTGTATTCTCATATTCCCGTTGCACCTACAAGAAAATAAACAAGATAATTTCTGAAAACGTTTTATCCCAACTAACACGAAGAACATACAGGAATAACAGTTTGTAAGAATGGTTAGTACAAGAGTAGAGAAAGTCATGTGAGTGCAACACATCAGATGTTTGATCATTTTGTCCGAAGTGGAATTCATGGACTTGTCATTTTGTCACGTGTTATGCACGCTAGCATTGTTGGTTCTGTAGTTATTCGGGTTGGATAAAATGTGTCTAGTATTTGAATCTACTCTGCAGTTTAAAGTTATAGCACAAATGTTTTGGACGATGAATTGGTCCCCAGAATCGCGTCTAAAATAAAACGGAAATACCTTTTTGCGAAGGAGTGTAGGGAATCCCAAAGTGGAGTGAACCTAGGGGATTGGAGACGAAAGTTAGCAAATGGAGAGAAATGAGCATGTGTGTTAAAGGCGCAGAAAGGGTTCTGAAGGATCAAAGAAATGGGAGTTTCTCAAAGCTTTGTGCGTCCATATTGCCCCTGTGTGTGTATCGAAAAGAGAGAGTGGTCTTGTCTCCTGCGTGGTCCAAGTACCATCACTTTGGTTTCGGAAGGTTCCCACTTACTTTGAGAAGACTGCTTCAACAACATTTTCTCAAATTTGTTTTAAAATTACTATTGTTGTATTACTGCCAGATCTCGAACAAACATAATATACTCTCTTCAGGTAGCTAAGAGAGAAAATATTCCTTTGGATGAAAAATTTAGTATCCAGATTTCACCATAAATTAACGATTTGAGGCCCACTTTTGAATGCACAAAAACTAAAACATTATGTGTTGCATTTGCATGGTTTTCTCTACTCGTAGTAACTACTCTTACAAACTCTTATTCCTATATCTTGTTCATGTTAGTTGAGATAAACATTTGTACAAATATTGTTTATCTGCTTGAAGGCACAAGGGGAATATGGGAATACAGTAGGCTTTGAGTGGTAGTCAAATCTTCTGCAGCTCCGCTCTCTTTACACGGTTAACATACATATAAAAAATGAATAACGATGTTCCATTTGACAAAAGTATAAGTTCTCCAAAACTCATACAAGTAACTGCACATCTCCGCAATGGTTCACTCTACAAAAACATTTCTCTACACATAAATTGTGTATTTTAGCAAAATCTACATTTTTTGTATAGTAAGATTTGATCTATCTCTTACGGTTTACCAGTTATGCAAAAGTCATCCAGAGTAAATAGGACTTCATGGGCTATAGCTAGAAAATTGAATACACATTTCATTTGCCATAAAAATATCTCAAACATATGACATTTTAATTAAAATCATTAGGGCCGTTTTCGACAAAAGCAAAGTTTTAGAAAAATTTTCCATGTAAACGGTAGTTTAGGGTGGAGCAATTGAAATCTTTCAAGAACTTTGTGTCACGTCCTTGAAAGACACACACACACACACTTTTTTCTAAAAATGCTTCTTTTGAATTCAGGGGGTGTCAAAACATATATTTCCGGTGAAATTTCGATATAGAATTTTTGGGTGGAATACAATACTTCCTCTACTTACCAGCAGAAAAAGCAAAAATGCTTTTTTATTCAGGGGGTGTCGAAACATATTTTTTCCGGTGAAATCTCGACATCGCATTTTTGGGTGGAATACCTTCCTCTGCTTTACTAGACGTAGTACAGAAAGTAAAAATAAAATAAGAGGCAAGGGTGCTTTTACTCAAAACCGAAGTGGTGTATTAATATCAACATTCATATTTAAGGATGCTAGTAGAATATTTAAATAGAATCCGCCACCCAAAATAGCCCATTACGTATCAGAGGTTCTAATGCGTTTCATTAGATATGTATTATATGTTTATAAAAAATAAAATGCATATGTCTGTTCAATTGAATATCATAATACCTATCCACCTACATCTATAAAACTAAGAGATTATTTAAGTTTATGATTTTAGCGTTGAAAACGTTATACTACGGTATATGTTAATATAGAATGTATATAAGTTACCATGTTTATTGTAATTACGCTGAGTCAAACTAGAATAGACTATAACTTGAAAATATCCGCAAGAGAAGTAAATGTGACCCTTGAGGTAAATGAATGCAAAAATACTGTTTAAAAAAAAAAAAAAAAACATTTAGGATTAAGTATTTTGCCTGGATCTGAGATGTATTGTAAGTTGACAAGAGACATCTAATGTCCAAACTGCCCTACCGAAGGCATTAAGGCAAGAGCCCATGAACGAAGATCTGCTGTTCAAGTACTGACAGGTTTTCTTCAGTCCTTTTAAATGGCAAATGTCGAGGAGCCATACTATAGATCTGCAATGTTATTTCCCAAATTTCCTTTCTGAATTATCATTTCATTTAGTTTCACATATCACCAGTGACCACCGCTTATTTAATTTTTTTTTTTTTATTTTTTTTTTTTTTTGTAAATATTTATTTAAGGTCGTTTTGACAGCACGGTCTTACCACGACCATACATAGTAATACATTGTGGATATTAACTTACAATTATACATACACATATTACATTATGTTGACATTTACAGTAAATTTGAAAGTTTTATGTTCATAAACTGTAGAGTCTTGCTGGTCATATTCGGTGTATTGACTGCATGATGAAGACTGGAAATGCCGGCTTGCTGTCTATATCTGCTGTATTGTGGGCAATCTATAAGGATGTGGTGGAATATCACAGTTGGCACAATTTGGAGGTTGGTCCTTGGTGAGAAGATGACTGTGTGTTAGTTTGGAGTGTCCAACTCTAAGCCGAGTGATGTTAACTTGATCTCTTCTTTTCAGTCTTTGGAGATGCAGAAAAGGTTTTGTACAGCCTGAGCGAGCTTCATGGAGTTTACTGCTAACTGATGACCATGTCTGTATGTACATATGTTTAGTACCGTTGATGACGTCTTGATGTGGAGAAGCGATCGAGGCATCACTGACGGGATGTTTAGCTGCCTCTTTTGCAGCTTCATCTGCAGTTTCATTGCCTGTTATGCCAACGTGAGAGGGAGTCCATACAAAGGATACCTTTTTATCGGTCTTATTTATATTGTGACACAAAAGTCGAATTTCATGGATTAGTGCATGGTTTGGCTCGGAGTTTTGTATGGCAAGTAGTACACTTAAGGAATCAGTGAATATGGTACAGTGACTTTTAACGGATGAATTGGTTATATATAGAAGCGCTTCCTTAATAGCGAATGCTTCACAGGAGAAAATGCTAAACAGGCGAGGTAAACTGTAGAGCATTGTTTGATCAGGATACACAATTGCACATCCTCTTCCCTCTTTAGATGCTGATCCATCAGTGAAAATTTTCGTGTTAGAGTTATATTCATTCAGTAAACAACTCCACGTTTGTTTAAGGATACAGGAAGGAGTTTGAAGTTTCAAGTGAGATGAAAGGCTGGTATCAATTGGTGGACTTTGTATCTGCCAGTAGGGTGTGGAGCAATTAATATAGCTGGGTTGGATCATAGAAATTGTTAAACCTATTTCTTTCAAATCTTTTATGACATGGATGTGAGGCAATCTTTATGGCATATGTTACACTTAATAATTTTCTGCGAATATTTAGAGGCGGCTCATTTGCTTCCATTTGAAGGCTTAAGATTGGACTGGTGACAAATGCCCCTAATGCCAACCTTAGGGCTGTAGACTGAATGGAGTTCAGGGTTTTGAGAGTTGAACGGTTTGCGGAGTTGTAAACAATAGCACCATAGTCTAGTTTGGATCTAATAAGAGCCTTGTAGGTTTTGAGAAGTGTGAATAAATCAGCACCCCAATTTCTTGCGGCAAGAGTTTTGATAATGTTGAGTCAATTTGTGCAAGCTTCTTTTAAGGCTTTAACATGGGGCTTCCATGAAAGTTTTTGATCGAAAATGACACCCAGAATTTTTGTGGTCGTAACTACGTTGAGTTTCTCTTCGTTGATATATAGTTCAAGGTCCTGTTCAGGAACTTGTCTTTTTGTGAAGGTGATACATTTAGTTTTGGTGCTGGAGAATTTGAAACCAGTAGTAGACGACCATTCTTGGAGATCATCTAAGGCTGACTGAAGTAGTTTTTGAGTGGTGATTATGTTTTTACCTTGGCAAAAAATTATGAGGTTGTCAGCATAAAGACACGCCTTAACTGGTGGGTGAATATATGTTGCAATATTGTTTATGGCTATAAGGAAAAGGGTCACGCTGATCACGGAGCCCTGAGGAACTCCATTTTTAATTTTAATTTCTTTGGAGAATATGCCGTTGGCTTTTACCCTGATGCTGCGATTATGAAGAAAATTGTAAATAAATGCTATCATTCTTCCTCTGATGTTGAAATCCAGCAGTGTCTTAATAATGTGCGGTTTATATGCCATGTCATATGCTTTTTCTACGTCTAAATGTATCATGGAAAGATGCTGTGATTTTGAGAATGCATTTAGGATTTCTGTTTCGAGTGTAATTAGGGTATCGGTGGTCGAATGGTGACGGCGAAAGCCGCTTTGAATTTTGGTGAAGAATTTCTCTTGTTCCAACGTGTATTTTAATCTTCGGGTAATGATTTTCTCCATTAGTTTGCACATTGTATTTGTGAGAGCAATAGGTCTGAAGTTTTGTGGAAAGTGAAGGTCCTTGTTGGGTTTAGGTATCGGAACAACTGTTGCCAGGCGCCACTGATTAGGGAATGTTTTATTTGTCCAGATAAAGTTGTATATTTCATTAAGATATGTAAGTCCTTCTAGAGGAAGTTGCTTTAACAGTTCATATGGTATGTTGTCAGGCCCTGAACTTTTTGATGTGCATAGCTGTAGTTCGTTCGTTAGTTCGTGGATATTTAATTCTTCGTTGTAGCAATCTTCATAGTCCTCAGATAGTGCAGCCAACCCTGATTCTGGTTTAGATGTTTTGTATTGACAAAACTTTTCGTTGTAGTTAGAGTCGCTTGATATACTTGCGAAGGTATCTGCGAAAATATTTGCGATGTCGGTAGAAGAACTAGAATTTTTATTTTCCTCAGCATTCCAGATACTAGTTATATGAGGAGATCTGTATACACCACTTATTTTTTTAATTCTGTCCCAAACAAAAGAGGAGGGAGTATTGTGGTTTAAAGAAGATAGAAATGTTGACCAGCTTAGTTTTTTACTTTCCTTTATTACTTTGCGTGCTTTTGATCTAAGCTTCAGAAAATTAATTTTATTTTCCAAGGATGGGTGTCTCTTATATTTGTAAAATGCTCTATGCTTGTTCTTAAGAGCAATTTTACAAGAGTCATTCCACCATGGTACACATCTATTAATATTAGATGCTGTGGTTTGGGGGACGCCAGTTTCTGCAGATGCAACAATTACTGTTGTGATTTCAGCAATAATAGTATCGATTTCACCGGAAGAACGATCAGCGAGTGGAGGATTTTGCCGGATGCCTTCTCTAATAAGATTTTGATACAGCGGCCAATTGGCTTTTTGAAATTTCCACTTAGTACTGAAGGTGTATGTGCTTTTGGAACTATTCAAAGAAATTGTTATTGGTGAATGGTCACTGCCCAATAAACATGAATAGACAGACCAATTAAGTAATTCATAAATTTCAGCTGAACAAATTGTTAAATCGATACTGCTTGATGTTCCATAAGCTAAGTCATAACGGGTTGGTTCTTTGGAATTGAGCATAATTAAGTCAAAATCGTGTAGTAATCGTTCTATTATCTTTCCTCTTCTGTCGGTATGACGGCTTCCCCATAAGTTATGCTATTGAAATCTCCCAATAATATGAAGGGTTTTGGTAGTTGATGGATTAAGTCAATTAAAACATCACTGTGGAGTCCATAGCTGTTTGGAATGTAGACATTACAGATGCAGATTGACGAGGGCAGATTTACTACAATGGCTACTGCTTCCAAGTCTGTGATTAGTGGGATTTCTCTGGTAGTGAGGTTATGTTTTACGTACGTTGCCACACCTCCACTTGCATGAAGGGCGGTTGTACGATTTTTGTAGTATACTTTAAATTGTTTTAAATTGGAAAGAAAAGTATTTTTAAAGTTTGTTTCTTGAAGGCAAATGACATCAGGCAGGTGGCGGTTTATTAGAAGTTGTAAGTATTCGATTTGTGGTTGAAAACCGTTAATATTCCACTGAATTATTGATGAGGCCATAGAGAAGAGCAAAATAAAAAAATAAAAAAAAAAAAAAAAAAAATAAAAATTACAAGAAGCTTTATGATCATTATTGTGTAAGATATGAAGATTCATCGCTTGAATATTCCCTTGTTCTGTTTGCAGCCTTAAGTAGTTTTTTTACAATGCGCGTGCTTCTGTTTTTTATGCCACTATTAGGTAAGTGAGGGTGTAGTTTTTGAATCGCACGAGCTAAGCCTTCTAGGTCGTTTGTATAGTAAGCTGCAACTGAGGATACATCGGTAACTCCTATTGTGTTCTCAAAGAAACTTAGTAGTTGTAAATAATTGATTGGAAAGGAACTTGGTTCGGCTTGCATTACCTGTTTTACTGGTTGAAGTACTGCGTCTAATGACGTCTGTGTTTCCTTTTTAGGCCTCTTAGTTCGGTTAGGTTTAGATGTAGAAATCTGTTTATTTGCACCAGATTGAATTGGAAGGTTCCGTTGCTCATCAGTCCCGGTAGTTTCATTGCTGGTTACTGAAATTGGTCTTTTAGATCTGTGAGGTTGGGTTTCCATGTGAACAGGAGTTTTGGAGCTCTCTATCTGTGCAGAGAGACTAGATTCTGTGTTTGTTTCAGAGAGGTTAGGAGTAACTTGAATTTCATCTGGTCTGTCCACAGGATTTGTATCTTGGGTGCATCGGGAGGTGTTTTCCCTTACTGGAGATGAAGGTATGGATATGTTCTCGTCATCTATAGATTTTGATTTTGGTAATTTTTTTGTTAAGAATGGGAAATTCAGAAGAATATAGATTTCCATCAGATGTGCTATGGGAGAGATCAGAAGGAGCACTTTCATGTATTTGGTTGGTTTTAGGGCAGAACTTTGCTAAATGTCCCTCACTTTTACAAAGAAAGCAGGAAGGAATGTCAGACGAAAGGTAAATAAAGTAATTCGTCCCATCATGTTGAATTTGAAGAATTTCGGGAAGCTTGTCAAAGTCTTCATTGTGGACGAACATCTCTCTTCGAAAGCTTAATATGTGAGAAAATCCTGGGATTGATAAACCAGCTCTGATTGGCAATATTTTTGACATTACTCTTATGCCTAGTTTGCTTAATTCTTCTTCTATAGTGTAATTAGGGATAGCTGGACATACGTTGGACTGAATTACTCTTTTGTTCTTTGTTAGTAGGGGCCTGATTTCTAATAAGACATTATTGATGAGAATTTTGGAGTGCTTTGTGGTAATTTCTTCTACATATTTTTCACTGGATAGGAAAACACATATTCTTCCGTGTGATATACGGGAAACATAGCGTATATTGCTTGGGTTAATAAGTTTCCCTAGCGCAAGCATGTAGTCTTTTATGGCAATGCCCTCATGAGATTCAATTACTATTGCCTGTTCTTTTGAAGGGGTTGACATAGTTATGTCGGAGTAGCTTGGTTTTGTAGCTGGCACAATTTCATTAGTGGGAGATTTCTTTACTTCATTTGGATTTCCGTGAGTTTGGTTATTAGGAGTATCATTATCAGTGTTCAGTGATGTCATCTTTACGTTGTTAGAACTATTAGTATAGGTATCGTTGTTACATTCAGTATTGGTTACATTCAGGGTAGGACAGTCGATGTTAGCTGCATTTTCTTTCGTTAGGTTGGTATGCCTACCTCTGTTAGAGGTGGCCATGCAAGCGATTCGCTTTTGTTTCTGTTATTTAAGTTATGCTAAAACTAAAAAGCAACAGAGTTGATTTTACAACTAAAATAAACTGAAGTAGAGGTAAGCCCCACTTCTACCTTTACTCACAGTTGCTTCACATACCTTGCAGCATCATACTCAGTTGTCGTTTTCAAAGACGAAGTTTTATTTTAGCTGATTACACAAAATTAAAGTGCAGAGTAATAACTTCACTCGTGGAGCTTTCCTACTGTCCAATCACAGTGAGCTTATGGTATTGTATGCAGTAAGAATTGGCGTTAAACACTGCTAAAAATTGCGGTGTTGAATTACTGAAAAACATGACAAAGGAATACTGTCTGGGACTTGTGTATTTGTCGCAATAAACACATGACTCAACGGATCATTGCTGTATCCACTGACGAAGCACTGCTGACTTGCTTCTTAACAGGATTTCACCAATGCTGTCTGAACAGCTTCCTGATCCTTCCTGGTCCCTGAGGGACTCCGCCTTAATGAACCTCTTTATGCTCCAATGGCCTATTCTGTTGAGCCATAGCGTCTTATCGTACTTCATACCAGCCATGTCTAACGTTTGCGAAAGAGGGGAGTTTGAGTTTACCTCCTCCCATTATGTTGTAGTGGCGGGTTGGTGATAAGTATGTTAGTTTTGATTTACGAAAGCAATTTAAAATTTATACGATAAACGTCTGTTCATTAGTGACTTCCTTGGTACTATTTACGTTTAAGAAGTCTTATCAATTTTTGGCGACAAACCGAAGTGCACAGTCTTAGAAGATACACCAAGTGATCGTCGCCAAGTAAACTTTAATATACGTAATTCAATTTGGAGAAACTCTGTTCACAAATATATGTAGAGTTATACTCACTCTTATACACACTATTATACTTGTAAATGTTTATTTCTCTATCTACTATACTTTAATCGACATAAGCATTTTTATAAATTGCCTTATCGCTAATTTTGTTGTAGGTGCAAGGGGAATATGCGAATACGGTAGGCTTTAAGCGATAGTGAAATGTTTTAAGAGCTGGTTGCTACGCGATGCCTTTGAAATTCAGTTTTCTTTGCAAGGTCAAGGCATGAAAAAGCGAATAACATATTCCTATTTAAAAAGTATAAGTGTTGGTAAGTTCATACAAGTAAAGAATTTCTAAGAAATGGTTCACTCAAAAGAAAAAAGTATTTGACATAAATTGTATGTATAGTAAGATTTCGTCTATCTCTTACGGTTTACCAGTTATGCGAAAGTCACCCAGAGTAAACAAGACTACATGGGCTATAACCATAAAATTCAAAACATACATCTCATTTGTCATAAAAATACCTTAAACATGGCATTTTAATCAAACTCGTTAGTCATTTTGGAGAAAATAAAAAGTTTAGAAAAATGCTCCATGTTAAGGGTAGTTTAGTGAGACCAAATCTTACTCTACAAAGAATGTAGATCTTGTTAATACACGCAAGTAATGTCAAATTTTTTTTTTTTGGGGGGGGGGGTGGAGGAAACCATTTCGGTGATATTCCTTGTTAGTTGTGAGAGTTCTACAATCCTTACACTTTTCTCAAATGGAAGGTCGTTATTCATTCTTTTATTTCTTGGTTGTGCAAAGAGAACGGAATACCAAAGCCTTTATATAGCGACCAGCTTTAAAACATTTGACTATCGCTCAAAGCCTACTGTATTCGCATGTTCCCCTTGCACCTACAAGAAAATCTGTAAGAGAAAGTCACGTGAGTTGCAACACACCAGATTTCTTTTCTCGTGGATTTTGAATACTTTTTCAAAGTTAAATCCTAGATGGTGAAAAGGACATATATGTTCTAAAAAATTAATACTTGGGTTTCTAAGTGTATGACTGTTTTAAAGCTAAAAGGTTAATTTGTTGACATGCTTACATTGTACTCTTTTTTGTGATGTTAACTGTAACACAGATGTTCATAAACTGTCTCTGAAGTAGAAATTAGAATTGATAGTCCGGTTAAATACTGTATCCTAAAAGTAACCTTAAAATCAGACATAGATGAATAAACATTTACTGGTAAAACTGGTGCTATTAAGATATTACTTAGTTCAGACGTGAAGCTGCCGTTCGTCACAGGTCCAGGATGGACATTAGTGGTTTTTCTTTTTTCAGGGGACAGTAAAATAGCATCGCCATTAATGGATACAGCGACGTGTGGCTCGGATTTATAACTCGTGACCCCGTTTCTCCAGTCACACAGGCGGTGGTTTACATTAGCTTTAGGATCTATGGATTATCGATGAATCACGGGAAACATCCCTTGATATTTATAAAGAAAATATCGGATACTCCCGTGTTAGATTTACTTACACATAGTACTGTATAAGGAGGGAAATTCTCTGGATGCTCCAGCTGAAAAATTTAATATATGGAATATTTTCATCTAAGGGAATAATGTGGAGCTTAATTAAATTGTACTCATCTCAGGATGCGCATTAACGAAATGTAAGAAACGCGCATATAAGTTTAAGTGCAATCTTATTGTTGTTAAGCCGTTGCAGATAAAAACTTGCTTTATGAATGATTTATTTACGGCCTTACTTTAAACTGCTATGTAAACAAAGTGCAAAATTGTATTCCTCCGCATGCATTTCGTATCGGTGTTAATAATAATGTATTTGCATATTAATGTATTATGTTTATTGTTACTGTACGATTTTCTAACTATTTTTACAAATAACTCGTGTAGTTATTTGAAATCTAATGCTATTTTGTATGTTAGTTAACGGACTATATTTTCATTCGCGCCTTCTGACATGGAAGTTGTGCGGTTCGATCAACCAATGAAGTGTTACTCAAACATGTGCTGGGTTTCACATTGCAGTTTAAAGTAAGGGCGGCGAAGGTATAGCATCTGTACTTTACCATTCCAAAATATATTTCTGCTTTGCAAGGAATATGTCCTCAAGAGTCTGTGCAAGTTACATGTTCTTGGATCATTTCGTGGTGGTCAAGACAAATGGAGGGGAAAAAAAAAAAAAAAAAAAAAAAAAAAAAAAAAAAAAAAAATAAAATAGAAAGCGCGCCTGTTACGCGTTGTGTAGGAATGTTAGCGTTCACATGTTTAAGTAATACTAATAATAAATACATATATTACCTTTATATTAGTAAATTATATTAATAAAATAGTGATACTGTGATTAATATGAAGAAATAAGCAATTAAATGAATTAAGATACAGAAATAATTGTCATAATAATGTCTGTATGTTACATCAAGATGTGTGTGTGTGTGTGTGTGTGTGTGTGTGTGTGTGTGTGTGTGTGTGTGTGTGTGTAATGTAAAAAGCTTAGGTTAAAGGATTTATCCAGAGAAATAGGCCATTGGTTACTCATAAGGGGAAAGTCATAAGTAATCAGCGACGTAGCGAACGCTTTAGCTTTTTTTTAGGGTGATTCAGTACGCTTGGAAATCTATGTAGACAGAAATTCTTAGGATTAGAAAGGTCCGGGTTGCACTCGTTACGTTCTTGAGGGACAAATGGAGGAGTTACTTGAAGTAGCGACCTCTGGTTGCGAAGACCGCGGGAAAGACCGGGCCGCTGACCACGTCCCACCCTCAGTACTGCACCCCACTCATGACTCCTGTGGTGGACAGAGCTGGAGGATGAAACGGCCGGAAAGGGTGATGCTGAGTGGTTACCGGCCTGTAATTCTTTCTTAACGTGGATTAGGTCTTTAGACCTGTTCCGATGCTAATCAAACTGCTCTTCGTCCTAATGGCTTGTAAAATAGTGCTTGCCGTGGCAATCTAGAAGGTTCTATCCTCTTAACGTGATCTTTCTGTACTGTGGACTTAAACATACAAGCAAGGCTAGTGAGGATTTTAACTTCTTACGCGCAATTTGTACCATTTTTGCACGGCTATTCATCATTGTAGCTTACAGTAGCTTCCTGATAGTAGGTCGGCTGTTTTAGACGTTTGTATGTTACTTTACCATGCTACTGGTGCATCAAATGACCAACAAGGGACACAAATGATTGAATGTGAAGCAATACACCAGTTACTCCTACAGGTGTTATCGTCCAGACATACGGTTTGTTTTGTTTGCTGTCTCCCCTTATCGCTTCAGTTTTGACCTTGTGTTAACAGAGATTCAACTATCGGACTGCACATTCGCAAGTCTTTAAATTATTACACACATTATATAGCTATATGTTATGGATATATTTTGTTTCTAAGATAGTAAATACAAGTAGAGCTAAAAATGAATACTAGACTTCTCATTCTATTACTACAAATGACGATTAAATTTTTCAAAACTCAAACAAATAACAAGGAATATCTCCGAAATGGTTCACTCAACAACAAATTTTATTTGGACATAAATTGTGTTTTAGCAAGATCCACATTTTTGTATGGTAAGATTTGGTCTATTTCTTACGGTTTACCAGTTATGTAAAAGTCATCCAAGTAAACAGGACTACATAGAGTATCAGAACATTCAAAATGTACATTTCATTTATCATAAAGTATCTTAAACACACAACATTTTAATCAAAATTGCGAGAGCCATTTTCGAGAAAATAAAAAAATTTTCGATAAATATTCCATGTGAAGGGTAATTTATGGCGGAGGAATTTTCTTAATCTTCATGTCGCATCCTTGAAAGACATTAAACTTAAATGGCAACTTTGGTTTTTAACCGACTTTTCGTTTTTGAGTTATGCTGTCTACCGGATAGCGCGGACCTTTTTCTGAAAATCCTTTTTTTTATTCGGAAGCCTCAAAACATGTATTTCCGGTAAAATCTCGACATCGAATTTTTGGGTGGAATACAATACTTCCTGTGTTTGCTATACGCAGTAGAGAAAGCAACTTTGGAACATCAGAAAGTAAAGTTCTTGTGTTCTTAAAATTTAAAATTATGACGGCAGAGCCCGTTGAGCAAATTAACCAAAACTAACGTATCACGCAAACAGTAGTGGACAGAAACAAAAAGCAGGCGTGCCAATAAGGAAAAGAGAGGGAAGGTAACAACTGCTCCCACACCACATTACGGAACGACACGGGATGTTCAAGTTCAAGCTGTACATTCATCCTCATATACCGTTGTTTTCGTGTACAAATACACGGCACAGTGTAAGAGTAAAATTGAGCCCCATTTGATACTTTAAATAATTTAGTTCTAGATTGATGCGTGTTTTCTCATTACCAATTTAGTTAAATCAGGTTTCAGAGCCGAACAACCTAGCCTTAGGATATAAAGTAAGTACATATCTATTAATCTAGACCTGGATCTGCTTTCCATATGACTAAATCCCTAACATCGTTGGAAGCTAGTAACGGCTTATTTTTATTGAGTGTGTTGGAACACTGGGATTTCAGTTCCACAATTCGCTGTTGACGTGTGTGCCTTACGTGACAGTAAAATTAATTATAATATTGAAAATGTGATAGCACGAGTAGTATGATTTTTTCATTCTGCAAATATTAATTTGTATGCGCAACTGTACTGTATTTAATTATACAATAAAATTATCTAGTGAAAAAAATTTAATTAATGCATAGCGTGATGATGATTGTATGAAAGTTAATAATGTAAGTTTTAAGAACATATATAAACATATTGATATTACGATCTTGCCATATTCGTTTATGTTTTTTGTTAAAATGGCTTCTAATATTAAAATGAAGTAAACAAACGAAACAAAATGGTTATTGATTATTTAAATACGTATAAAAATAATCTACTTCCCCTTAATGATAAAACGCGCGCGTTGTCATTCTGAACGTCCTCTAGTATTTTGTACTAGTTTCAATTGCACCGTGTAGCTTACTGGTATGGAGGAAGATACTCAGCTGAGTAGGGGAGGTGGCTCTCTTGATAACACTGCTGAAAATAGTAAGAGATGTTTCCAAAATCAGAGTTCAAACTAGCCAATAGTGTGTAAGCATATGTATCTGATTTGTCGTGTAAAATCTTCACAGATAATTGTCGACGAAAGGCGCCTGGACGTAACCGAGTACTGGAATACGGCGACATCGACTACTATCGATTCAAATCAGAACGATTGTGAGCATCTGTAGCTCGCGAGATATAGGTACAAGGGGACGAGGATATATGTGCTGCGCGTGAGGTTTCGGCGAGGGTAAACAGGGCAAGGTGTATAATAAAAGAAAAGTGTAAAAGGTCAGATAAATGTGTAAATACATTTATCAGACCCTCCGAGAAGAAAGGATCCATTCTCACCACAACGAGATCTGCAGCCGGCGCTAAAGTAGGACCAGAGACAACAAAATGTCCATCCTCAACCCTGACCCGAGCACAGAACCTCCACATACCGACATCCGCATACTATAAATATCCTAACCATTCTCTCGTTTGTTTTTTACTTTCTCTACTACGTATAGTAAGTAGAGGAGGTATTGTATTCCACCCAAAAACTCGATGCCGAGGTTTCACCGGAAATATATTTCAGGACCACTGAATCCAAAAAAGTATTTTTAGAAAAAGTCTGCGCTTTTTGTGTGCATCCGTGCGTGCGTGCGTGCGTGTGTGTGTGTGTGTGTGTGTGTGTGTGTGTGTGTGTGTGTGTGTGTGTGTGTGTGTGTGTGTGTGTGGACAGCGTAACTCAAAAACAAAAAGTCAGCTAAAAGCCAAAGTTGATAATTAAGTTTAACATCGTTCAAGGATGCGACACGAAGATTTTGAAGAAAATTCCTCCACCTTAAACTACCCTTTACATCGAAAATTTAAGAAAACTTTGATTTTCTTGAAAATGGCAGTAACGATTTTAATTAAAATGCCATATGTGTAAGGTTTTTTATAACAAATAAAACGTATATCTTGAATTCTCTGGCTATAGCCCATGTAGTCCCATTCACTCTGGATGACTTCTGCATTAAGTAGTCAACCGTAAGAGACAGACCAAATCTTACTGTACAAAAAATGTAGATGTTGCTAAAACACACAATAAATGTCCAAATAATTTTTTCTGTAGAGTGAACTATTTCGGAGATATTCCTTGTTATTTGTGTGAGTTTGGAGAACTTATACTTCTCTCAAATGGAACATCGTTACTCATTTTTTATGTCAACTGTGCAAAGAGAACGGAATTCGAAAGGTTTAAAAGATTTGGTAATGCAAAGCCCATATTCCCCTTGCACCTACAAGGAATTACGCAATAAGATAATTTGTACAAATGTTTATGTCAACTAACACGAAGAAGATATAGGAATAAGAGTTTGTAAGAATGGTTAGTACAAGAGTAGAGAAAGTCACCCTCCATTTACATGCTATCTTTAACATCAGAGGTCATATTGGCGGCTATTTCATTGAAACATTTGCTAATCCATAATGACATTCACTCGTTTACGGTTACGCAACTTCGGTTTTGTTTACATTACTTTGTTTATAATACACTCACACACATTTATACTCCCAATATGCTTCTAAAGTATAGGGAGAGTGGGGAATAATCCCGGCTAAACATAAATTCCTATGCTACAGCCAGAATCGACCTCTGAAATCGAACCCGGGACCTCTGGATTTGGAAACTAACATCCTAACCCTACACTGCACTGGCACTCTTTTCCGCGTTGTCACATGCATATTATGGATTTTGAAAGACATCAATACAGCTAACCGCATTTAAAGATTTACAATTGATTTACATTGATTTACAAAAGTCCAGTCGCATTACCTTTTCTTACTTCATTTTTTCTCCAGAACTTATGCATAAATACAGTTTTCTTTTAATGACATTAAGTCTTCAGAGTTTTTTGATATTACAACTCAGAACTGTTTTTTCTCGTAACTTGGTCTCACTCCTTTCACTGTCTTTCTTCACTTTCTCTGTCGCTTAAACACTAACTCTGGCGATACAACTACTCAACACTCATAACTGCTTCGCTGTCTTCCTTGACGACGCGACGACACACACACACACACACTAACACACATACACACACACACACTCACTCAAACTAAGAACTCACTGACAGTAATAACAGCTGCAGTAATAATTTCTACGCTGTTATTAACTATTTGTTTGCATATAACATACGTTGCATACAATAATTATTACTGTGATTAGGCTAATAACATAATCTTGAAGTTTATAACATATTTTACTTATGTAAATAGTATCCTCACGCTGCCTTATGGTTAAAATACTAAATTGTTTCTCTTTCACAATAAATAAAACAGTAAATTTTCATTGCTATTTAGCTATAAAATATTCTAAAACTGTTTGATCACCATATTAAATTCTTTGGTTTTAAACCTATCTTCAAACTTAAAAACACCAAAATACTATAGTTTATATTAAATAAACTAATAGAAACTAAACCAATAAAGAGCCGAATCATATATGTTTACAAATATGAGTAGTATTCAAAAAGTATCTTTTGAAATAATTGTAAACAAAAATCACCAAAGTTTGATTTATGCTTCTGATCAAAGTGGCGTTTGATATTGTAACCCTTTATATTTGCAAATTGAAATTTGCATATTTACCACTCTTCATGAAACAGCAACACTTGTCACTGAATGAGGCGTGTCGGAACCTGAGCAGTGGTAAATCGGTTTATTTGCTTTGTTTTCGACCTGTAGTCCATTAAAATAACTGTCAGTCTTGTTGCACATTTAGCATACAATACAGAAGCTTGGATAAAATGAGAGATATTGTATTTTTGGTAGGATAGAGGTGCCAGTGACGCAAGCTGTAGGTTTGGTATGAACTACGCAATATATACGTGGTCGCCTGTAACCTGTCCTTGATATTTGGAAGTTAAAGGACACCAGTAGATCACCTTCGCTAGGTCAGTTTTTCCACGGCTGTCATCGCAGCCAGTTTCTATCCGGACTGGTTTTCACATCTTGTAATGGAGTTGCACCCTATCGCGTAATTATCACTAATGCATTATCGATGTCACAGCTCACATTTCCTCTCTGTAGCACAAATAGCAAAACCAACAAACACATGCTCGCTCGCTTTCACTGCGTTTAATTGACCCTGGCTGGCTTTTCTTTCTCTTTCCGTTGTGAATGTGTAAATTGGACACGGCTTCTCCACCTTCAGCTCAATTTCACCTTTCATTAATTATTACTTCATATGTCCTTCACAGGAATTAATGCAATGGACAAAAACTCGATTTGGAGATTTCACACTTATTTTATATTTTTAAGCCTTGAACTATATGAGGCGAAAATACGTAGTGTTATTTTGCAGTGGTTATTATAAAAGAGACCGCCTTTGTTGCGCAATGAAGGATCCGGATTCGATCCCCGGTACCGGTGTGGAAATTTTCCCCCGCTGGATGGTCTGGCACGCGGTGCACTCAGCCTCGTTAGGTCTCTGATGGGTCAACTTGATACAGAAGTAGCGACCCCAGGTCGAGAAGGCCACACCGGGAGAGCTCGGGGCGCTGACCACGTCCCACCCTCCACTACTGCACCCCACTCATGACTCCTGTAGTGGCCAGAGTTGGGGGACAAAGCGGTCGGGCGGCAAGCCTTGCCCCTTCATGAGGATCATTATTATAAAAGAAAGTGCGCTAAGTAGGGTTTTTGGAAATTTTTGTACCGCAAGTGACTAATGGTTTTTAAATTATCACATGTAAGATCACAAGACCTCACACCTAACAGATATATTCTCCAGCGGAGCGAAGGAATATATCTTGGGAGATCAAACAGTCGAATGGACTATTTCATAAATTAAATATTAATTTAAAGACTATCGCAAAGGTAGTGTTAAATTCTATAAAAATGAGTTACAATAGACTCATTTCGGTTTGGGTTCGACGTACTCACAACTGCCAACTAAGGAAAAATAAATCCAAGGATTCCAGGTCTCCTTGTTACAGTAAACCAGTTTATAATCTCAGATGAATCTCACTTTATTTTTAGCATTAACAAGTGACATTTCTTTGGGAAAAATACATTACTAAGAATACTTGTTAAAAGCGCAGTTGTCAATTTGAAATGGAGTGCTGTTTTGAATCTTAATCGATTGTAATATATAATAGTTTTTCAGCGGTTTATGAGGTACAGTTGGCGACTCTGAGTAAATAAAAGAATGACCTAATGATAATTTGCACAAAGCAAAACAATGAGCAGATGATAATTCGTATATGATAATTTAATGCCTCTGTATATGAAATAGCTTACATAACAACCTTCTTTGCCCTTCTATAAAATTATTCTTGCAAAAAGTTTTTATCTGCTAGTTTATCAAGATAAACATGCAGTTACATTTAGGTACACATTAGGTAAATTAGATTTAAAATGTGTATTTCTGATGTTACACTCACCTGGCACAGCATTGTTCAATAAACTATTGGCAAATTCCTACAGATAATAAAGAATATCTCGGGAATGTTTCACTTAAAGAAAAAGTAAGCATTTGACATAAATTGTGTGTTTTACGAGATCCATATTTTTATTTAGTATGCTTTTGTCTGTGTCTTACTGTTTATCATTTGTGCAAAATTCATCCACAATGAAGAGGTCTTCGGATGACATTCTCAGAAAATTCAAGGTATGGCTTAGAAACTGTCATGGAATCGCCTGTTTGTGTCCTGCATACTGACTGCTTGTGAGTCTAAACGCCACCTACTGAAAGAGAAGGCAGGGAATAATAGCTAATTATGTAAGCGTGTCCAATGAGACAAGGTTGGACACCGCTGCCTTACAGGGCAGAGTCACTAAATCTAGCACATCAGATATTCTTGTAATGCTGCTGTTCGTCTTTTTAGAAAGTTCGATTATGTGCTAATATCGAGCTATATACAGCAGCGGATGTATGAGTATATATGACACTATACTGAATTTGTAATTATTGTTATTAATAATAGTATTGTTTTATTATTTTTACTTTCTCTACTATGTGTAAGTGGAGGAAGTATTGTATTCCACCCAAAAAATCGATGTCAAGATTTCACCGTAAATACATGTTTTGAGGCTCCTTGGATCCAAAAACAGAAAATTCTGGACAAATGTCCGCATGTGTGTCAGTCTATGGGTAGCTTACCTCAAAAACAAAAAATTGGTTAAAAACTGAAATTGGTATTTAAGTTTCATGTCTTAAGGATGCGACACCAAGATTTTCAAGAAAATTCTTCCACCCTGATCTACCCTTTTCATGTAAAATTTTTCGAAAATTATAATTTTCTCGAAAATGGCCAACGATTTTGATTAGAATGCCATATGCTAAGATATTTTATGACAAATGAAATGTCGGTCTTGAATTTTCTGGCTATAGCTCATGTAGTCCTGGATGACTTTTGCATAAGTACTAAACCGTAAAAGATACCTCAAATCTTACTGTACAAAAATGCTAAAACACGCAATTTATGTCCAAGTAAATTTTTTGTAGAGTGAACCATTCGTCAAATGGAACATCGTTATTCATTTTTACATGTTAGTCGTGCAAAGAGAACGTAATTTGAAAGCCTTAAAAGATTTGACTATCACTCAAGATAATTTCTGGAAATGTTTATCTCAACTAACACGAAGAACATACAGGAATAAGAGTTTGTAAGAATGGTTCGCACAAGAGTAGAGAAAGTCATGTGAGTGCAACACATCAGAGTCTAGTAATAAATTGTTCTAATATGTATAGCAATAAGTTGCAAGAGGATTGCTCCTAATTATAACAATTTTGATTGTGAATGCTTTACAATTGATGATATGAAAAAGGAAAGGGACGATGGAAGTGGAAAACGCATGCTGACTGTAATAATGGGAAATTGTAGGGAATGAAAAATGAGGCATTTCATCTGGAGTGAAGTTTGAGCGACAGGTTTTCCGCTTAGGAATTCGCTTGGTTTGAGAGGTCACACACCGTGAGATTCTTCCCTGTTGTCACATTCCCTCTAGAAGCGAGAGACGCATGGATTTATTCCCGTATTTGCGAGCGAGCAGTCGTAAACTGGCGACGTATCGATTCCACGTAGACGGACGGCATGGATATGCATTTTATGCGGGTTCTTTTGTTTTGACTGGAGTAAAACAACTCCGCTTTTTCAGTTCTGGACACTGCTTTGTGTGTATGAATATTCCCTCAGGTCCCTAATCAGGTCATTCAATCTTAAAGCCTGGCTGGGTCTACTAAACTCCGGCTTGCAAAATGACACACGAACGAAATTTGTACTTCCATGAATAAAGTGTAGTATTTTTACTTTATCTACTGGTAAATAGAGGAAGTATTGTATTCCACCCAAAAATTCGATGTCGAGATTTCACCGGAAATATATGTTTTGAGGACCCCTGAATCCAAAAAAAGCATTTTTAGAAAAAAGGTACCTCTGTGTGTGTGTATGTGTGTGTGCGTGCGTGCGTGCGTGTGTGTGTGAGAGAGAATAGCACAACTCAAACCAAAAGTTGATTAAAAACCAAATGTTGTAGTTAACTTTAATATCTTTCAAAGATGCGACACGAAGATTTGTTTAAAACTACTTTTTATTTGGAATTTTTTTTCGAGAATTTTTATTTTCATGAGTAGCTGTAGCGATTTTGATTAAAATGCTATATGTTTAAGATGTTCTAATGAAAATGAAATATATATTTTGAATTTTCTGCCTATAGGCTATGTAGTCGTGTTTACTCTTGATGACTTTTGCATAATTGGCAAACCGTAAGAGGTAGACCAAATCTTTCTGTACAGAAATGTGTGTATGTGTGCGCGCGTGTATACACTTAGGCTAATGTTTTCGTTTACTTAAAGCAGTGCTATATAGTACACAAATGGTGTCCATTACATTCTTTCTTCTCATTATTTTGAAAACTGTTCACCAAATACTCCAGGTAGATATGAATAGGGTATATAAGTCACTTATCCCGGATATTATTATAGTATTTATTTGTTTTATATACATCTTTATGGGCTAAAATAACTATTAGAATTGATAAATAAGTCAATTTTTTTTTGGTGGCAATAATTCTGTTGCAGCAATTCGTTTTCACGTCTACTTGAGGCGAAAAAATTATATCTGATAAAGAAAAACATGGTTTAAGAGTCGGTAATGCAATTTTGCCTAGAATGTATGCACTTCCAAAAATTTATAAACCTGGGACCAAAATGATTTCTCACCGAGTCTCCCTATACAAGTCGTTTCCGCTAGGGCCTGAGGCCTTTCTATGACGTAAGCAGCTTGAACGGTGGACGATGCCGGCAAGCGAGGAATGGTAGGCCTATATCAACTTCACGGCGATACACGTATAGGGTATTATAGTAGGTATGTTGCGAACACTGGTATTCATGCTGCATGCCAGCTTGCGTGTCTTAAGAGTTCAAAGCGGGTGCAACATCGCTGATTGCTTCACGTTTGTTTCTTGAAATTCAGTTCCAAGGCAGCTGTAGGCAGATCTAATTAAGGCTATGTAGAACCTAATGTTAAACAAACGGCATTACTCGCTAATTCATTCCACAATACAGGAAACGGCACAGGATACCAAACTGCCGATTTTGCAAGTTTGTCAGCATTCCTGAATCTTTGACGGACACGTGAACTCAAGTCCACGTTTCACATTGCTGTTTGCGTTCTTTGAATGTCATTAACATGCATGCTTATTAATCGGCAACGTTCAAACTGCTACAAGTTGCTGCGGTAATTTATTATGGACACAGTTGCCTCTCTTGCAGTTAAATGGCGGCATGATTACAAAGGAAACAAGTTGAAATAAATGCTATCGTTAGGAATTATATCCTTGAACATCATTCCAGAAGTGATTATTTTGAAAGGGATTATGTATCAAGCTCGATATTATGAAAGTTAGCTTTCATCATGTAGAAATTGCACTTTGAACATCGTGCGGACAGCAAACAGAAATCAATGGGAATACCGACTGGAATAAAAATGCCCAGTTCTGGAACTGCCGGGTGTGGCAGTTCATCATAAAACAGTGGACGTGCGTGAAAAATTCCATCCATTCGGTGTAATGTAAAGATATTCCAGATATAACTAGGTAGATAGGCAGGCGTGTGCCGTGCGACAGCTTTTATTGAATATCAGGTTTTTTTTATTTTATTTTATCAGCAGCAGTTCACTCCCGGTTGTATAAAACCTTTATTTCCAATTTTTGGTAGCCTGTGTATATTGGGTATGTTCATGAATAATACTCGTACAGGATGGGCAAACGCTGGCACTGCACGTTTGTTACTTTCTCTACTACGTACAGTATTGTATTCCACCCAAAACTTCGATATCGACATTTCACCGCAAATATGTTTTGAGTCCCCTTGAATCCCCCCCCCCCCAAAAAAAGGCGCACTTTTAGAAAATAGTCCGCGCGTGTGTCAGTCTGTGGACAGCATAATTCAAAAACGAAAACTCGGTTAAAAAACAAAGTTGATATTTAAGTTTATCATATTTAAGGATGCGACACGAAGATTTGGAAGAAAATTCTTGCACCCTAAAGTACCCTTTATATGGAAAATGTTTCGAACATTTTGATTTTCTCGAAAATGGCTCTAACGATTTTGATTAAAATGCCATAGGTGTAAAATGTTTTTATGTCAAACGAAATGCATAGTTCGAATTTTGTGGCTATAGCCTATGTAGTCCTGTTAACTCTGGATGACTTTTGTATAACTGGTAAACCGTAAGAGATAGACGAAATCTTACTATACAAAAAATGTATATCTTCCTAAAACACAATTTATGTCCAAATACATTTTTTGCAGAGTGAACCATTTCGGAGATATTCCTTGTTATTTGTGTAAGCTTTGGAAAACTTAAAACTTTCGTGAAATGCAACATCGTTATTCATTTTTTATGTTAGCCGTGCAATGACAATGGAATTTGAAAGCCTCAACAGATTTGACTATGGCACAAAGCCTACTGTCTTCCCATATTCCCCTTGTACCTGCAAGCAAATAAGCAGTAAGATAATTTGTACAAGTGTTTACCTAAACCACGAAGAAGATATAGGAATAACAGTTCGTAAGAATGGATTTTTCTTCATGTAGCCAAAGAAGTGACGTTATAATAATGACATCTGATTGTTTTCAACGCTTTGATTCTTTTAAAATTTATCCAAAGTTTACTAATATTGGTGCAACCATTACGGTGTTGGGCAAATGACAGATCTGACAAACACTGCACCTCTAACTTATCGTAGGTTATAGAACTATTTTATAAAAGTCAAACATTCGATGTCCAGATTTCACTGCAGAAACATGCTTTTTATAATATAGATATGCTTGTTTCAGGATAACGCGCGCGTTTGTGTGTGTGCGTGTGCACGCAAGGGAGAGAGAGAGAGCAAACAACAGAACTTAAATACGAAATGCTGGGTACATACAAACTTTGTATTTAAGTTAGGCATCTTCCAAGGATGCGACACCAGGGTTTCCGAGAATGTCCTCCCAACCCTCGCTTCTCTTTCCATTAGAAACCTTTTGGTCATATTTTATTTACTGTTATATAACTTATAAATGTGATTCAAGTCCCATAGGCTTAAATGCATTAACAAAATATTTATCTTGAATTTTCTGCGAAGAACTAGCGAGTTCCTCTTCTTTCGGAATGAACTGTGCGAACAGCTAGAGAGATTTTGCTCTCTCTCTGTCTTTTTCTGTCTCTCTTAAGTAAGCCATTTCCGAGACTGTTCCGGCTATTTGAATTTTGCAATACGTATATTTTTCTCAAATGGGAGGTTATTTTCATTTTTTTATTTCTTAGCCATACAATGAGAACGGAATTTTAAAGGCAGCCTTAAAAAATTTGGCTATCACTCAAAGCCTACTGTGTTCGCATATTCCCCTTGTACCTATAAGGAAATTAGCAATAAGATACTTTTTGGAAATGTTTATCCCAATGCACATGAAGTATTGAAATAAACGCGTTAAAGAGTTGAGAAAGTTGTGTGAGTGCAACACATCAGACATTTTCTAAAAGTACTGTTTTATTTTGGAAATTTCTACGCGTGTATTTCGGTTAAAATTTTGACATAGAACATTTTGGTGAGATACAGTACCTGTTCTTCTTTATTATTAATTTATTAATCATGCAATTATGTATACGATATATCAAATATAACATTGAGAGCCGTTTTTGAGAAAACGAAAAATAACGAAACTTGCTAAATTGGAGGTGAATTTGCTTGAAAATCTTTGCGTGACCTGCTGAAGTATACTCAAAAATTAAATTGGAAATGTATCAAATTTTGCTTCTCCCAGCCAGGCGCTCGTCTTGTCCTATAAGTGGTCTTGGGTTCAGCAAAACTCAAAACTTGCATTTTCTGTGCATTTTTGTTTGGTTTTCTTTATTTGTTTATTTTGTCTATTATATGTGTAGATTGGGGTCTTTGACTAAAACCTTGCAGCATTTAGTGTACACACTAGCCGTACATTGGTGCGACATTTGTAGCAATTAATATTTCTGACTAACTCGTTGGTGTTATAATATCATGCTATTGTATTCCCTGGCCTAGCTGCAATCGGTGAGTGAGTGTGTAGAATGTTTTTAAATTCTCTATCCCGATCGCGGTACGGATGAACTAGTTTATATACATTTGTTTTGATTACTCTTTATTGATATTAATAAACACGTCTCAAACACTAATCTTCACACTTTTCACGTCGCTAAATAATCCGCTAAATTATGGCAGATTCGTCGTTATTATACAAATCAATTTACATCTGACCAATCCTTCCGATTAAGTTCAAATACTATACAGAACGTTCATAGTGCATTTCAAACTTCACGAATATCACTTAATTCGTCGATAATCACACTTTTAAATATACATATTCGTATTTAAATCAAAGGTAAATACCAAACACTTCTTTCCACCATTCTATCATTGTAGGAAGACAAAAGAAAGTCTACATAGGCCAGTCATATAACAAATTATTACAGGAGGCTACCTAAGCTACCTATGTTATATGTTCTTGATACAGAGAGCTTATAAATATAGACATTGTTGTAGAGGGCTTATTGAGAAATGCTGCCTCAACATTAATGGTGCTTTTATTGTTTGAAGTTTAAGTAAGGTTAGCTTACTAAACGTTTTTATCACTTTTAATACTTTTATACACTCATTCACTCATATCCACAGTTCCAGATTCAATTGGACGTAGAGAATAGTCCTAGTTGAAAAAGAATAAATCTTCACTCCCAGCAGGAAATCAAATCTTTGGTTGGGAAGTCAGCCCGCGAACTAGTTATGAAATTTCACATTTTTGTGATGTATAACACATGTACTTTAGAGGTAAATGAAATAAGAATTATATATTAAAGCTACTTAGCCTAGGCTTCCTGGTTTTAACGTATTTTTGTCTTTGTTTCAGGTATGTATCTGATGCCGTGGTTGAAAGAGGTTAAAGAACTGCTTTATTTTGGTAAGGACTTCGTTTGTTTTTATCGCTGTTATGTTTTTGTTTGGAAAAGAAAAGTAAATATGTAGCTTGTGCTAAAAATTGCTTAGTCACGACGAATTACAGTCACTGATATGAAGATAATTTTCCAATGCGATAACATTTGATCTGCTGGTCACGTGAACGGTAAAAAGAACGCTGAAGCATTTTGTTGTCCTTTTAACTTAACATAACACCCATTCATGCGGAATATCATTTGTAGTGTAGTATTCCTGTTTTGCTGCTAGTTTATGAATGGAATAAAACTTAGGTTGCGGTTTAGCGATGAAGTTTTTTGTAGCTTTTTAGTTTTTCAGAAACCGGTTTTTTACGATTCGTCTAATCCTTGTATACGAGTATGTGAACATTCTCTGTACTGTGAATATTCGTGTAATATCACATGTTTATACCCTAAAGCTTTTACAGCTATACGCGAGAGAATACTGCCAGTGCAGTTTTTAATGTAAAACACATTTTTCTTTGTTTCTTTCTACCGAGTGTATAAAAGCTTTACACATGCTGTACATATCCAGTTTCGTTAGTTGATCGTTCATAGAAAGTGTTCGGACTTCCTTATAAATCTGACTTCTCAGCTTGTATTCTGTTTTTATCTTTTATATTCCTATCCATAAGCGATAGCTGGTGTTGCTATCTTATCCTCCTGTCCTGAGATCACAATATGAGAGTTAAAATTATTATTTGTGTCTAATGAGTTTCTATGGGCTAAGGTTAAACAAAAAGTTCATTTCTTTTTGCAGGGGCCGCTTTTTGGTGGGGCCTAAAATGACAGCTAGAACTTTTATTATGTGGATCAATGTGTTGTTAAGTGTCAAAAGAACAAGAATATTCAAAATATAGAATATTATTTTGGGGGAGCTTTGGGGTTCAGGGGGGTTGCTTGTGACCTGTACAAACACAACCAGAGAGTCAGTATGCAATGACGGACGCAAACATGCGATTCCATGGCAGTTTCTAAGTGATAATATGAATTTTCTGCGACTGTCCTCAGAAGACCTCTTCATTCTGGTTGATTTTTGCATAAATGGTAGATAGTAAGAGACAGACAAAGCTTACAAAATGAAAAATATGGATCTGGTTAAAACACCAATTTATGTATAATACTTTTTTTAGTGAACCATTTCCAAAATACTCTTAATTATTTGTGTGAATTTGACAATACTTATGCTTCCCTCAAATGGGAATATGTTATTCGCTTTTTATCTCTTGGCCTTGCAAAAAGAACGAATTTCAAAGGCATCGCATAGCAACCAGCTCTTAAAGTATTTAACTATTGCTTAAACCCTACTGTATTCCCATATTCCCCTTGCACCAACAAGAAAATTAACAATATTTCCTAAACATGTCAATGTCGATTAGCATTTGCAAGAATGTATTTGCGAACAGAGTTTCTCCAAATTGAACCATATTAAAAGTCTGTATCGCAATAGCGACGATCACTTGGTGTATCTTCTAAGGCTATGTCAAAGACAGACATCTTAAACGTAAGCAGTACCAAAGAAGTCATTAATGAACAGATTTTATCGCATAATATTTGAAAGTGCTTTCGTAAATGAAAGTGGGATGGAGGTAAATCCAGCCTCCCCTTTTTCGCAAAGCTTGAACATCGGTGCTGTAACGAAGCGTACAGGTCATGAATCGAAGGATTAAATATCACAAAGTTAAAGTCAGTTTGAGGTTAACAATAACCATTATTTATTCAGGAAAGAACAATATAATGATCGGTTACATGTGAAAAGTAAATATTTAAGTACTAAATATGTGAAAGAAAATGTAAATGATTTAAGTAACTATAGAAAATGTTACTAGAAATCCATAATGATATTCATAAAAGCTCGGGTTCGAGTAAATATTCCCTTAAAAGTGTTAAAAGGAATATATACCAACTTAAATTTGTCCACTACACATTTTGACTGAGTACTCCTTGCATGATGAAACCTCCAAAACCTCATTTAATTTAATCCAAAGTAAACGAACTGCTAAATGTATCACATGGTGCTGTCCGCCGTCATTTACTTGAATTACCTTTTAATGAGTAGTGTTTGTTTCGTACTATTGAACAAACCGCGTTATCCTAACCTGAAAGTTTCCTGTAATGAATTTCTAACCTATTTTACTGTTACATTTGTTCAGCACAAACGATCCAAATGTTACTGCCAAAGTCGGCTAAACTGTGGCACAAATCACATTAGCCGTTAATCGGGATTCACTCCATCATTAACTGGATCTTACAGTAAAATCATTTTACTTTCATTTAACGATTTCCAAGACTAAATTAACTTGAATCTACTGTGCTCTAACAGGAATTAATACACTGTTTCGAATCTATTTCAGTCAATTTATATCACGCAGGCAAAAACGTAAATAGGGCCTCTCTGCATTGTTACTTGGCTTTTCCAGTTAACGGTATAATTTAGACAATAATACCGTCCAAAGTTACGTTAAATATTCTCTTACCTTGAAACAATACTCGTGTGACGCGGGTAGCGCCAGTACGCCAGAGAAGCTCATGATTAAGCTACCTCACACCACTGCGCGGCTTGTAGATAGTTGGCCGATGACAATAAGTGCAGAAAAAAGCGTTTCCAGAACAGTCGGGAGACTTCCGTCTTCCAGCTTGTTTGTGATGTGTTCGAGAAAAGGTGAATTTCGAAAAAAAAAAAAAAAAATCCGTGCTATGGCATTCTCGTCTATATAAGTAACGCGAGACGGCGAGAGGGGCCAGGCCCGTCTCTGTAGCGTGGTGGTGGCGTGTCTGTCTCGTGTCCAAGAGATCGGGACTTCGTATCTCGATGAGAGTGTTATCTGGATAAGGTTTTTTCCAAGGTTCTCCCTTATCCTGAGAAGACGAATGTCGGGTAACTTAAAGCTCTATGGACGTCGGGCTCATTTGAGCATCATTTCACCCATTTCATTCATTCAGTGTCCGATATAACACTATGTTGGAGGACGTTAGTAATACAAAAAAAAAATAGGAGCCACTTTTTATGATATAGTTGTAGTGTTGAGCGAGACAGCTTTTAATAGTGTAGGTGTGTGTGTGTCCTGGCACGTGCCAATGCCAGTGTGTGTGCGTGCAGGTGCGGGTGCGTGTGTGCGCGTGCGTGTGTGTGTGTGTGTGTGTCCTAAAAACAACTGCGACATGCAGCAGTCGTTTCTAAGCACACTTTAAAACCACGTGTCTGGGCCGGATTTGAACCCGCGACCTTGGAATCAGTAGACCAGCGTCTAACCAACTGAGCCACCCTACTGCTTCAAAAGTGACTTATCCTTTCTTTCCCGGTACAATAAATATTACGAGCAAGATCATCAATAGTGCACTACACTACCGCATAAAACAAAAGAATTATGTTCAGTAATATAAATAATGAACTATGTTTATTGGAGACTCCAGAAACCACACGATGTACCAGCGATATCCAACATTTACGAAAGAGGGGAGTATGCAGACTTTGCCTCTCTTCAACCCCCTAACGTGCCTTATGTGCATTACGTTTGATTTACGAAAGCAGTTTCAAATCTTATGCGATAACCATCTGTTCATTGTTCTTTGGTACTACTTACCTACGTTTAAGAAGTCTATCAATATTTTACACAGCCTTAGAAGATACACCAAGTGATCGGCGCGTAACATATTGCGATACAGACTTTTAATATATTTCAATTTGGAGAAACTCTGTTCACAAAAGTATGTAGAGCTATACTCACTCTTATACACACTATTGCTGTAAATGTTTATTTCTCTATCTACTGCATTTTAATCGGCATAATCACTTTTACTGCTAATTTTCTTGTAGGTGCAAGGGGAATATAGGAATACAGTAGACCTTAAGTTATTGTCAAATGTTTTAAGAGCTGGTTGCTATGCGATCCCTTTGAAATTCAGTTCTCTTTGCAACAAGAAAGTATAAGTAGTAGCAAATTCAAATAAATGAGGAAGAATATCTCAGAAATGGTTCACTCAAAAGAAAAAGTGTTTGACATAAATTGTGTGTTTTAAAGAGAACCACATTTTTTATTTAGTATGATTTTGTCTGTCTCTTACTGTTTATCATTTATGCAAAAATCATCCAGAATGAAGAGGTCTTCTGAGGACATTCCCAAGGTATGACTTAGAAACGGCCGTGGAACCGCCTGTTTGTGTCCGTCAATGGATACTGACTGTCTATCCCTTCGACTGAGGAGTGGAATGGGTTATAGCCTTCTCCAGAGAAGGTTGGACATCCCTGTGATATAATATTGTAGCAACACTGGCACTACTTGTAGTACAACTGCTGATGTTACTCTACATCGTGCCAAGAGGCTCCCCACTCCATGGCGCGATTGCGCGTTCAAGGACAAAGACATTCTCCTGAGTTAATGACAGTAGCTCTAGTGACAAGAGCACAGTGAAGAAGATCCGTGGGTCCAGTCCCAGCCGTTGCAATGAATGAAATCCCATTTAACTTTCCATGTGCGTGGCTATTTGCTAAAGCATTATATTTTGCTTTTGTGCCTGTCACGGAATACTGGTGCGTATAGCGAAGTTAGGCATTTAGAGCCGCCAGGGCTCTGGACTGTAACACATCAGTTCATAACCGTCAACCTTCACATGTGATGGACACATTCGCCGAGTGTAGGGAGTAGCTCTGGGCTGTTCAGAAATTACCTTCTGAATTGGGTTAAAATATTACTAAATCTACAATACCGGATAAATAGCATCAAAGGGCTTTAAACGGAAAATATGCCATACAGACTTCCCATGGATATATTTGTGATAGGTCATGCAACATTTTAATGATGGAAGTAAACAGATGTGAGGTATTTGGTTTATTGACTCTCCGGTATTCGAAATTAAAATATATTACTTTATATACTGCGATAATTGTATTTGTGCACTTCTTTATTAATGTTTTTGTAACAATTTCTTGTTTTATCCGACACTCGTGCTAAATTGTGACGTCATTGTTATTCTTTAGTATGTGTATTGTTATAAAGTATTACCCTAATACACAAAACTATATATACACACATTGTTTTTATTAAGTTAGTTTTAACAATGTATTTTACATCTTGTGGCTGGCGAAAGTTTCTTTACGTATACAGCTACAAAGTTTGCTCCCTAATTGCCAAAAAACATTTTTTTCTATTCATCCATTGTCCGTCTGTTAAGTATCTATCTGTCATTGCATCCAAAATTCCATGCTTCTGTGTTACCTTAAGTCGACCCGTTTTACTTTCTCTACTGGTAAGTAGAGCAAGTATTGTATTCCACCCACAAATTCGATGTCGAGAATTTCACCGGAAATGTACATGTTTTGAGAGCCCCCTGAATAAAAAAAAAAAAAAAAGGCATTTTTAGAAAATGGTCCGTGTGTGTGTGTGTGTGTGTGTGTGTGTGTGTGTGTGTGTGTGTGTGTGTGTGTGTGTGTGTGTCAGTCTGTGGACAGCATAACTCAAAAACGAAAAGTCGGTTAAAAAGCAAGGTTTGTATTTAAGTTAATGTCTTTCAAGAATGCGACACAAAGATTTTGAAGAAAATTGCTAAACTACCGTTTACACGGAAAATTCTGATTTTCTTGGAAATGGCTCTTACGATTTTGATTAAAATGCTATATGTTTGAGATATTTATATGAAAAATGAAAGGTATATCTGGAATTTTCTGGCTGTAGCCCACGCAATTCTATTTACTTTGAATGATTTTTCAATAACTGGTAAACCGTAAGTGATAGACCAAATTTTACTATACAAAATGTAGATCTTGCTAAAACACACAATTTATGTCTCAATAATTTTTTTAAGGGTGAACCATTTCGGAGATATCCCTTGTTATTTGTGCAGGTTTTGGAAAAAAAATATTTTGTTGCTTAACGACGCTGTCAATTGCCAGGATCACATCAGCGTCGCCGGTGTACCGGAATTTTGTCCCGCAGGAGTTATTTTACATGACAGTAAATCTACTGAGATGGACCTGTCGTTTTTAAGCACACTTAAAAACCATCGACCTGGGCCGGGTTTGAACCCGCGACCTTGGGATCAGTAGGCCAGCGTCTAACCAACTGAGCCACCCAGACCGACTCAGGTTTTGGAGAACATATACTCCTGTGAAAGGGAACATCGCTATTGATTTTTTTAATATGTTAACCGTGCAAAGAGAACTAAATTGGAAGGCTCTAAAAGATTTGACTATCCCTCAAAGTCCGCTGTATTCCCATATTCCCCTCACACGTGCAAGAAACGAGCAATAAGATAGCAAATGAGAATGGTTAGTACAAGAGTAGAGAAAGTGATGGGAGTTCAACACATCAGATTTTTTTTTTTTTTTATTATTTTGAATGATATTTATTTGATTTCACCTTTCAGGCTTGTGAACGAACAATTATAGTACAAACGTTTATAAAACCTTTGTGCATCCGTGTATGCTTTTAAAGTGATGTTTACAGGATTACATCCTCCACTAAGTCTGCTGTCAGATGAAAAGGTGATATCGATTTATCACAAATTCGGTTGCAAGTAAATTAGATCCATGTCCAATTAAGCCTTCAATCGTTCTACACGCCTCTTTCGGCTATCTATTGCCGTTTGGAGGGCAAACAGATAGGGTGAAAGAACGAAAGCGTTTTTATCTTCGTGTGAGAATTATGGACGTGGGTGAACAAGCACACTCATCGGGTGCGTGCGTATATCAGAAGCGTAGCTCTTCAGATTCACGTTTAAAGGATCGGAAGATAGGTTCAGATGCTTCCCTGCACTTTGAAGTGTCGGGGTTATGGAATGTGTCTGCGGTTGCCCAGCAAGCCGAGCTTCTTCGGCCCTCAGGTGCAAGATAAGGTGCTAGTGGTTGTAGATAATAACCATAATACCGGGTGTTTGTTGACCACTTTACTAATATTGTTACAAGGAACAGTATCTCCTTTGCAGAAGTTAAGTTTCTGGTTAAGAATATTTGCAAACTTTAATGCGTAATAGTAAGGCGCGGATCAGCGTGACCGGTTTTTATGAGGTTGCCTTACCTTGTAGGTATTACAGGGTGTTTATGTTGAAGGAGAGAGGGTGAGCACAGATGTAGAAAACAGGCGCGTGCCTGCAGTGCTCGACAAGTTGTATAAAAAGAATGCATATACTACAACTGTTACTATTTTATTAATTTCTCTACTACGTATAGTAAATAGAGGAAATATTCTATTCCACGATGTCGAGATTTCACCGAAAATAAGTTTTAAGGCCCCCTGAATAAAAAACAATTTTAGAAAAAGGTCCGCGAGCGCACGCGCGCGTGTTTGTCTGTCTGTCTGTCTGTGGACAACATAACTCAAAAACGAAAACTCGATGAAAATCCAAAGTTGATATTTAAGTTTTTAAGGGTACGACATGAACATTTGGAAGAATATTCCTCCAGCCTAAACTATCCTTTACATGGAAATTTTTTCGAACATTTTATATTTTCTTGGAAATGGCTATAATGATTTTGATTAAAATGCCATATTAAGATATATTTATGGCAAATGAAATGTATATTTTGAATTTTCTGGCTATAGCCCATGCAGTCCTATTTACCCTGGATGACTTTTGTATAACTGGTAAACCGTAAGAGATAGACAAAATCTTACTATACAAAAAATGTAGATCTTGCTAAAACACATAATTCAAGTCCAAATAATTCTTTTTGTAGAGTGAACAATTTCGGAGATACTCCTTGTTATTTGTCCGAGCTTCTGAAAACAAACTTTCGCCAAGTGGAACATCGTTATTCATTTTTTCATGTTAGCCGTGCAAAGAGAACGGGATTTGAAAAGTTTAAAAGATTTGACTATCGCTCAAAGCCTACTGCATTCCCATAGTGCCCTTGTACCTACAAGGCATAAGCAGTAATATACTTTCTGCAAATGTTAGTATCAGCCAACACGAAGAAGATATAGGAATAAGACTTTGTAAGAACGGTTAGTACAAGAGTAGAGTAAGTCATATGACTTCAATACATCAACTTTTTTCTGGATGCTCTGACTGCTTTGGTGTTGAGCAGCCCATTCTACATTGACGTGAAAAACCGCCTAATTTGGTCTTGGGCCTCCTTACTCTCTTAATATTCTTTTACGCACCATAAATATACGACACGGCACCAACGGTTTTATTTGCTTTCCAAAGTACGCTATGGTAAGGATTTTTACGCCCGAATAGGTTTGAACCAGCGACCTCGGGAACCAGACGTTAGTATGTTAGCCCTAGATCACGAAGGACGATACGGCTAGAGCTAGTGTTATTTAGAGGAAACAGCGGTTTTTTTTTCTTTTCTTTTTGTTTATTTGTTCTTTATTATCAAGGTTTGGCCTGGTACCGGTACATTAGGCCCGGCTTACAGGCTACAATTGGGATGGACTTAGAATTGGGGAAATTTACAATATTTAAATTTTTCTTGTTTTGTTAAAAACCCACACCTTAGGTCACCGAGAATTTTTTTCTTGTACGTAGGTTTTTCTTTTGTTTCTGTCTTTGAGTGTTTCTTCTTTGCTTTACACACACACACACATAAACACACACACACACACACACAAACACATACACACATTCATATACACACATATATACACGTATTCACTCCTGGGCACACCAAACATATGCGTCCCAGCTTGCACACTGAACTATTTACAGTTCACTTTTTACACTATGTACAGTTTTCCGCTGTTTTCTTGAGCGGACAGGTTGCAGCTCCTGGATTGTTCCCGAGGCGCGGGGCTCTGCCTTAGTGTATGTGCGACCAGGGGCCTGAATTGCATGGGCGCGCATTAGTCGGCGAGCCTTGCCGCGTCTAGAGCATTTTAATTCTTGCGTGCTTAAGGTGCTTCGGCTCGCCTTTGCCAATGTTGGCAATCACGTAGTTTTCGTGCAGAATTGTAACTTTCGCTTTACAACAACGGTTACTCCAGGTTAGGCAACAGACAGATTTAGTGTTAAGTTACCAATGTTAACACACTGAGCACGGCGATGTCTTGTAGTCGAAATATATTTAAATATATGTCCTCAAAGCTCAACTTCGTGTAACACGTGATTAATTTCATGTTATGGCTGTGAAATTATCACATGAATATAGTAGAATTCGAATGCTAATACACAAATCACTGCCACCTCTTTCAGCTGTAATCCTCCAGAGATGCAATTGATCACGATTATGAAATTGCTTCTGTTTTCGAATATATTTCACAGACAAAATTGGATGAGTAAGCTCAAACCGTATCTCACATTTATTTCTCTAAATTGATTCCTAGATGTGAACATTTGTATGTATCCTATTTCATTACCGCAAATGAGTAATTTCTGGGACGACTGGGGTACAGATTTTGTTAGAGATGAGATTTATTGCCGTGCTGGAGATGCGCTCATGTTCTCGACGGGGATGTGGGATCAGTGAAAACTGCTGTATAGGTAGGTGGAAATCCCAGGAGAGTATTACGAGTGTGGAAATCGAATACAGAGTCGCAGCCACCCAATTACTGCTCACTGTGTCTATTTAAATAGGGCCAGGCTGTGCCACCTGTGGGAATCTACAACCAAGATTGCTGCTCATTATACCTACAGGTAATATTAAACATGCTGCTGTATATTCCACGCACATAACCTATACTACAGAACTTAATATTATTAGGCCTGATGTTTAGGCGCTGATAACAATCAAAATATAACAAAAAATACTTCGACAAATGATAAAAATTAGTCGTTTACACGGTCTACAGTCTTTCGGGATATAGAAATTAAAAATTTATGCTTATTATAACCTTGCTCTGTCCAGTTAGTATCATTCTTAACTTCCCGTATCTCTCATGCACCAATTAGGGTGATCAGCACGACACACACGCACAGCTGACTAACACTCACTGGCACTCTGACCGACTCATGTCCGTAATTAAACCCTAAAACTCACTGCTCTGCTCTTCCCCAGTACCCTTGTATACGGGGGATGACATCACACGGACCTTTCTCGAGTTCCACACAAACACACTTGCACTGGAAATAATACAGCTAGAAGTCTCAAGGACGTTCTCGAGAACCCTTTTGTTTCTGCTGCTTCGATTGTTGACAGTCACGTACATACAGCACTCGCGCGAGGCAGCCTGACTTTGAACGTTTTTGCCCGCTCGCAGGTACGGCATGTATTGTGAGGTAGCTTGGTCCTGTCCATCCCTTGTACGCCGAGCTCGACGTCACAACATAAAAAGAAAAGGCAGACTAAATGTCATTGCAGAAATTGTCTTATTGCATACTTTCTTGTAGATGCAACGTGATTAGGCCCGTTATATGAGGTGTTGGATTTCCATTGGAAAAACCATCCCTGTGATTAGGGAAAAGGATATTTAAAAATTGATACCAATAACAAGAAATATACCGGAAAAGAACAGCTCCACCAAAAAGAGGATATTTGACATAAATAGTGAGTTTTAACGAAGTCTACACTTTTTTGTGTAGCATGAATGTGTTTACCCTTAGGATTTACCAGTTCTGCAAAATTCATTCATAATGAATAGCACTGCGAAAAAATTGAAATATACATTTCATTTGTCATTTATCATAATTTGTATAATAGGAGCCATACATGACAAAATCAAAACGTTTGTGTAATATTCCATGTAAGGGTAGTATGGAGTGTTCCTATCGCAACTTTGGCGCATGCCAAACTTAAATATCAAATTTGCTAGAGAACATTCGCTTATCTTCATGTCACCCGTTAACTACGAAGTTATAGGAATGTTTGGGATAACATCTTTGTACATTTCGCGGCGCAGTTACGTCCATGTAAAAAACATGAAGTTGTAAACATTGTATTATTGAAAAAATGTTAGATCATGCATGGGCACGAGAGGAGAGGTAGTGATTGAACTTGCCTTTCTCATCCTACTTTCTCTTGCCGAGTGACAAAGGTCGTTTGGATACAACACGTACAGCGGTGGCTTTATTCCACCTGCGCGGTCGTAATAATTCTACGCTGTAATTATTTTATTTATATCAAACATATTTTGCACTAATTATTACAGCTGCCAACTGTGGTTAGGCAAATTGCGTACATAATAAAGTTTATAACCTTCCTTATCTTATGCACGTAATATCCTTACACTGCCTTATGATTAACATGCCGTGTTACTTCTCTTTCACAATAAATGAAGTAGTACATTTACATTACTATTTAGCTTCAAAATATTTTAAAACTATTTGATAAATATAATAGGTGCTTTGATTTCAAACTCCATATAGTGTTACTTTGAAACACGAAATACAATAGCTTATATTAAACTAATAAGAAACTAAACCACTAAAAAGTGGAATTGTATCGTCCCTTTTATATATTTATAAATAGGAATATGCAGAAAGTATCTTCTGAAATTGCAAATAAATACCTGTAAGATCCAAAATTTACTTTATGCTTCTGATCATAGTGGTCTCTCTGGAGACACAAATATTTAAAATGGTATTATGCACATTAATCCAAACGAACAAGAAAAACTAGTAAACTTCATGACTCATTTCTCTGGTAGTTCAAGTACTTTTTCGTTTCATGAGAATCTGAAGTCTGATTGTACAAAGTTCACACAATCCCGAGTTAAAGGATTTTCAAGCAACACGTGGTCTCTAGTTGGCTGACTCTTGACGTTTGAAGTTGACGTAAGCATTGAAACTCAGGGCTTTCGTAATGGTTAGTTTTACTTCAACTGAGATTGTTTGAGGTACAGAAGCTAGTACACGAAAGGTCATATTTCATCAAAGTTTACCATAAGTTGCAAAATAATTTTGGAATATAGTCCCTTTGAATGTGCGGTGGCTAATCATATGTGTTTTTGTAAAAATTACCCCAACAGAAATTCAAATGCTGGCACGAAGAACAAAAAATGTTTTTTGCAAAAGGAGATACATTTTAAGTATCAGAAAATATATGTGGCATTAACCATATTGGAAAGATTACCTGCTTTTCGTTTACAGTTTTATACCTTTTAAACTACCATCTAAATTAACTTTTTAGTTGCCATTCGGTTATTTTATCATGAACTCGAGCTGAAAGCGTGTAATATTACGCTAGCATTACAGATTGATTTTTACTTTCTCTACTACGTATAGTAAAGCAGAGGAAGTATTTTTTCCACCCAAAAATTCTAGGTCGAGATTTCGCCGGCAATATATGTTTTGAGGCCCTCTGAATCCAAAAAATTTACTTTTTAAAAAAGATCCATTTGTATGTGTGTCAGTCTGCGGATAGCATAACTCAAAAACAAAAAGTCGATTAAAAATCAAAGTTCGTATTTAACTTAAGCATTTCTCAAAGGTGCGACATGAACATTTCGATGAAAATTCTTCCACTCTAAACTACCCTTACAAGGACATTTTTCGGAAATTTAGATTTACCCGAAAATGACTGTAACGATAAATGAAATGTATATTTTGAATTTTCTCTCTATAGCCCATGTAGTCCTATTTACTATGGATGACTTTCGCATAACTGATAAACTATAGGAGATACACCAAATTGTACTGTATAAAAATGTAGATCTTGCTAAAAACACACAGTTTATGTCCAAATAAGCGTTCTTGTAGTGTGAACAATTTCGGAAGTATTCCTTGTTATTTGTGTGAGTGCTGGAAAATTTAAGCTTTCGTCAAGTGGAAGATCATGATTCGTTTTTTTATATCTTAGCCGTGCAAAGAGAACGCAATCTCAAAGCTTTAAAATATTTGACTATCGTTCAAAGCCTACTGTATTCCCATATTCCCCTTGTACCTACAAGAAAATAAACAAGATAATTTTTGCAAATGTTTATTTCAACCAACACGAAGAAGATACAAGAATAAGAGTTTAAGAATGGTTAGTACAAGAGTAGAGAAAGTCATCAAATTTTTAATGTCCATATTTCAACCTAGAAAGTTGATTTCTGGATATAACTTAGCTATGTTTATTAAGGAAGTTTGTGGAAAAAATCTGATTTCTTAAAATTGCAGGAACTGTTGTGGCCATTATACTTTTACTAAATTATTCATAAAAAATAATTTTTCTGTGTGCTTCCTGATAAAGGAAGTAAATGATTTTAATATTCATTCTTGCAGTTACACAGTAGTATATACAAAAACTAGGACCACCTTGAATACTTGAAAAGCACTAGTGTTCTTCCGTCTACTTGTCATTTCTAACAGGAAGTGTTAAAGGGGTGCGTAATGAGGCGAGCTGAGGAACTGAGGAGCGGAAATAGTAAATGTAATAATCACCTACAAAACCACATCCGACTTGAGTAAGGGACATACGTCAACGGGCAGCAAATAAGGCACACTCACACATACAGCCAACCTTACAAGTATCATGCACATTAATTATTGTTATTCCTATAAGATACTTATTTAAAATCACTTAATGAACGTTATCTACTTAGGACAAATGATCAGCATGTTAGGGAGCTGAGAAAGAGAGATTCAAAGAAGGATAAAACTTGCTTGGGGAAATTTTGGAGCCTGAAATTTGTACTTCTGGGAAAAATCTTTCAACACCAAAGTAAGATTTGAAATACTGCGGACCTGCGTCACTACAGCTCTTATTTATGGAGGCCAAACATGGACACTAACAAACGAAAAGATCCCAAGTGTGCCAACGTAAAATGGAGAGAAGGGTATTGGGCATCAACATCAGCGACAAGATAAGGGACGATGAACACAGAAAGAAGAGCGGAATGGAAGATGTGGCAAGTAGAATAAGACAGAAGAAATGGCGATGAGTAGGACACGTAGCCAGGATGAACCAGGTCAGATGGACCTATGCCCGCAACAGTGTGGGACCCGCGGATAGAGCACAGGACGCCAGCGGTACCAGGATTGCCAATGTTTAAAATTAAAATTATCGTACGGGCCACTCAAAATTATAGATTTGTATTTAACATTATCGTACATCATAAACCAAATGCTACAAAAGTAAATGTTTCAGCATAGCACTTATGAAAATGTAATAGTATTGATGTTTTATGGTACAAGATCGATGAACTTAATCAGTATTACAACTTCAGCACTTATGTTTCTGGCACTATTCATGAGAAAGTTCATCTTCCTCGACTGCTGCAGCATTATACAAATTTGTTGTTGATATAAACTTTTACATCTCGGTCGCTTGCAGATTTTTGGACCCACCATATTCTTTCATAAGCTGAGGCGACCAAATAGGCTCATTTACCGAATCTAGCGCCAATCTGTTTCTAATTTTGGTTTTTATTAAACTTAGTTTGGAAAAAACCCTTTCACAAGAAGAGTTTCTGAGGGGCAATGAAGTCACTGATAATGCAACCTCCGCCAGTTCTTTGAAATTAGTATTTCCACCAAGATGTCATGCATTTAACAGCACTCCAGAAACTCCCAGGTTCAGGCATGTTCTTTATTTCTTACGGAATATCACTTATTCCGAGTTTTTTTTTTTTTTCCCATTGGTCATCAATTTTCTGAACAGTGCCTCCTTCATTGAGATTGCCAGATTTGGGCACACTGGCAATAAGAGGATAAAGAGAAGAAGGATTAGTAAGATATGAAATGTTTGCCTTAGAGGGGTGGAGACAGGCCATGAGGGCAAAAGTGGTGTCGCTATTTGTAATTAATTTAATTTCGGTGGTCTGATAAACCAGTGAAAATGATTTTCGCCAGTGCCGAAATTATCGTACGGGTTGACAACCATGGGTACAAACATGCAAATTATCGTATGCCCCCATAATTATCGTACCAGTTGGCAACCCTGCGCGGTACACACTCCCAAAAGGTAGCTGGTGTTCACTGGACCAGGAAAGAGATATCACCAGATGTGTCCAGACCAGACTAGCGGGAGTATTTTAGTAAGTTCAAAGACAGTGAAGTGTATGAAGACTATAAGAAGGTGCAAAAGTTGTGTTGACAGAGCTGAACAGTATGGGTATAATAACAAACTACCAAAAACAAACATATAATAAAGAATAGGCATTAATTTAGAGGCAAGCTTTCAGGAATTAGCTCACCCTATAAGTATCGCTGAGCTCACCCTACCAGCAGACAGGAGGCCCTTGCCCTTCAAAGGGAAACTACGGGCTATTTTTAATGAACGTTGTCCTAACTTAAGCAATACTAAAACTATAGATCGTGATACAGGGGCGTCTTACAAATGCAATAAATAGAATGTAGGGCTGTATTTATTCACTGTAAATGTATATTACCCGTGACAGAGTTAAATGTATAAATTATAGTGCATAAACAATACTAATACAATGAACAATAAATAATAATAATAATAATAGTAATAGTAATAATAATAGTAATAATAATAATAATAATAATAATAATAGTAATAGTAATAGTAATAATAATAGTAATAATAATAGTAATAATAATAGTAATAATAATAATAATAATAATAATAATAATAATAATAATAATAATAATAATAATAATAATAATAATAATAATAATAATAATAATAATAATAATAATAATAATAATAATAATAATAATAATAATAATAATAATAATAATAATAATAATAATAATAATAATAATAATAATAATAATAATATAAAACGATTCCATGAGATTATTATAGCTACCATGAACTTTTATTGGCTACAATGTAGTCTCTTCCCCTTTTGTAGGCGCAATATATTTCTCTTTTTATGAATTTTATAGCTCTTCTCTGTATATTTATTCTAAGAATCAATTTGATTAACTTTATATGGGTCGCAACGTACTGCTCCTTTATTTTACGAGTCCACTACAGAAAACAAATATGTGTAGAGAGTCCTGTTATGCGTTATAAGTTTTATTATAAAGAAGATTTGACCCTCTTGGAATAAATGCAAAATACTTTAATTATCCATTGGCAGCAGGATTGTGAATAGTCTAATATCAAACCCTTTTGTATTATTGCTCCAAGCATGCTACATTAGGGACCAGACACTTTAACGAGTATCCAGGATATTTGAAAATGTATAAAATATTCCCAAAGGAAGACCGAGAGAGTCTTTGTTTTGTTGTCTTTCAGTTAATAGTTCCAAAACTTCGTCTTTTAAAAAGCCTTTTGTTTGTGTTTGGCCGCTTTTCGTGTCCCTGTTCTCTTTCACAGATTTCCAGCATATTTCCTCTACTTCCGAGACTTTTCCTGAGTCACAAAGACAGCCGAATTGTCTGCATCTCGTCGATTTTCTTAATCTGAGTGCCGGGAAGGAAGGGGTGGGAGATAGGAGCACAGGATAAAAAATGTATGCTGTAATCTTCCCCGCCGTAGTGCGTACTGGTGCGGCTTCAAATTCCCAGGGGAAACAACTTAGCAAGGTGAGATAGATACCTCAGCATTCCCCAAAAAGCGTGAGAAATGAAGACAAGATGGTATAAGACGCGCATGTGCATACAGAATATTTCAATTTTGTTTATCGACCTGGATATCTGGGCATTAAAGAGGAATGTTTCTGTCTCTTGTCTGCAGTGAGGCTCTAACGGGTTTTACATCCAAGCAGACTATCTAACAAATAAAGGATAAGTTAACAGCGAATTAGTTGAAGGTTCCTGAGAGAGATAATCACTCCCGCATGATCATTCTCATCTCCCTCCTGGTACTCCTTCTCCACATCATCATCATCATCATCATCATCATCATCATCATCATCATCATCATCATCAACCACCCTTACCATTTATGTAGACAGAAAACGACACTGTTTAGCAATCGAGGAACACATTTATGCAGTTTCAACTGTACAAAACTGCCCTGTTATGTGTAAATTTAGTCCATTTAAGGGAAATGAAGAGACTTGCCTTTTGGCTAGAGTAAACTTGGCAGGTTACTCACAATTTTCAAAAACTGCCTCTGTTACAATTTTAAATGCCTTACTTAGTAAATACATTACTAGGTATATCGGGACCATAGAGCTAGGAGAATTAAATAACATAGAAAATCAATCTACAAATATCTCCTGCACTTTATTTTCACGGTGTAGTGTTAGGTTTAAAGCGGTGTTCATAAATTATACTCCTCAGAAATACGATTATTGAACTTCTAGTGCGTATTTAACTGCAGGTTTCTGATGGAGAGCTGTGCAACTATTGACTGACTTACCTACTCGTGTGGAGGAATTGCACCCCAAGGGACTTCAGGCCAGCACCTGTCGACACTGGATCACAGAGAATATCCAGGATCTGGTGATCAGTAGAGCTAAGACAAATATCGTTTTGCTTGTAATGTGTGCACCCTGGGAGTATGTATGAACAGCACTGAGAGGGGTAGGTGGTGCCACAGGTAATCTGGAACTATAAACATCACAGTCAGGGGTGTAACAACAAATCTAACTTTAAAAATACTCATTACAAAAATATAAACATTTACGTGTTATATTACTTTTTCATTCTCCGGATGTGCAGTTTGTAAATCGGCGAACTTTCTTCTTCTACTTCTTCTTCTTCTTCTTCTTCTTCTTCTTCTTCTTCTTCTTCTTCTTCTTCTTCTTCTTCTTCTTCTTGTGCCCTTTTACTACCTGACGATGCGACAAGCGATTTATTGTTTTATACGATGACGTTTTAAATACTTTTGCTTGTGTTTACTATTTTGTGTTTCTGAATAACACAATTTGTATAGTATTTTTCCCCATTCGCGCCGATATTTTTTGTAACAAATTTTTACTTTCTCTACTGTTAAGAAGGGGAAGTATTGTATTCCACCCAAAAATTCGATGTCAAGATTTCACCGGAAATATATGTTTTGAGACCCCCTGAATCCAAAAAAGGCATTTTTAGAAAAAGGTCCGTGTGTGTGTCTGTGTGTCTGTGTGTCAGTCTGTGTGTCAGTCTGTGGACAGCATAACTCAAAAACGAAAAGTCGGTTAGAAACCAAAGTTGGTATTTAAGTTTATTGTCATTCAAGGATGCGACACGAAGATTTTGAAGAAAATAGCCCCACCCTAAACTACCCTTTATATGGAAAATTTTTCGAAAATTTTGATTTTCTTGAAAATTGCTCTAACCATTTTGATTAAAATGCCATATGTTTGAGATATTTTTATGACAAATGAAATGTATGTCTTGTATTTTCTGGCTATAGCCCCTGTAGTCGTACTTACTCTGAACGAATTTTGCATAACTGGTAAACCGTTAGAGATAGACAAAATCTTGCCCTACAAAAAATGTAGATCTTGCTAAAATACACAATTTATGTCTCGATAAATTTTCTTGTAGGGTGAACCATTTCGGAGATATTCCTTGTTATGTGTGTGAGTTTCGGAAAACTTAGAACTTTAGCGAAATGCAATAACGTTGTTAATTTTTTTATATGTTACTCCTGCAAAGAGAACGGAATCTCAAACGTCAAAAAGATGTGACTTTCGCACAAAGCCTTCTGTATTCTAATATTCCCCTTGTACCTACAAGGAAATAAGCAATAAGATAATTTGTACGAATGTTTATTTTAACTAACACGAAGAAGATATAGCAATAAGAGTTTGTAAGAATGGTTAGTACAAAAGTAAAGATAGTCATGTGAGTGCAACACATCAGATTTTCCCACTAATATTTTCAGTGTTACAACACGTGATGATTCTGACCTACTGACCTTTGTATAACACAGAACAGAACTTAAACACAGAGTGACCAACTCTACACTGCCAGTACTGCAGTCGAACTACTGACTGTCCACTGTATATCCTGCATACGTATGTTCAGTACGAGATCGAACCCCGACTAGCTTGGTGAGAGTCGAGTGCTGTAACCATTTGGCCAAGGCGCCACTCTGAATAGTTTAATTCTACTCACGTTAATTATAAACGAAAAATAATGGAATGCAGATGTTCAAATTATACGCAATGGAATTTTTCAATCGAGATGATGAAAACTCGTCTATTAAATCTCTGTTTAACATACCTGTTAGGCACGTAAACAAGGCTCGTAAACAGTGCTTGCTTATAGGAAAGTTACATTAAACATGTGAGACAGTGCAGTTGGTAATTGTTTATCTCGTACCTGTTTTTTTAAATTTAATAGCGTGACTGTATTATCGAGATACGGAGTATCATCGGAAATGCGTAGCTCATTAGCTGATGCGTATCTGATATTGATTTTATCTTTAGAAGGCTGTATAAAGTAATTAATTGCAGATTCAAATAAAAAAGCACTACTGGGAGTGTCTGCAAGTAAAATAAGGTCATTTCTATGCAGCAGTATTTTAGTAGCATCTTAAATGACTGTCTAAAACAAAACCAGGGGTTCTGCTACACACCTCGTTATTAAATTGATGCTAATGAAATTATTGGCTCAATGGCTTATACATAGGTAAGTCCTGTTTTTGAGGGCAGAGCTCGGAGGGTCTTTCCATGAAAATGTCTAAAAGTTTTTGCCAAAATGTTGAAGTAGCTTAGAAACAAGGTGATATTTCACATACCTTATCTATTGTCACAAATGACAATTTGACAAATCCCACTACTGACACCAATGTGCAAATGACAAGTCTAGCTGCTTTTTCCGTCATTTTATTTATTTTCTAAAATTGCAGCACGGAATCTCAGTTCTCTTTTATCGGTAACACAATCTAAAATTCGTCGTGGCGTTTCATCTCACAGCTGTTCTGTCCTATCATAAGCTTGACACGCCCTTTTCTGTCGTTCAGTTCTCTCTGTGAAACAACTGCCTTTGACGCTTTAACAATCACACCCACTAAAACCTCTTCACACAACGCCGACGGGGCGTTGTTAACGGAAAGTGAAGCGACTGCTTTCGTCGTTTCGACTCGTTTATATAGACGAGAATGACATAACACGGATTTTTCTCGAACTTGCTACAAACTAAGCCGGCAGTACGAAATTCGCGAAGTCTGGAAATACTTTGTTCTGTCGCTCAATTGTCGCCGTCACTTATTTACAGGACTCGTAGTGGTGTGAGATAGCTTGACCTTGAGCGTCTGTGACTTGCTGCCGCTATAAGCGTCACGCTATACTAATGTTATAAAGAAATAAAGTGGGTGTGTGCGTGTATGCGCATGTTGTGGGAGAAGACTATTTTACCAGTTGGAGGAGAAATAAGAAACAACAAAAGCTTTTCCATGTAGTGTTAGTATGAGGGGACTTAATGAAAATCTTCGTTTTGTACATTTGGGGAATTTTTTCTGTATATGACATCTGGAACTTGAAAAATGATATACGTTTAGTTTTTAGTTGTGCTGTTCAGCGACAAAAAGAAATATCATTATCTCAGAATTACTGGGTTTCACAGGACCTTAACACGGGTTCCCATTTTTGTCAAAATCTCCACATCGCAGCTCAAAATACGGTAGGTTTGAGCAGCAAACGGTATCATTTGAATCCAGTGCGAAGTAAACTGTGAGAAATAATAAAAATTGTGAATTACCAAAGGATATTACCAAGGTTGCCAAATTAAATTTACCTTTTTGGGTAAATGGTACCTATCTCTCGTTGGCATTTAGCTTGGTGAGCATCAGATTATCTTAATTTATTCGGAATGGATGTACAATTTACGGAAATTGTACATACTCAAGTTGCACACCATGAAGTTATGAGGTATATCAAGTTGCTTATTCCATAAATAAAACTAATAGTGGTATTCAAGGGGAAAGAGCAGCATAGAAACAAACAACTTATCAAAAATAATATAATCTATCTTCCAGTTATCTGGGATGTAATATTTCCAAAGTCAAAGCTGTCTTGTACGCAAAAATAAATGTTTCTAAGAACTTGTGGACTATTGGAAGAAGCTTGAAGGTTAAACCTAGATAAAATGTTCGAATGGCAGTATCATTCTTGACATGTGGATATGAAAATTGTTTTTTAAGAAGGAAAATTAAAAAAAGATAGAATTAATTGAAATTTTTAGGATAGCTTGTGCATAAACCTCTAGTCAGCAGGTTAAAAGCACAACAAAGCAACAGCAATACAATTGTCGTGGCCTTCACCGGATGAAACAAAAGGAAGAATGGTGAGGCAAACGAAGAAGAAAAGAGGAATTTTCCTAAAGTTTCACAATAAGAAATTAAAGAAGTTGGACAGTAAAATATACTATAATGATAAGATATTACTATAAAAACTTGCCAAGTTGCAAACCAAGAGGAAGAAGCATGACTGGAAGATCCTGTTAAATTGTAAGTGTTAATTTGGAGATGCTATGGACTATAAAGCTTTTTCTTCAAATGGAACAAAAAGTCTGACATTTTTTCTGGCACTAGAGACTACGAGATTGATACCTCCATTAACGCTTGGTAAGAGACTCTCTCTTTGGAAGGAGGAATAGAATAATAGCTCTAAACCTCCAAGTACAAACATAAAAGAGACCAAAGTTACTTCAACATATAATAAAAACCAAAAAGATAATGCTAGGGAGGGGGATGAAAATAGTGATCTGTCACCTATACAAAAATTCTTCATCTTCTCATCACGGATTAGGAATTTCTCTTCTCTCCCCAACCGTTTCTCTCCATCTCCTTTTGGATCTTCCGACATTTCTTCTTCCAATCAGCTGGTAATCTGTTTCCATCGGGTTCTACATTCCTCTAGCGTTTCATTTATTGCGAGATTATTTAATTCTTCTTACGTCTTTCTTTTTTTATTTTGTCCATAATTGTGCATCCCTTAATTGCTCCTGGGTATGTCATTTCTGCTGCATTAATTTTATTGCAATCCTTCTTTTTCATCACCCATGCTTTACATCAATGCTGGCACAGCTATTACTATGTAAACTTTCAAATGTGTTTCTTTCCTTGTCTTTCTTTTTAATGTTCTTTGTAGTGTCACACAAATACCTGAAATGCATTTATTTTATTACTTAGATCATTATTATGATAAACTATGTTGCATCCTAAGTAATTAAATTTGTTTCTTCTAATGTATTATTGTTTATAACTATTTTTGGACTGGATGTTTACCACCGAATGCCATTATCGTTGCTTTGTTTATTGAGATCTTGAAGTGCATATTTGTTTGATGTTTCTCCTAGTTCAAACACACTCTTTCGAAAATCATCTACATTTGTTTGTGTAATTATTACATAATCTGCACAAAGCAGCAATTCATATTGCAGTTATTATTTAATTTGATGCCATTTTGTATTTTTCCTTTTACTTCCTATAAAAATATCGTCCATATTAAAAACTAGTGAGGCCAAACTGCACCCTTGTCTAAGACCATTATTTACAATCATTTCTTTTGAATATCGCCCATTTCCTAATTTTATTTTTAACTTTATTTCTTCATACATATTCTGCGATAGCTTTATTAGATGTTTGGGGTATCCTTTTTTGATGAGAACTGTCCAAAAGTGGTTTCTGTTTACTGTATGAAAAGATTTATCTAGGTCTGAAAGCTATGTGCGTTTCCAAATTAAATTCTCTTTCCTAGTATTTGGTTTATAGACAACACGTTGTCCATACAAGACATGAATTCTTACTACTTATTTTCATAGCTATATGTTATTGATCATTAAAATACAATGTCCATTTATTTCACCACGTTTTTACAGTTGGAATTGGGGTGACGTTTTCTCGCCACTCCCTTATTCCCTTTTTGTCCCATCAGCATAACTGGTTGGGATGGTACTAAAGAGTAGAATGACACGGTGAAGCAAATGAAAGCATTTCTTTTTTAAAACTTCATTGTGAGGTAATAAATCTCTGGGAATAAATTGCAGCGATGACTTGCCAGTTAAACGAGCTGAGAAATTAGATTATTTGCTCTATGGAATCTTTTTACCCCCTTTGCCGTGGTTGCAGACTCACTGTGATTAATGGGACATTCCCGATGATGAACGTTCCAATGTATCCCCACTGGTTCAAGATTTGCTGGTATTAACAAAGTGCTATTTTCATCTGGGCCTAAATTTCCAACTTTCATAATAGTTAGGAAGAATTATATTCGCTTAAACTTTGCTACGTTGTCGAATAAAGTTATTTAAAATGCTAATTCTCAGGCATTTCTTGATGCAGTGTTTGCACTTGATACCATCATTGAGACCCCGAATTTTAATAGTCTCAGTTCAGAAGATGAGGACAGCTAAATGAAACACTCATTTGGCGAAGTGTGAAATAACTTTATACGTAGATTTTACACTCATTGTAACCATCATTGTTGGGCTAAAAAGGGGAACTTTCACATCAGATCCTGGTTTGTTAACAGCTGCAGTACAGTTAATTACTGAAGAGGTTATTATTTTCTCTACCTCGTATCTGGTAGACAAGTTATTGGATGTCGAGATTTCAGCAGAAATATATTCTTTAAGGCCATCAGAATTAAAAAGGCATTATGGCAAAAGTTGTGCGTGTGCGCATGCGCGCGTGACATGGTTTTCAAGAAGCACACGAAGATTTTCAAGAAAATTAATTTTAATTAAAATACCATATGCTCAAGATATTTTTATGCCACATATAATTTCTAGGAATGTCCTGTTCATTCTAGGTGATTTTGCCTAACTAGTAAACCGTAAGAGACACATAGATAAAATATTACTGAAGTGTAGATCTAATTAAAACACGTAATTTATGGCGAATACATATTTTTGCGGAGCTAACCGTTTCCAAGACATTCCTTGTTCTTTGTTTGCATTTTCTAATACTTATACGCTTCTCACTTTTTTTTTTTTTTTTTTTTGTTCCTGGACTTGTAGTTTAAATGGAAAGTCAAAAGCCATCAGAGAGCTGTATTCCAATATTCCCTTGCACCTACAAGGAAATAAGCAATAAGATAATTTGTAAGAATGGTTAGAGAAAGTCATGTGAGAGCAACATATCAGATTTTTTCGTTCTTTGGTTTTGTCTTGCCTTTTCTCTTGCCTTGTTTGTTGCCTTGCTCTTTTTTTTTCTTTTGTTTTGTTGTTGTTGTTGTTGTTGTTTTTTTTTTTTTTTTTTTTTTTTTTTTTTTTGCCTTTGTTTGTTTCTTTCGTTCGTTCTTTCTTTGCCTTTCTAGTTTAGGTGTTCACTTCGCAATTTAATGTTAAAATGTGATGCAAAGTTTAATTTCTAGGAGAGATTTGGCAACGTCACGTTAACATTAAATTGTGACTAAATCATTGGAATTGAAATAAAAATACTCAGCATTATTCCACAATATTTGCACGACAGTTAGTGAAATATTAAACCATTTATGTCCATTCGTCAAGAAGCTAGATTAAACTAAAAAACTAAACTAAACCCCGACCTTGACCACTAAATCGCCAGTGCTTTCTATTATTTATTTATGTATGTATTTATATTCTCATTTAACAACGAGTAGCACTGCACCTTGTTAATTAGTTATTGCATACAGGTTAGAAATGCAGCTTTACTTTAGTCGTATAATAATTAGTGTTTAAATGATAACTTCTAAAGCTCATTAAAGTGCATCACAAAGAAAATAAAAGGCATGTTGTGCATTGCCCTGAAGCAACGTGAAGATAAAGTAGTGATCACTGAACAGAGACATGCTCATTTGTTGCATATCCAGGCCTTTAGGGTATTTTCCAGTCACGAGTTACAGTTCAAGGTCAGAAAGCCGGTCCAAATCCTCTTAGACACTTGCAAAGTACCTGTAAGGTTAGACTGCAAACGTGTTTGATTTATCATTACCATTTCTTAAAATTAAAATCAAGGATTTTCCTTGTCTAACCTCTATAGTAGAGGCTTTCAGAATTACTGGCCACAAGAAAACACACAGGCAACTAAAATACTTAACACATACACAAGTGCAAAGGCTTTAAATAGGGACACGTCTATCATATGTATTATGTGGCAACAGCATAATTACCATTTGTCGTATTTCATGTGAATATTTATGCTCAACCATGTGTCTAAGTTTAAAACATTTATACGTGTTTTAATATTCTATGCTGCATACTGTTGTCAATAGTGTCCGACATTTTAATCGTGTATTTGTTATTCACTGTACGTAGAAGACTCGATAGTTGCACCTGGAACTGCGGAAATATTGATTATATTGTTATGTTGGCCTTGACAAATGGTACAAGAGTATATTTGCTGTAAGCTTTAATAGCAGACTTACAAAAACGAGAAGACAAATTGAATTTTTTGAATCGCGTCTGACATTTTTGTGTTTCTTAACTCGAACTAATTATTCGATAACTTGGTGGATAGCAGTATCGTTATGAGCAGGTGCATGATTGCTTAGGGATAGCTGTATTGTTATAAACAGGTGCATCTTTGCCTGGTGGTTAGCAGTATCGTTATGAACAGGTGCATGATTGCTTAGGGATAACTGTAGCAGTATTGTTGTGGTTAGCAGTATTGTTATGAAGGGTTGCGTATAATGAGGCAAGTGTGGCGCTACATTATTGTAGGGTAGAGCATAAATGTAATAAAAGAATACGTATAGTTCAATAAAAATAAATCAAAATGGCAACAAAGAACTTCCCTTACCTTGGGTTCAAGAAGATAAACTAAACTGAATGTACAAAGTCAAGTCAAAACTCTACAGTGATAATTATGTAGATCATAAAAATTGAAAAGATATCGTTTACTTCATCAAAATTTCGTAATTTTGTTACAGAGCTATTGAGAAGATAAACTTCTGTTTCTTACAATATTTGTGTCTCTTGGGGAAATAAAATCTCTCACCAATTACGTAGTTTTAAAGTATCGTGAAGTCAAGTTTGCAATGACCAAGGAATCATGTAACTACATTTATCGATTATTTATCAAGTTTTCGTTCTTATTTAATTACTTAAATAGAGAAAGTATAATATGGTAATGTATAAGTAGGTTGCTTTGTTTCTTATGGGCGCTTGGCAGTCCAAATGGCATCCACTCTTTCTTCAGTATCAGTGCCTCAATAATTTGGTGTTCAGGTTGACAGAAAAATGTGTTTCATTGTTAACAGATAGCACAAGGGAAGATTACTATAAAATTATCGTGGACCAAATAAGGGCGATAAATGTTAGTCCTTTCTCGCTTTCTGGTTTTATTTCTTACTTTCTTGCCTTCTTCCTACCTTTATTTCTTACTTTCTTGCCTTCTTCCTTCCTTTATTTCTTACTTTCTTGCCTTCTTCCTTCCTTTATTTCTTACTTTCTTGCCTTCTTCCTTCCTTCCCTCCCTCCTTCCTTCCCTCCCTCCTTCCCTCCCTCCTTCCTTCCCTCCTTCCTTTCCTCCCTCCTTCCTTCCCTCCTTCCTTCCCACCCTCCTTCCTTTCCTCCCTCCTTCCTTCCCTCCTTCCTTTCCTCCTTCCTTTCCTCCCTCCTTCCTTCCCTCCTTCCTTCCCTCCTTCCTTCCTTCCCTCCTTCCTTCCCTCCTTCCTTTCCTCCTTTCCTCCTTCCCTCCTTCATTTCCTTCTTCCTTCCTTCCTTTCCTCCTTCCTTCCCTCCTTCCTTCCCTCCTTCCTTACCTCCTTCCTTTCCTCCCTCCTTCCCTCCCTCCTTCGTTTCCTCCCTCCTTCCTTTCCTCCCTCCTACCTTCCCTCCCTCCTTCCTTCCCTCCTTATTTCCTCCCTCCTTCCTTTCCTTCTAACTTCCCTCCTTCCTTTCCTCCCTCCTTCCCTCCCTCCTTCCCTCCCTCCTACCTTTCCTCCTTCCTTCCTTTCCCCCTTCCTTCCTTCCTTCCCTCCTTCCTTCCTTCCTTCCTTCCCTCCCACCTTTCCCCCTTCCTTCCTTCCCTCCTTCCTTCTTTTCCTCCTTCCCTCCCTCCTTCCTTCCCTCCTTCCTTTCCTCCTTCCTTCCCCTCTTCCTTCCTTCCTTCCCTCCCTCCTTCCTTCCCTCCTACCTTTCCTCCTTCCTTCCTTCCCTCCCACCTTTCCTCCTTCCTTCCCTCCTTCCTTTCCTCCTTCCCTCCCTCCTTCCTTCCCTCCTTCCTTCCCTCCTTCCTTTCCTCCTTCCTTCCCCTCTTCCTTCCTTCCTTCCCTCCCTCCTTCCTTCCCTCCTACCTTTCCTCCTTCCTTCCTTTCCCCCTTCCTTCCTTCCCTCCTTCCTTCCTTCCCTCCCACCTTTCCTCCTTCCTTCGCTCCTTCCCTTCCTCCTTCCTTTCCTCCTTCCCTCCCTCCTTCCTTCCCTCCTTCCTTTCCTCCTTCCTTCCTTCCCTCCTTCCTTTCCTCCTTCCTTCCCTTCTTCCTTTTCTCCTTCCTTCCCTCCTTCCTTTCCTCCTTCCTTCCTTCACTCCTTCCTTTCCTCCTTCCTTCCCTCCTTCCTTCTTTCCTTCCTTTATTTATTGCTTTGTTGTCTTCTTATTTCCTTCGTTCCATATTTCCCCCCTCCTACGCTCCCACCCTCCCTCCTTCCCTCCCTCTTTCCTTTGTTTCTTATTTTCTTGCATTTTTCCTTCCTTTATTTCTTACTTTCTTGTCTTCTTCCTTCCTTTATTTCTTGTTTTCTTACCTTCTTCCTTCATTTATTTCTTCCTTGCCTTCTTCCTTCCTCTCTTTCTTTCTCTCTCGCTTTCTCTTTCTTTCTCGCTTTTTCTTTCTCTCTCGCTTTCTCTCTTTCTTTCTCTCTCACTTTCTTTCTTTCTCTCGCTTTCTCTCTGTTTCTCTCTCTCCTTCCTTCCATCCTTTATTTCTTGCTTTCTTTTGTTTCTTCCTTACTGATCTCTTTTTCCTTGTCTCCTTCCTTACCCTGAAGATTTTAGAACTCCAGTTCCAATTTTTTGATGTCCTATTCATTTTGAAGTACTTTTGCTAACTGGTAAACCGTAGAGAGCACTAGATAAAGTCTTGCAACACAAAAGACATAGTCTCATAAAAGCGGGCCATTAATGTCAAATTTTTGTAGCATTAAGAATTTCCGAGATATTTCTTGGAATTGCTTTCAGTTTTTAAATTCATAGTTTTCTCAAATGGGAAGTCATTCGGGTGTTTTTGTTTCCTGTCCTGTTTATGCAAAGAGAATGTAATTTCAAAAAACTATACATAGCGACCATCTCTTAAAAAGATTCGAACTATCTCTTAGGCCTATTGCATTGGCAAGTATGTAATAAACCATTTCTAGTATGAAGCACATAGAGGAATAAGCATTTCTAACAATAGTTTGTAAAAGAGTAGAGAAAGTCAATCGATTATAACTGACCGCTCTCTCTCTCTCTCTTTTTTTTATACAAGCCATGCTTCCTGTCGTACGTGACAAAAAACTAACACATAGCGTTAGTGAGACAACTATTAATCGGGATTGTTGATCTGAAATAGCAAAAACTATTGGAGGAACATTGATTTGCGAGTGTATTAGAGCAGAAAAGTTACAATGGACGAGCTGGTGCCAGTGAGAATCTGGAAATTTGCATGTGTAAAAACGAGAGAAAAAAGTACTTCCTATTAATTAGTGAAAGGATGAGAAAAATCGAGTGCTAACGACTGCTGTTCAGAAAGCAAGGATAATTAGTGAAAGTATCTCAGTTGATTGCAATAAGGGTTCAACGTTGATGGGTTCCCAAATTGTGTCTTGTTTCCGTTTTATGTGGTTCTAGTCAAGTGTTAAAGCCAGACAAATTGAAAATAAATTAACAAATAAATGAATAAAAATAAATGTATGATTTTACTTATTTTTAATACTTAAAACCAGAATCTATGGTCAAAATGCTAATTTTAGGTATATAAGATGCTTACTTTCCGTATTTATGCGTATGATGTTTCAGTAGACTTTATTTTATGTGGGCAGATCAAAATAGTTCTTAACGGTTTGCGCGGTGTTTTGCCTTCGGCGTTCTTGGCGCTCGTTGCCGACTGCCGCTGTTATAGAAAGGCGCGAATGAAATCATACAACATTATTAAGACTACTTTTAAATCCTTTACTTATCAATGTTGTTAAAGCAGATGCTGAAACTGCCCCCGTAGTTGTCCATACATTTTGGCACCTCTTTAGGAAACTATCCATCACTCAGAGATGGGAGACAATTTGTTTGGTCCATCCAAGATGTGTGCGTTTGTCACAGTTGTTGCACTGTTGTAATTAAACAGAGAAATCTGATGCATTGCACTCTGACTTTCTCTACTCTTGTACTAACCATTCTTACAAACTCTTATTCCTATATCTTCTTCGTGTTAGTTGAGATAAACATTTTCAGAAATTATCTTATTGCTAATTATCTTGTTGGTGTAAGGGGAATGTGGCAATATTGTAGGCTTTAACTGATAGACAGATCCTTCAAAACTGGTCGCAATATGAAGGCTTTTAAATTGCATTCTCTTTGCACGGCCAAGAGATAAAAAAGTGCATAACGACCTTCCATTTGAGAAACGGCTAAGCATTTTAAAATACACACAATATGGAGTATCTCTAAAATGGTTCACTCCACGAAAGGTGCATTTGGACATTACTTTTGTGTTTGAACGAGATCAACTAAAATATCAGTATGGTTTATCAGTTATCCAAAAGTCATCAAAACTAAACAGAACTACATGGACTAAGCCAAAAAATCCAAAATATATATTTAATTTGTCATAAAAAAATTTTAAACATATGGCATTTTAATTAAAATCGTTAGACATTTTGAGGAAATCGACATTTTCGAAGAATGTTCTATGTAAAAGGTAGTTTAGGGTGGAGGAATGTTCAAAATCTTCGTGTCGCATCCTTGAAAGATATAAAAGTTAAATAAAAACTTTGGTTTTTGAGTTATGCTGTACACAAAAATTCTTGTTTTGGATTCAGGGGGCCTTAAAACATATATTCCTGCTGAAATCCCGACATCAAATGTTTGGTTGCAATACAATACTTCCTCTACTTACTATATGTAAAAGAGAAAGTAAAAAGTCTGATGTGTTGCACTCACATGACTTTCTCTACTCTTGTACTAACCATTCTTACAAACTCTTATTCCTATATCTTCTTCGTGTTAGTTAAGCAGTGGCGGCTCGCAGTCAAAATTTTAGGGTAGGCAAAGTGTAACAGTAACAACAAACAACAACAACAACAATATTAATAACAATAATAATAATAATAATAATAATAATAATAATAATAATAATAATAATAATAATAATAATAATAATAATAATAATAATAATAATAATTAATAATAATAATAAACCCCGTTTATCCAAATATAAGGGGCGAAGTCATTGCGGATAACGCAAACAATATATTGTTTGGTTGTTTAATAAGAGCAGAGTGAATGAGTGTGACTTACGGACGAATTTCCGCCAAAACTAAAATCACGAGTGTCGGCAAACTTTTTTCCAGGGGGACGGGGCACATGTTGGAAATTTGCAATCATATAATATTAAATCATTATTTTACTGTCAAAATTTACAGTATTTGTTGCAGATAGCCGTATTAATTTGTGCTAAACAAAAATTGTTCTTTACATCAAAATTAAAATAATAGTTTAAAAGTCAGTAACTGACTGCACATTAAGTTCACCAACTTCCAAGGGGGAGCCGTGGCCCCCCTTGCCCCCGTTTCGCTACACCCATGACTAAAATAGATTAAGAAATTGAAAAATTGTCTGACTGCAGCTTTGTGTTAAATAGCTAAAACACTCCTCTTTTCATTGTCAGTGCGCCGCGAAAGCGAAATTTGTAATAGTTCACTAATTAAGTCGGTCATACTGGTATTACACAGAGATAACGCCAGATTCAGATCTCTGAGATCTTCGTTCGTGGAGTATGGCTGTTCGGAAAATGTCGCATAAATTCGGATTTGGGCCGGCAAGTGTTCGGACTGCTGGCAGACGCGTCTACGCATGCTCGGAGTGCATATACAGACGGAGTGTTTCCTTATCCCTGTTCAAGGGCCTCGTACTGAGGAAATGGGGCCGGGCAGGCAGAGGTTAAGCTAGCCTGCTTTCCACTACCCAGGTTCCATGCGTATCATTTCTGCCGCGCGTTTCAAACACGCAGCGCAGTTTTGATGAATCGGAATTGAGATTAAAGGATTTGACCATGCGCTGGTCATTATAACCGAGAAAACTTTTCTTGAACTGCAATTTAGGGGAAAATGACGGTTCAAATGATAAAATGCAGAATCATAGTTAAACATTATTTGTTGATGTATTACGATAGGGTAGGCAGTGCCTACCCTGCCTACCCTGAGGAGCCGCGCCTGTAGTTAAGATAAACATATGTACAAATTATCTTATTGCTTATTTCCTTGTAGGTGCAAGGGGAATGTTAGAGTACAGTAGGCTTTGTGCGATAGTCAAATGTTTGAGATTCTGTTGTCTTTGCGCACTTAACATATCAAAAAATGAACAACGATGATCCATTTCACGAAAGTTCTAAGTTTTCCGAAACTCACACACATAACAAGGAATATCTCTGAAATGGTTCACCCTACAAGAAAATTTATTGGAACATAAATTGTGTATTTTAGCAAGATCTACATGTTTTGTTATAGTATAATTTGGTCTATCTGTAACGGTTTACGAGTTATGCAAAAGTCGTCAGGAGTAAATACGACTACAGGAGCTATAGCCAGAAAATTGAAGATATACATTTCATTTGTCATCAAAATATCTCAAACATATGACATTTTAATCAAAATCGTTAGCCATTTTCAAGAAAATCAAAATTTTCGAAAAATTTTCAATGTAAAGGGTAGGTTAGGGTAGAGCTATTTTCTTCAAAATCTTCGTGTCGCATCTTTGAAAGACATTAAACTTAAATACCAAGTTTGGTTTTTAACCGGCTTTTCGGTTTTGAGCTATGCTGTCCACAGACTGACAGACTGACACACAGACACACACACGGACCTTTTTCTAAAAATGCTTGTTTTTGGATTCAGGGGGTCTGCAAACATATATTTCCGGTGAAATCTCGACATCGAATTTTTAGGTGGAATACAATACTTCCCCTACTTACCAGTAGAGAAAGTAAAATGACTTCAACACTGGATGTATATGGCAAAATGAATTTCTTCGTGATGTTTACTATTTAATTTGAAAAGCATTTTTCGTTGACATGTATTCAAACAAATTTCTAAACAATAAACTCATTGTTATATTTAGCGGTTTTTTTTTTTTTTTTTCAACATAATGATCACCCTATAGTCTTAGCATAATTGGAGTGATCAAACTAAACCAAAACTCTTAAAAGTTATTAAATATTTTATGTTCAGTTTGTAAAGTGGTATTCCATGGCACTTAGCTGTAGCGAACCCATGATATCTTTGTTGAGAACGCTGACACTCGACTACAGAGGTTGTCAGTTTCATTTTGTTGGAGGTCTTTGGAAATGTCGCAGAGTTGCATTTAGTTGTCGCCTGCAATTTGCGGGAAATTGTAACAAGGCAGGGCACAGAAATATAGCAGGTTGCTTGCTGGGAGGTGTGCAATCGCCAAAAGCCGAGAGAGTGAGAGAGTTGGGAGTGGCGAAATTGCATTTGCTTGTAATGGGCACTCGCCAGCATCACCTAGAAATGAGTTTAACTGAAATTCTGTGGTGGTGGTGTTTCGTTTACAACCCCACGTTAGTGGTTGCTGGATGTCTTACTCGTTTGCCTTCCCATTATCTGATTATTATTATTTCGTTGGACTAACAGTGTGCATTTGGGAATTACATAGAGCTTGTGTTGAAGTCAGAATTCAAGGAACTAATTAGTGCACGGATGTACGTTTTCTGCTTTGTAGGGCAGAAACTAGTACGAAACTAATCAACGGTGTTCCATTCTGACGTTTGTATTCAAGACAACCTAACTTATAGCAAAGCAACTGGCCAGCTGTCATGTACCTAACAATAACAGTGCAGTCCAAGTAGAAATTATTCATTCATCTGTGTTCTTAACCAGATGACAGACTGCAAGACGTCACAAACTCGCTCGTAGTTTCAGAAACATGTTCGCTAATTGACTCCCTAACTTGCTCTACCACTAAATCATTCAAATGTGTAAGATATCAGTCAGCATTATGCAAAGTCAACTGTGTCCAAATATTTGAAACATTAGGTTTGTACTCAAATATGCCTCACAGATGTCTGCAGCGCATGACTAAATCTTCTGTGCTTTCCTTTCTGTCATTCTGGTTGTTGGACACCTTTGGCTGAATCGGAGGGCCCCGACTGCGCACAAGACTGCGCGGCAGTCATTTTTGGAATAGGTCAACTGCGCGCGGCGGCCATTCATATCAACTCTATCACTGGCAACTTCTTTGCGAATCAACTTTAATGGTCTTTTCGGCAATTAGGAAACAACTTTGCGCTTTACGCTATTAGATTACTTGCATATCCAAACTATGAACAGTTTCGTGATTATGACTTACTTCATTACTGAATAAAATGTAAGTAGCAGTGTCATTTATATAAATACGAGACTCACATGTTTTAACAGTGCACCTCCACGATACTCTTCGCTGTGTTTATCTTTCTTTGCGAAGTTTATATTCATCTACAACAACCAAACTTTGTTCCCTTTGACTTTTCATAACTTGCAGAGTTATTGCTCTATAGAAACACATACAATGAGTACATTATTTTATAAACAGCACGCTACCTTATGCACTCGGAACATTCGACAGTCGTTAACAGTGTTACCAGCCCTATAGGCTATAGCCACAACTGTTCTCGAAACAAATGACTAACATTCTCCAAAGTCTCAGAGATCGTTCAACTGACCTCCAACTGCTTCAAGATATCCACAGTCTTTATTCCATTGCTCTAAATAAAAAGAAAATAAGTTACTTTCATTTGGGTCCCTTCACACTGCGGCATTAAGGGCAATGAAGAAGCGGACAAAGCTGCTAAAGAAGCAAGTCGGCTAACAGACACACATGAACAGCAAGCAGTACCTTATCGTGATATTACAAAGTACTTCTCCAGACTAATAAAAACAAGATGGAAACAGGCCTGGAATCAATCGCCTCCAGAAAAACTACACATGGTAAGGAAAGGAGACACCAATTCTTCCCCTGTCTATTCTCTTAGCAGGAAAGAGCAGGTGATTATCTCACGTCTCCGCATTGGTCATACAAGGTTAACCCACTCATACCTCCTCAGCAAAGGCCAGCCACCACAATGTGAAGTCTGCAACACCCGCCTCACAGTAAAACATCTCCTCACAGAATGTAAGCAATACGCTACACAACGACAGCTTCATCACATCACTGGAGACTTATCCACCACTCTGAACACGCCATCCAACTGCAGAAGGGTGTTATCATTTCTCAAAGGTACGGGCTTGCATGCGAAAATATAATATGAAGGATATTTTTGTTGTACTGATTTGTTGATTGTATTCTCATGTTTTGGTTAAATAATTGTATCAAATTTATTGTATACCGCTGTATTACATAGAATAGTCGCGATATGACTTAATTGTTAAAGCGACTCTAAATAAATTAAAAAAAAAAAAAGAAAAAAAGACTAACATTATTCGCCACACTTCTGTTACTTACACAAGGAGACTGGCAAGTATTTGTGGTATACCCGCTCGCACTCTGTGGTCCAGTTTACCCCTGACAAGCTCGCGCGCATTAGGCCTGTTTACAATTCAGAACCTCGCGCGCAGTTAGGAAAAATTTGACCCTTTCACGCGCAGTCGGTACTTACCCCACGGAATATCTACCGTAGAGATGCGTGCCCCATATTCCCAAAGAGTTACCCACCCACCTCCCTGAATATATTAACTTGTTCTTGCTCCCTAATCGATCTTCCACATACTTCAGTTCCGCTGTAGGTTGTTGAGGAATCTCATCTCCGTATATTCCCACGTGCCAGCCTTCACATCATATCAATACTACGTGAGATAACATTTCCAGAAGTGTTTCGCATTTCATAGCGCCCGCCAGGTGTACCTCGCTCGCCTCCAAGAAGACAATAAATTGTCCTTGTTTCCCATTCGGAATTACGTGAATGACGTCACAGTTTCTTTGAGAAAAGGCGAGAATGTTGAAGACTCAGCAGCAAGGCTTTGCCAGTTTCTTCATGTAAAATTCATGACCGGATATAGTAAATGTATGACCTGTCTCGAGGGATTTGGTATTCATTCATCAGATCTCTATCTGTGCAAATTTACTACGTAAGACAATACATGTAATAGCGTACTCGTACGACTTCCGTTCCCTTAAATGCCACGCTTACATAAGAAGTTTACACTATTAGACATGCATTATGTGAGTGTGCAAGATTTCGTCAACTGCCTGCTGGAGTGAATGGAATGAGAATTCGCGGCATAAATATGGCTTGTTCTCGAACCTCGGCTAGATGGCACTACTGTGACATATAAAGACCAAATTACTATTCTTTGAAATAACTATTTCATATATACAGCATGCATAACTTAAAATCGCGATCCTTTTCATAAATACAGTGCATTTATTATATTGTCGAATCTTGGACCCCAGTTACTTGTACGTGACGTTGGAAGTGGTGTCCATTGTCGCATTCCTGACATCATGGAATAAAACTTCCATTCACATCAATAAATGCTTCTGGAATTCTCATACTTTTTTTTGTTCTTTCTAGTCCAAGATGGTATACGAGCTTCTATCCAAGTGCACATGCACGATTCGTAAGCAACCCGTAACTGTAAACGTGGTTCAAATCCCATGCTTGTACTATTTTAACGTGTAATATTAAAAATAACATTGGTTGAGGAATTATTATGTTTAAATCTGTTATTATTTTAATTCGTAATTGTTTTATTTCCATGTTACGGAATTGCTGCTTTATGGGGATATTCTTCCTGGTATAGATGCTGAGCTGCTTCTGCATTGGCTCTTGCTTCTGCGTAAATAAAAAGGATATAAACATATTGGTCTGTCGAATACGTGGTGAAGGAAGGGAAGGAATATCGTGCGACAGCATACGCATGGAGAATGGAGTTGCTGTTCTTATTATCACTGCATCATGAACTCCAGAAGTAATTATAGCTATTCTATTACAAAATGCAGACAGCCGAAGACGATTTGAATTATAATGTCCTAAACCCTAAGTGAGTTTAAAATTAGATTATCGTGAGTTCTGTTTTGAACCTTTGAGCATAAAAATATGTTAGCGTGCAAAGAGAATGAAATCTCAAAGCTTTGAAAGATTTGACTCACTCAAAGCCTACTGTGTATTCTAATATTCCCCTTGCTTTTAGGAGTTTGTAAGAATGGTTAGTACAAGAGTAGAGAAAGCCATCTGATTTTGTTCTTTCCTTTTTCACCAGCAACATTCAATACACTGTATGCTTGGTCATTTTTACTAACAGAGTTGGTGACTCTCACCGCCACAAGTGCATTTAAATCCGTTTCTGGCAACGATTCTATACGTGCGTAACATAACAGGCAGCGTGAGCCTATCGTGTTACACGACATATCCATTAATGCCATGTAACGCGAACTGCTTCTTCCGCAAGTCCACTGTTTCGCTTCAAATATCGCCCGCCCGTGTTTATTTCACACCGCGTTCTTTATGTCTATAGATGATCCAGACATTAGCATAAACTGGTAAGGTATGTGTAATTGGAATCCTGGGCTATATACATGCGACTAATAAAAGGATCTTTTGCTTGCTTCATGTGGCGTTTTTGCACTGCCGATCAGTGAAATTTATGACATTTTTATTTTAGCCAATTACAGACATATTTCTCGTTAATCTTGCAGTGCCATTCTTGCGTTTTAAGATTATCACAGTATGTTCTATTTTCTCAATATAGACTTTAGTTAATGCATATTCCAACAGGAAATGATTGTTAAAACTAAAATTCCATTTTTGTTGTGTAGTTATTTTTCGACTGTAATTATTTCTGATGGTGTAGTGTTGGAAATTTGGATTTCCTGCATTCACTGCTGGTGTTTTATTTTTTATCGTAGAGTAATAGTCTCTATCAACACCCATGAATTTTCCGAGTCACATGCTCCTAGCCACAGGGGGAAGACAGGATCGCTTATCCATTAGTTATGCCAGCTGGTCTCAAAGGTCGACTTGCCAGCTCATACCTGTCTACAAGAGTGAGGGGCGTAATGTGTTTGTAAGTCCAAAGAGAATATCATTCCAACATTTCTCTTACATTTGGTCGTAAGAAAGTAATCTCAATGTACAGAAAACAACCTTAACGTTATACATCCAGAATGAAATCGTGTGTTTCACGTGAAATTACACATCGAAGTTTAAAACATTGAATGGCTGTTTGTCGAAAATGGCAGGAAAACGAAAGTTTAGCGTAACACAAGTAATAGAGCTACTGCAAATCATAGTTTTGTTGATTTTCTTTCGAATTATTAATGTTTAAAGACAGCAAATCCCTTGTTGTCATGAGTAGCTGTAATCGATATTTGTCTATTATAGCCCCAAGATGACTAGATTAAGTTTTATAAGTCTGGAGTTATGAAATCGGCTAGTTCAAGGAATATTTTATTTAAATTCTGGTTTCATTCATGAAATGTGCCTAATACATATTGAGGATCTGAGTCTCGCAGATAAATTATTCATGCCTTACATTCGTGAATTTATCACATACTTGTGATATTATTTCTGAAAATTCTCATGTGGCACACAAAAGTTAACAAAAGTTGCAACTTCAAAATTATTACGTTACATTTTTCGTGATTTCTTGCATGACGCTGTTTCACCAGGTGTATAGTGGATGAGGATTAGAAAAATCTGATGTGTTGCACTCACATGACTTTCTCTACTCTAGTACTAACTATTCTTATAAACTCTTATTTACTTATTTTCGTGTTAGTTGAGATAAAAATTTGTATAAATTATTTTATTGCTTATTTCCTTATAGTTGTAAGGGGAATATTGGAATACAGTAGGCTTTGAGTGATGATCAAATCTTTTAAAGCTTTAAAATTGCGTTCTCTTTGCACAGTTAACATAAAAAATTAATAACGATGTTCCATTTGAAAGAAGCATAAGTTCTCCAACACTCACACAAGTAACAAGAAATATCTCCGAAATGGTTCACTCTAAAAAAAAATTATTTAGACATAAATTGTGTATTTTAGCGAGATCTATATTTTTGTATAGTAAGATTTGGTCTATCTCTTTGGGTTTACCAGTTATGCAAAGGTGATCCAGAGTAAATACTACAGGGGTTATAGCCAGAAAATTCAAGATACACATTTCATTTGTCATAAAAATATCTCTAACATGTGGTATTTTTAATCAAAATCCTTTGTCACTTTCAAGAAAATACGTTTTCCGTGTAAAGGGTAGTTTAGAGTGGAGCAGTTTTCTTCAAAATCTTCGTATCGCAAAACTTAAATATCAACTTTGATTTTTAACCGAGTTTTCGTTTTTGACTTATGCTGTCCACATACCAGAAAGTAGTTTTGATATAAATAGCTTAAGTTTGATTTCTGCTTGTGATCAAAGTGGCGTTTGATATTTTAATGCTTTATAATTTCAAACTGAAATCGCATATTAAACAGCACACTTTCCTGTTTTTGTAACTTACAACAAATTCTCTCTTCCATTCTTCATAAAGCAGCCATACTCGACACTGAGTGAGGCGTGTCGGGACCTGTAGAGCAGGGATGGCAGGTGGAGAGAGGCAAGAAAGTGTTTCAGTGGAGTGACACAGTTGAGCCGATTTTGCTCATGCCTGTGCTAAAGCTTCATTAATAATAATAAACTGCTCTAGCTTGAGATGCCAGAACTTAAGTATTCGCAATAGTTCAGATAAGCAAACAATTGAATTACATTTTGAAAAAAATGTTCCCGCAGGGAGTACTTCAACATTAACACCTAAAACCGTTAAAAACAAACTTCTTATAAACTCAGTAAACCTCAAAAGGTTGGGTGTTCTGCAATACTTAGTCTACTGCAGTTAAATGATAAGACAGGCGTGTGACCCTAGGCACTGGCTTGTAAGTCTTACATAAGGGGAGGGGAATCAGATGGGGGAGGAGGAGGAGGAGGAGCAGAAGAAGAAGAAGAAGAAGAAGACGAAGAAGAAATTGGAGCCTCACATATTGTTGCTATGAGCATCTAGATTTTATGCCAGCATTCTCATGAATGCAATGGAAAATTGGAGTATTTACCACACGAGAAATGGTTGTTCCCTGGAGGGGGTGGGGAGAGTTAGGGGATGATAACTGAAGTTGCAGCTAAAACGGCATGTTTCCTGTTTACTCCCATTCCATCGTTCCTTTTTTACTTTCTCTACTGCGTATAGTAAGTAGAGGAAGTATTGTATTCCACGTTATTCGTTTTTTTATGTGTTAACTGTGCAAAGAGAACGTAATTTGAAAGTGATAAGAGCTTCACGGGTGATCAGCCGTGTTAAATTTAAGAAGGTCGAGCTTTCGGCCATTATACTCTCCATGGCCATCTTCAGGACTAAAATGATGGAAAATTCTCCTCAGTTTCCAAATATATACTATGGGATTAATTTGAAAGCTTTAAAAGATTTGACTATCGCTCAAAACCTATTGTATTCCCAGATTCCCCTTGTATCTACAAGGAAATAAACAATAAGATAATTTCTGTAAATGTTTATCTCAACTAACATGAAAATTTAGGAATAAGAGTTTGTAAGAATGGTTAGTACAAGAGTAGAGAAAGTCATGTGAGTGCAACACATCAGATTTTTCTTTATTTTTTCGCAGGTTATGGAAAGGTGCCACTTCTTGCGATTTTACCTTAGGAGAGCTTAATGCTGGAAGTTTGCGAAGATCGACTTATCGAACCGGTTGTTTATGAAAGAGCAGCCCACCTTATAAATATACATGTGTAAAGGTTGCGAGAAATGGAACAGGAAATTCGCTACGCACCCCGCCAGCATGAACGTGGTATAAAATGGATATCAAGATACGCGTATAAATCTGCCGGATTGATTGATCTTGATCACAGTGGCGGCACCAAGACAATGTAAATGTGTTAGCGTTAGATAGCGTGAAAATGCTATTGACGTAACTACATACAGGTTGCTAATTTTACTGACAATGGGGAACTAGTTAGCATCTGGGAATGCATATCTGATTTGACCACGCCACCATGTTTGTAGTGAACTCGGCTATGATATGAGCACGTCTTTGCTTTGGAAATTACTAATTGAAATGGTTCGATAGTAATCGGTGTACGCGAGCACTTTAATCTTCGTTTACGGCGTAATTATGAACAGTAGCTTATGTACATTTTAATACCTGCTACTTAATTTTGCATTAAGGAATTAGAACAATATTGTGACACCGGGCGCGGCGCACAACAAAGGTGGGTGGGCTCTAATGTACTTCATACCACATACCAGGTTGACAAGCAAACAAAGGCAGCCAAATTCAGACTACCTCACGCGCCTGTTTGTGCATACGCGAGTAAAACAATCGAGCAGCAGAAACTAAAAGGGTTTTCTCCGAGAGAGATCTGGCTACGCGTGTTTGAAGAAGTTCGCGAAAGGTCCATGTAACGTGTCGCTATATAAGGAAGCGAGGAAACAGCAGAGAGTTAGTTACAGTTAGATCACGAGTCGGCTGTGCGTGTGTCGTAGGGTCGTAAAGAAGTTTTAACGAGCGTCGAGTGATTGTATTGTTTGAGAGATAGATACAGTTAAAGGTCCGAGTCAAGGCTACAAGTGTAATATCATTACACACTGTGTTAATGTCAGTAAATGTGAACTGTGTTTTTGTGCAAACGTTTGGAACAAAGTGGTAGAAAAGTAGCTGAACTGTTTTTGTCATTTTGTCACAATATTTATTCAGCTGTTTTATTTTAAGAACACACGCAGTTATTAAAATGGCTAAAAGGTAATCTTTAGTACATATGTTTTCTTTTTCTTTCTTCCTTTTTGGAAAAAGTTTTGCAAAACGTTCAATTATAATATAAACATTTATTATTTTATATGATATCAGAATGAAATTATTACAGACATATAGTGCAATTTACTAATTCAGATAAATCTGGTATTATTTTACGAACTTGGCTCATTAATTTGAAACATTTCCCTTATGAATTTTAGACAAATCTGCTATTTTTATATAAAAAGACCTGGTAAAGCAGTTTTAACAAATTTCACACACAGATTTATATGTACTATGTAGTGATTTAATGTATTTGCAGTTCTAATATGAAAAAGTCTATTTCATATTATATAAAACTGCCTGCTTTAATGCGCATTGTAGAGGTTGTGTAAGGCCTCTGAAATAATTTCAAATGTAAATATAGAGGCAACAGAAAGCCCCCTGAAATAATTCCATTAGAATATAGGCAGCGCAGGCTGACTTCTTTTGTTCATTGTTGTACAACCAAGAAGCGAGAATGGACTCACATTGTTAGGGTAAGGACGAAAAATATACATTATGTATTACAGGGTGAAAAATAATTGTAAATTTGATGCAATTCTCATAAAAGAAACTGTGTAGCAACTGACAGTAATTGCAATCGTTTAGTTGCAGTGAGGAATATTGACTTTTTACAGTTGTTAGTTGTGCCTAGCCATTTTTTCATTACCGTCGAAGTCCGCCATGTTTAGTGAGAAATTTGTAAAAGTGACTCTTCGTTAAGACTTTCACACAAATACGCCGTCCCAGGTTTTCACTCCAACAAAGGATTAGATATAAAAACCAATTATTAGTAAAGAAGTTATGCTCCAAATGACGTCACAACGTTTGTCTCGATTGGAAAGTAACATATAAAAATAAAATGTTCCAAGGTGCAATTTTTGTCTCAAATAAACACTTTTATCACTTGCAGTCACTGCTGCCGATTACACTCCTTCAATACTGCATGGCAAGAGAACTTCATTACATTCGTAAGAATTACATTGTGAATGTATTAAGTTTTCACTGTCGGTTCACTTTTCTTCACGCATAGTGGTGATCTTTCGAAGATCTTCAATACCAAATTTGATTTTTTCTGATATTACTTTTGAGTTACGTATTGTGTTTGCGGACCTTCAAACGTGTATTTCCGGTGAGATGATGCTGTCGAAATGTTGTATGGAACACAATACTTCCTCTGTTTAAAAAAATGATCAGCTACGCAAAAAGCGTGCCGTTCTTCACGCCGAGTTGCAATCAGTTGCGCATATTTGACTGCATTTCTGTTTTAATTAGTATCGATTCAGCTGCGTTGGGCAGCAGTCTCGATTCGGATATAGCCGGCTGTTTATAAATTATGATATATTTTACCAATGATTCTATTATAATATCCTAAATATAAAAAATGTATATTTTAACCGTTTTGGAACACAAAAGCTGTCCTGTAGTTCAAACCCATCTGAGAGCGATGGATATCTCTACTAAGTAGAGAAAGTAAATTTTATTCCCAAAATTCGATGTCGACTTTTCAATGTAAATATATGTCTTGAGGACCCCTGAACCCCCCCCCCAAAAAAAAAAAAAAAAGAAAAAGAAAAAAGAATAATATTTTTTAGAAAATGTTCCGTGTATCTGTAGGACTGTGGACGGCATAACTCAAAATCGAAAAGTCGGTTAAAAACCAAAGTTGTTATTGAAGTTTAATGTCTTTCAAGGATGCGACACGAAGATTTTAAAGAAAATTCTTCCACCCTAAACTACCCTTTGCGTGGAGCATTTTTCGAAAATTTTGATTTTCTTGAAAGTGGCTCAAACGAGTTTGATCAAAATGCCATATGTTTGGGATGGCAAATGAAATGTTTATCTTGAATTTTCTGGCTATAGCCCATGAAGTACTATTTACCCTGGATGACTTTTGCATAACTGGCAAACCATAAGAGACAGAACAAATCTTACTATATAAAAAACGTAGATCTTGCTAAAATACACAATTAAGTCTAAATTATTTTTTTTAGAGTGAACCATTTCGAAGATATGCCTTGTTATTTGTGTAAGTTTTGGAGAACTTACACTTCTCAAGTGGAACATCGTTTTACCATTTTGCTATATGTTAACTGTGCAAAGAAAACGGAATTTGAAAGCTTTAAAACATTTGACTATCACTCAAAGCCTAAGAAAATAATAAGATAATTTTTGCAAATGTTTTTTTGAACTAACACGAAGACGATATAGGAATAAAAGTTTGTAGGAATGGTTAGTACAAGAGTAGAGAAAGTCATGTGAGTGAAATACATAAGATTTTTTTTTTGCTTTTGTTTGTTAATGGGCAGTCTTAGTATGATTTCCTTCGGAAGAAAAGAAAATCCGGTGGATCCTTGTTGTAAATTTACGGCACGTAAAAGAACCTCAGCCTTAATAAGAACGCCTTTGAATAAAATTAGGTGTTTAACGCCCAGTATAGTGTGACAAAATTAGTCCTGCTTCAATTATTTTTTATTTATTAATTTCCACTTATTACATTAGGTGTAGCCTCAATCACACCAATACACATAAATACACCTTTGTCCTTGCTTTTACAAACTTTACAAATGGGGTTTAAAACTAGTTATAATGTGCTGACTCCTAGTTGACGTCACGTCAACCCAAGCAACATATAACATTAGGAATGCTTCCCGCACGGAACATCGGCGTTTAGCTTGTATAGACGTTCTGTGCCAACGCCACAATAGAATGAGAAGCATACCAGTTAAAGAGTGTCCATAAATAAAAACTCAATTTAATTTAGAAACTGTTTCGAAATAAATCGGTCACCAAATATATCAGTAGAATGCTGTAGCTAAGGAACATATGAATACCTATAACCAGATGAATTTTTTTAAATATCTTTCCCCATCTCGTTATTCTCAAAGCATTTTTTACGCCATAAGCATAATTTGTTGACGATTGCACGCGAGAAATCCTGCACTAAATTTGTCCAAACCCCCGCCAATCGATCACCAGCCCTGCGTTCATAGTTCCTTATTCATTTAGACGTAAATTTAATTCATAGACTTTTTATCACTCTGTTCTCTGAAAACAGTTAACGTTACTGTAAAATCATAGAATAAAAATAACAAAATATGAAAGACATAAATAGAAACGATGCGGGTAACCGATAAAATAAAACTTGTGAAAATGGTGTCAGAGGTGGGTTGGGTGAGGAGTTCGGGACGAAATGATGGTGCAGTTACTAAAGCTTAGAACTAGTTATTAAACGCCACTAAATTGACATCGCTTTTGCATTGTTCTCTGAGCAGACATGGCGTGCTTTCAATAGCGTGAATTGATGAAATGATCACATTACCGTGGGCGCCGATATTGTGGATGAGATAATAAAGGGCAGTTTACTACTTGGCGCTACTCATTACAGTATGAAACAAATGATGTAATTTCACACTACTTGCAATACTCTGGAATATCGGAATGGGCTCTGTGGAAGTTAAGCATTATTCGAATTATATCGTGTTTTCCGTCCACACATTCATTTCACCAGAGACCATTGAGACTACTGGAGGAGGGAGGGGGGGGGGGGACAAAGAAAGGAAAAAAAAAGAAGAGAATTGTTAGAAAAAGTGTTTGGCTTTGTGACGCCGGACACAGTCCATAACGGACGTGACAAGCTGCTTCACACCGCATGATGGGCCGGCGGGCAAACAAAGGCGGAAGACTAAACTTCCCCATACCACTCACACCAGCAAACACGTGACTAACAGCAAAATGGCCTCTCTCCGAAGCCTTCCAGAAAGATCTGGCTACGTCATAACGTTGGAAGGAGCTCGCGAAAGATCCTTGTGACCTGATCCCTTGTATATAAGGAGGCGAAGAAATGGTAGAAGCGTGTTTACGGTTACAGACATGAGTTGGTCAGTGTGTCGGCGAGTGCATGTTTGTTGTCCAGAAACACACGTCGGTTAACGTGAAGAAGATTGTAAGGGGCGTCGAGTGATTACATCGTGGGGCAGCGAAAGTAAGAAAGACACTGAAAGAACTGAGAAAGGTTACGGGAAGTAAAAGTTGTGAGTTATGATAGCAGGAAAGACTGTAGACTGTGTTAACAACGAGAAGAAAACTACTTGTGAAAAAATTTTAGAAGACAATAAAGTGACAAGTCCAGTTAGTTTTTCTGCAACTTTATTTCTCTTTTAAAACTGAATCACAGAATCGCCGTTCTGTATTTTCTGATTTACAGAGCAATCAATGTGTCGTTACTTTGCAACTCAAGCTGTTCTGTCCTATCGTAACTTTGATATACACTCCACTGTCCTAAGTGAGCAATATTTTTTTCTACGTTACGACTACAGAGCTCTTGAATAATTTGAACAGCGAAAAGTCTAATATACATCCAGCATGAAAACTTCCCATCAGTTGTGAACACTTCCATTTAAATACATATATTTTAACTTTCTCGTTCTGGTTATCGTTACCGGTGGTTGTAAAGTAGCTTTCGAGCTGTATGTAAGGATCCTGAATCTGTAGTTGCATAAGGTTTACAAACATGTGGACCAAGGAACTTTTAGCAACAATTCTTAATTATAAAGCACTTTTTCAACATGTTTGCCAGGGTTCTAAACTAAGGACTTGAGAGCATAGAAGTGTACCTGTGTGGAACACTGGGAGTTAAAGGAGGCTGTCTAGGGGGTACACAGCCCCCTGTAGGTGTAAACCATTTGCATACGTCAGCTAAAAGTTGTTGAGACTTGTGCTACGCACCGACCTTTATGGGATTCAGTATTGATCGACATTTTGTAAATGCTCGCAAGACCTTTTAGCCAAGTGAAGGGGGAGCAAAAGCCAAGTGCGAAAATATCACTGCAGCTTGGTCCGATGTGAAACCATGGTACAAATCACATCCCAAAGCTTACGTCTGCGTATCTACCCAAGTAAAACACAAAATCAATAAAATACGCAACTAAACTAGAAGAGAAGGAAATGCGTTCGATATAAAACAGAAGTGTGACTTCTGAAATAAAACTTCTATAACACATTGTAAAATTTTCTAGCTATGGCCTATGTAGTCCTGTTTACTCTGGATGACTTTTGAATAACTTGTAAACCGTAAGACATGGACAATATCTTACTATACAAAAAATGTAGATCTTGCTAAAACACACAATTTATGCCTAAATAAATTTTTTTGTAGAGTGAACCATTTCGGAGGTATGCCTTGTTATTTGTGTGATTTTTGGAGAACTTACACTTCTGTCAAATATAACATCGTTATTCATTTTTTACATGTTAATCGTGCAAAGAGAAGGAAATGTCAAAGCTTTAAGAGTTTTGACTATCGCTCAAAGGCTACTGTATTGTCATATTCCCCTACAAGGGAATAACCAAAGGAAATAAGCAATAAGTGCAAATGTTTATCTCAACTAACACGAAGAAGATACAGGAATAAGTGTTTGTAAGAATGATTAGTACAAGAGTAGAGAAAGTCATGTGAGTGCAACACATCAGATTTTTCTATTATTGCGAGAGCCTCGTTGTTATCACATGTACATTCATTGTTTGTAGGTTCAATCAAGCAATCTTCTCACTTATTGTAGTTATTGGAAAAACATTGCTTCTCAACTTTTGCTCTTCCTTTTTAATCCGTATCCAATAAACAATTACGTCATTGATTGTCCACCCAAAGAATTAACTGAAATACTTAATTGCGTCATATTTATAATATAAATCAACTGAGTGTTTATTATGTTTTATACGTTTAAGCTCAGAGTTATACAGTTTCGTAAGTATTCTTAAATTGCATAACTATAATTTAATGTTAATTATTTGTCGCTGTTTAATGTATTAAATAATGTAATTTAAGAAGATAACCTGTATTAGTTATGATCCGGGCATGGATATTTATGAAATTTCATACTTTTGGTTTGTGGTTTTTTCCATGGAAAATATAACCGAAGCACGATTCCATGGTGATTAAAATTACTCAAATCTGCTGGATCATATAAAGTCATATTGTGGCTTCATTAATGTTTTGGTCATTTTCTTGACATGTTTCATATTATAGTTATATTTATTCTTATATTTTTGTATTTTTCCATATTTTTATATTTCTATTCCAGTTTGAGATATGTGCTTGCAGTCGTCCCAAATGCAGTTTTTCACATTTAGTTCCTGTGTGTAATATTAGGAGCTATTTTTTCCATCACAGTGTTGCGCGCAAACAGAAGATCGATCCTTTTTGAAAACATATAATTTGATATTGTAACTCTTTCTGATCGCCCTTCAAAATGTGACATTTATTTCATTCTGTGCATAGCTGAGGGTTAACTCTGGATTGAGCAGGTAAAAAAATTCAAAATGAGGCAATAAAATTAATATTTATTTATTGATTGCACTAGATTTTTAAAGCATATTTTCAACTTTAAACGGGATTAAATTTTTGAAGCTTTCGAAAATGCATCCAGGGAAGTTAGGTCATATTTATCGTTATATTTCCTAATTTTTTCGGTCATAAATGTTTGCATATTTCTAACATTTTTAGATTATCAAAAATCCGGGCTCTGCTTATGGTACATACATTCCAGATAACAGAAGCAAAATAAAATCATTTAACAAGAACAAAAATATTACATAGAGTAACATGTCTTCAATAAAATTAATAATAATTTTCTAATTTAACGACACATCACAGCACCTTCTGTTTTCGTTAGATGTAGTAATTTTAAAAACTGCTACAATATGATTGGACGTGAATACTTGGTCCACCTAAGAGAAAAACCTATCGCATCCTATATATCACAAGTGTTTCTATTTCTCCTGAGGTTCTCACGTCATTTATCCAGTTCTTATCAGTGTTACTGAACAGACCTTAAGAAGCAAAGTGAACCACTGAGCGATGTTATACTCCAGGTATGGGCATTCCTGACCCCACGATGTTCGCGCGTCAAGCGACCGACACCCTCCCCTTGACATTATGCTGTTTGCAACACACCATTCCACCTCCGTGATGGAACGCGTTCTGCGCAATTACTAGATGCATTCCACAATAGTTGCTCGGATATAGGGCAAGCATGGCTCTTTCATTAATTGTAGCAATATACCTACATAGAATAATTATTACCAAATTCAGCTTCCCCCTAACTGTAGGACTGCCAGAAACAAAACATACTAAACAATAAAAGGAAATGTATGTGTGTATTTATTCACTGCAAATGGGTATAACCCGGGGATAGAGTTAAATGTGCAAAAATAAGTGCATACACAATGATAATACAATGAACAAAAAACACTAGCGATATGAATAACATGAATAAAACGGTTCCATCACATTACTGTGGCTAGTAACTTTGTTTTGTATTATGAGTAGTTTTTTTTAAATCACTAATTACTTTACTAATTTACATTCATTAATTACCTATTGTCAGTATAACCAATAAATTTACCACTGGCATTCACAAGAAGGTTAGAAGTATCAATACAAACACGTAATTTAAATTATAAGCTATACAAATTGCTGTTAAAGTTGCAAGTATATAAAACGCTGAATGAAAGAGGCCATGATTTCTGTAGGGCAAGAGGGTTCTACTGTGTAGGCTCACTAGATCCTCCAATTAGGGGAGTTGTGATGTTCTCTTTTGGAGAGTCAGGGCCTAAGGAGAACTTGTATCTACTATTTCATACTCACCTGCATCTTAATATATATCTTTATACTTCCCTAATATCCTATTATCACTTAACATTAGGTGTGTGTGTGTGCGTATTCGCGTGTTCGTGTGCACAACATAACTCAAAAACCAAAAGTCTGTTAATAACCATAGTAATCGCTCCGCGCTTTACATGAAAATCTTCCGAAAATTCTGATTTTCTTGAAAATGGCTAACGATTTTCATTAAAATGCCATATGTTTGAGATATTTTTATGACAAATGAAGTGTATGTCTTGAATTTTCTGGCTATAGCCCTTGTAGTCGTATTTACTCAGGATGACTTTCGCATAACTTGTAAACCGTAAGGGATAGACCAAATCTTACTATACAAAAATGTAGATTTTGCTAAAATACACAATTTATGTCTAAATAACTTTTTTTTTTTAGAATGAACCATTTCGGAGATATGCCTTGTTTTTTGTGTGAGTTTTTTAAAAGTTTACTTCTGTAAAATGGAACATCGTTATTCAGTTTTTTAAATGCTAACCGTACAAAAAGAACGGAATCTCAAAGCTTTAAAAGATTTGACTAGCTATCGTCCAAAGGCTGACTATCCCATATTTCCTCTGTACCTACAAGAAAATAAACAGTAAGATAATTTCTGCTAATGTTTATCTCAACTAACATGAAGAAGATATGGGAATAAGGGTTTTTAAGAGTAATACGAGAGTAGAGAAAGTTTTGTGAGTGCAACATAGATTTTTTCCTTTAATTTATTAGCAGCTATCTGAAATTCTCGGCGCCTCCGGTAGTGTGACGATTTTCTCCTTACAACTTTTAGACTTACGTTGGATGACGTAAAGAACCTAAAATAAACAAAATAAATGAATAAAAACACGGGAAAACGCTATGCAAAAGCACTGCTGAAGCATCCCAGATACCACAGGAAAAATAAAGCATGTAGAGAAAGTTATGTAAATGTAAGACGTTGCATTTCTGTTGAAGGGTGAGTAGGGAAGGAAATGTGAATGTATTACGTGAAACAAAAGCGGGTAGAGAAAATAATGTGAATGTTACGTTGTGTAGTAAGATGGATAGCATACAAACGTCCATGAATATGAATGTGTGTGTGTGTGTGTGTGTGTGTGTGTGTGTGTGTGTGTGTGTGTGTGTGTGTGTGTGTGTGTGTGTGTGTGTGTGTGGTGTGTGTGGGGTTGGGGGTTGGGGTGGGGGTGTGCGCGTGCGCGCGCCGAATTTCGCGGTGATTGGTTAAGAAGTTTAAGGGCACATATTTCTTCAACCTTATAATTAGTATGAAATATTTCAAGCATAATAAGTAAAATACCTAAGCCTTTTCTAGTATTTCTAAATTAAGAAATATATTATGCCGCTGTTCGCGTTGAGGGATTACGTCTCAAAACCCATCAATGGTCCTCCCCGTGGAATGTGACACGCGGCTCGCCCATACCTGACTCTAACGCATGTACACAGTAGACATAGCTGGCCCAATGTAATATTGACACGACCCTATAAAGGGCGGGCTGGATGAACTACACGCACCGCTGAAATACAAAGCATTTCTTCTAGTGTTCAGTGTTGGGGTCTGACATAGGCGCTCCAGCGAGAACAGCAATGAGCGCGGCAGGTCTGTTACCATGGCAACAGCTGCCACGTTGCCAGCATTAACACGTGGTCATTCATTGCTCCAATTCGCCCCGTGTTATACTCCCAGAAAAGAGCTGCTCTTCCTGATTTCTATATCTGTCTGTTATTAGCTATATGTAATGTTTTAAAGCCAGTGAATCAATGAAACAATGTGACGTCGTATAGCAGAAATAACATCTAATTTAATTTCTATATATTTCTCCTATCAACTAATTTGTTCAAGTTGTTTAATTTGTGGTTAAAGTAACTATTTCATGTATAGGAGATGATAATATTATACAAATAATCATCAGGTTCATTCTTTTGTGACATTGTACTTAAATTAATATTTTATTCACGAAATAGCCCAGATAAATATTCAACAGTCTGGTCTTCGCTCCACTTGAGAATTTAGCGGTTAGCTCGAAAATCTTATATTGTGATTATTTCGGATAAAGAGGGTTAAATTATCATACACGAATTACCAACTGGTCATTCTTTTGTTTTCAACAAATTACCACTAGGGTATTCTTTTAGCGCTGCCACTGCGCTACGAGACGACCGGTAGATCATAAGAGATAGTCAAAAGCTTACTAAATAAAAATATACAGGGTGTCACAAAATTAGACTGACAGACTTTGGGTGCTCATAGATTACATTATTTTAAACACTTTATGTTAAGGAGAGTTTTTTGCTGTGGTGTTTCGTTTAAGCGCTAAACGAGTTAATGCCTTCTACCAAGTTTAAGTATTTACGGCAAAATTAACACTGCAAATTAGTATTGCATTTATTTTAGTAAGGTACACAATCTTAATCCAAGAAACAAAGACAGAACACATAAACAAAACACAAAGGACAGCATATGTGAACCAATTTTAAATTTATCAGTTTGGTAATCCTCCTATACCTACAGGAATAATGTGTAATTACACTAGAAATGTTTATCTGAGTTATAACGTAGATAGAAAAATAAACTTTCTGAAGGATAGCTAGTAGAAACTATATAAAACAAAATGATAATGTGTAGAGGAAGTCATGTGACATATCTAACATACAAGATATATTTTCATGGAGTGCGTATAAATATTTTCTGGTGAGATGTCTCTTTGTATCAAAATAAAGGAGTATCTACTCGCTACAGAGCTGTGGGTTATGTTGAGAACAATGTTTCAGGTTATGAAGCAGTGCGTAATCTCTTGGGGGAAGTGAGTGAGGCCAAATCCAGCCTAAATCCAGTCTCGTGGTACGGAAGAAATCAGGAACACGTACTGCCACTTTTCTTTTAGGGAATTAGATCATAAAGACTTGATATCTCCTGCTATCAGCAACGTGCTCTTGGGTGTCGAACACGTTATAGAAGAATGCAGGAAGTAGCAACAGTAGCAGCGCCTAAAAGTCAACGTTCTCTAGCAAATAATAGCAGCTCTGCTGGAACCAAATTATTAGCTATTGTAGTATTACTAACCCGCAAGGAGAGTTGTATCAGATTTGAAGAAAAAAAATCTAATGTGTTGCACTCACATGACTTTCTCTACTCTTGTACTAACCATTCTCACAAGCTCTTACTCCTATATCTTCTTCGTGTTAGTTTAGATCCGGGGTCTCCAAACTACGGCCCGCGGGTCAAATCCGGCCCGCGACTTCTTACGTGTTTTTTTTTTTTTTTTTTAGTTAACTGTGTCATGAGTCACAAATTTATTTATTTAATTTTAATGTATCAATTAGTAACAAAATGAATTCTTATAATATTGTTTGGGTCAGTTGCATACTATCATTCGGTTACAATAATTCTGTTGCCGTGATAAGTTAGATTCGGAAAAAAAAACAAAAAAAACTTAACGTTAGTTTGTTTTATTTACTCTTTTATTTACTTGCTAGTTAATAGTTATAATGTTTAAATTTAATTGGCTGATTATTATACTTGTAATTAAGCTTTACCTGCAGACTAGCACCATCTGTTAGCGAAAGAGGGTTCTACCACTATCTATTTCCGCTTTTGACAACTAGATGTCGTCAAATGTCACGGTCGTAACAATAATACCAATTTAACTAGTCTAGAAATTACAGATAATGGCAGGAAAAATTGAAACGGTTCTGGCCCTCGGAACTTTCTGGAGTAATACATACGGCCCTAAGGCTGGAAAGTTTGGAGACCCCTGGTTTAGATAAACACTTGTAGAAATTATCTTATTGCTTATTTCCTTGTAGGTGCAAGGGGCATATGAGAATACAGTAGGCTTTGTGCGATAGTCAAATCTTGTAAAGCTTTGACATTCCGTTCTCTTTGCACGAATAACATTAAAAATGAACAACGATGGAATATCTCCGAAATGGTTCAATCTACAAAAAAATTTATTTGTACATAAACGGTATATTTTAGCGAGATCTATGTTTTTATATAGCAAGATTTTCTCTCTGTCTTACTACAGGGGCTATACCCAGAAAATTCAAGATACACATTTAATTTGTCATAAAAATCTCAAACATATGTCATTTTAATCAAAATCACACACATACACAAAGATTGAATTCTTTCTAAAAGGCTTCTTTTTGTTAAAGGTGATAAGTTTCAAACATAAAGCATACCTTTTATTTCCTATATTGTAGAAAAAATATCATATGAGGCCAGGGTTGCCAATGTTTAAAAGTAAAATTATCGTACCGGCCACTCAAAATTATAGATTTGGATTCAAAATTATCGTACATCATAAAGCAAATGCTACAACAATAAAGATATCGGCATACCACCTATGAAAATGTAATAGTATTGATGTTTATGGTATCTACTTACAAGATTGATGACCTCAATCAGTATTACAACTTTAGTACTTATGTTTCTCGCACTATTCATCTGAAAGTTCATCATCTTCCTCAACTGTTGCAGCATTGTACAAATTTGTTGTTGGGATGAATCCTAACATCTTCTCGGTGACTTGCAGATTTTCGGACCCACCACATTCTTTCATAAGCTGAGACGACCGAATAAATCCATTTACCGTATGTAGCGCCAATCTGTTTCTAATTTTGGTTTTTATTAAACCCAGTTTACAAAAAACTCTTCCACAAGAAGTGTTTCTGTGAGATAATGAAATCACTGATAATGCAACCTCCGCCAGTTCTTTGAAATCAGTAGATATTTCCACCAAGGTGACGTGTTTAACAACACTCCAGAAACTGTCAGGTTCAGGCATGTTCTTTATTTCACACGGAATATTACGTATTCCGAGTTTTCTACATTAATCATCAATTTTCTAAACAGTGCCTTCTTCATTGAGATTACCAGATCTGGACACACTGGCAATAAGAGGATAAAGGGTAGAAGGATTAGTAGGATATGAAATGGTTGCCTTAGAGGGGTGGAGACAGGCCATGAGGGCAAAAGTGGCATCGCTATTTGTAATCAATTTTATTTCGCTGGTGTGACAAACCAGTGAAAATGATATTTCGCCTATATCGAAATTATCGTACACCCCCATAATTATCGTACGGGTTGGCTACCCTGTATGAGGCTATCTTCTTGCCTATGCTTTAGAACAGTTGTCTCTTAAAATACCCTAAAGTATGTTGTAAAAGTATATTTTCCAAGTTTATAGGTGATAGATATTTCCGTGCTATGCTGATATCATTTTAATAAGTATCATATGAAGGAACGCCCAAGATATTCAAGACCATGAATTGGATTGCTTATTGGGAAATACAGACGGAGATTGTGGGTCGTGGTGTATGTAGGTATGTAATGAGTATGGTCTCCAGCATATCTCACTTTTGGGACATTCATAGCCCTGCTCCTGCGAGCTGTTCTATTTAGCAGGAGCAACCGACCGCCACCTGGAGGGTAGGCAGGCAGGCAGGCAACTGCTCTATCAAGCAAAGTGATATATTATGCGACAGAGCATTCCAACACCACCCGTGGGGGCTAAAGACATAACATGACCCCACGGTCTTTCATAAAATATATACACTCAACTCCCTTACAACCTTACAACCTATATCTTGGGAACATTCAAACGATCTGCGATTAAAATATGGCCTTATTTTCATTAACATCTGTATTGCTTGGGACATTTATTTGAAAGATACAGAAAATATTTTTATTCGTATCTAAAACCGCATGCTTCCTAGAAACCACGCCTTCCCTTTTCTTCTATTTCGCCACACCCTTATGCTGCTACAAGTATCGCTAAACTTCCATGCGCTCGCGCACGCACGCACACGCACACGCACGCACACACACACACATACACACACAGACGACACTTTCTCTAAAATGCTTTTTTTTTTGTATTCAGTTGACCTCAAAACATATTTCCTGTGAAATGTCGACATTAAATTTTGGGTGGAATGCAATAAAAAAAAAAAAAAAAGCGGGTCAAATACCAAACTTGTTGATTAAATTCAGCATTTTCAAAGGATGGGACACGAGAATTTCCAAGAAACTACTTCAAACTACTCTTTTTATGGGAAATGATTGTTAAATTTTTGTTTTCACAAAAAGATCGCTTATGATTTGGATTAAAATGCTGTACGGTTAAAATATTTTCTAAAGAACTTTTACATAACTGGTAAACTTCATACACAAAATTTCCGGAGTTAACGCTTTCCGAGATATTCCTCGTTACTGCTTTCAATTTTCAAGTACTTATACTTTTGTTAAATGCGTGGTGGTTATATTTCTTTTTTCACCTGGTCATGCAAAAATCTACAACCAATTTCAAATCCGACAAGTAAATATATGAAAACAGTTCATTTCCATGCAACCAAATTTGTAAAAACACGTAAATATGAATAGCTGGATTGATTAGAAGTAGATGAATACGCTTTTGTAAGAATGCTTGTAGAATAGTGAGTGGAGAAATTCATATGAGTTCAGCATATCAGAATTATAAAATCGGGGTACATTTCAAATACACCATACTGATACACTTACTGATATTCACAGTGTTATGGTCCGTAACGTTCATTTTCAAAAAATTACCTTTTACGTAGTTTTAACCCGAGAAAGTTCTGTGAGAGTTGCCAGGTACACTTATCACCGGGTACACGTTTTTGGGTGATATTAAATTAAAAAGCACTTATGATCACCGGCCAAATACAGGCAATTAGGAATATGCTCGCTAATGTTAGGGTGATTAAAACTCAACATGTTCACAACAGCGAACCAATCTCGTTTCCCCACGTGACAAGCCTCCATGCTGTTACGTCACTAAGGATCACTGCAGTACTTGCTTTTACTAGCACTTAAACAAACTACAATCCATTACAGAAGTCTAATCTTTTTAGCATAAGTCTTACAAATCAAGCACTTAACTTTATCGTCTTCATATCGAAAATAAAAATATTCGTCCTCCCATTGAATTGTAAGTACTACTACTCCGCACTATCCGCCTCTGATTAGCAATTCTGGTTCTCCTTACCTTGTTCAGTGGTGTGGGGAAAATAACATGTGTAGGGGAAGCGAGCGTGTGCTGCACTGTTGAGTACCCCTGCTTTGGCGCAAAATTCCTTTTATCGATACTATCAAAGAAATAAGTGTTCGGAAGGGAAATGTCAGACTACTTTGCCATCTGCACAGAACAGAAAGGCGTTAATTTTCCACTGGTACGATTGCATCAGAGCGGAGGAAAGAAATTCTGCGAAATTAGATGTGTCAGGTATTTATACCCCGCTTTACTCCACTTACAGGGAAAATGAAATATCTGGAAATATTTATTTCTAGAGAGGTTCAAAAACTGATATCACCTCGTTCACGCGCGCGTGCGCAGTCTCTCCCTCTCTTTCTCTTTCTGTCTGTCTGTCTGTCTGTCTGTATCTCTCTCGATGTTAACATTTTGTAGATCTTCTGTGTGTGTGTGTGTGTGTGTGTGTGTGTGTGTGTGTGTGTGTGTGTGTGTGTGTGTGAGAGAGAGAGAGAGAGAGAGAGCAAGCTAATTTTATATAAACATAACACTTTATATTTAAATCTAACGCCCTTGAAAGGTGTAACCTCATGCAACCCTTTAGGTGCAGTTTCTGGATAAAAGTGTGCAGCATAACTATTAACAAATACCTAAAAAGCATCAAAAACTTTCTGTGTAGTGTGAAGTGAATATTTTACGTGCAATAAATATTTTATACTTTTTAAGGTAAACGTTATTTTCCCCCGAAATAGCGGTTAGTATTGCATTTCTCTAAAACGTTCTAAACCGAAATTTTACTGGAAATACATATTTTAAGACTTCCTGAATAAATTAAAGGTAAATAAACAAATAAAATAATAAATCAAAGAAGGTCTATATATGTCTGGGTGAGGCATAAACACCATATATCAAAAGCGAAAAATCACTTTGGTACCAAATTTGGATTTTATTTAACCCTTTCATGCCTGGTGTGTCTTTTAGGATACATAGGCGTTTTTTCCTATTTGTACTAGTTTTAACTTTTTTTTCCTGCTATATTCTTGTTATACTGTCTGTCACCAATTAAAAATACATATTTGAGACGGTTTGAATTGTAAAAAATTGCAAAATCCTTGCAACCGCAGTCAAATGATACCCCGTCATCATCCACGCGTACCATCACACCGATTATTTTACATGGGCCCTCCCCGTCCTTTACCACAGGCACATTTGACTGCGGTTGCCGAGACTCGAACTCACGACCTCAGGCTTTGAGTGCATGGCCAGTGCACTACGTGTTGCCTTAACGATCATGGCTATCCGAGCCAGCAGGTTGAAGGTCTCTCAGACCGCCTAATCTAAACCGGTTTCGATATAGAGGAAGAACGGCATATGTAGCAAAATAATTCAGGCATGAAAGGGTTAAGTTGTGCGACACGATTTTGAAGACGATTCCTCCACCCTAAGCTACCCTTTACATGGAAACATTTTTCGGAAATGTTTGTTTTCTCGAAAATGGCTAAGGATCTGAATTAAAATGCCATATGCTTAAGTTATTTTAATGACAAATGAATTGAATATTTTGAACTTTTTGGCTATAGACTATGTAGTCTTGTTTACTGTGGATGACTTTCGAATAACTCGCAAACCGTAAGAGATAGGCCAAATCTTACTATACAAAAAATTTGATTTTACTAAAACACAAAATTTAACTGTTGTCAAATGGAACATTCGTTATTCATTTTTTTATATCTTAGCCGTGCAAAGAAAACGGAATCTCAAAGCTTTAAAAGATTGGACTATTGTTCAAAGCCTACTGTATTCCCATATTCCCTTTGTACCTACAGGGAAATATGGAATAAGATGATTTGTATGAATGTTTATCTCAACTAACACGAAGAAGATATAGGAATAAGAGTTTGTAAGAATGATTAGTACAAGAGTAGAGAAAGTCATGTGAGTGCAACACATCAGATTTTTTTATATAGATCTGCGTTTCAAATACCGTGAGGATAGTTCTCCTTGACTGGAAGATTTTTCAGGGTTTTCCTCAATCCTCAGAGCTGGCAAATGCCTGGGAGATGCCCTGAACAGTGGCTTGGAATCTTTCTATATGTGTACATGAGTACTATGACAGGGATTCCTGTGAAATGTTGATGGGTAGAGAAAGTAGTGCGAGTTCATACATTAGATACGTATCCTTTAGTCAGTGCTTACACACGAATTGCTCATTGTGACGTAAGTACTTACGCCTCAGATGTCTCAGATTTCTGTCTGTAGATAGGGCTAATGAAGAAGACAAGGAAGGAGCTGTGCGGGTTGCATAGTTTTCGGCTGGCCACACTTCCGGAACGCCGTTCTAATTACGCAGTAATGGAGTTAAAGCTAGTTGGCGGCGCATGGTGTGGTAAGTTGAATGCCCCGGGGTGGCCACGATGTCTTACGAATGACAGACCGGGATGTCTAATTATGTCTCTCTTAATCTACACCACAAGGGCGAATTGTTCCAGCATTCCAGCACTTGCCCGTCGTGCAACACAGCAGCATTCTTCTTCAGGGATAATGTTTATCTTACTTGAGGTAACATTTTTTATTATATTTACTAGCAGAACCAACAGCTCCGTCACAGCTATTGTGTTAAATGCAGACACATTTCTCTGTCTCTTTCTTTCTCTATCTCTCCCGCTACATCGCCCAATTCGATGTCGTGCCTATATGCAATGTAATGCTTTAAAAACCAGCAATAAAATTGCTGTTGATGTTAAAACAAAGTGATTCGTAAGCAGGTCCCTAGTTGTTCAAACCTCCAGGATCGATTAACCTGATGGTGTTTTCGCACTTTTCCTGGTTCACAAGCTGAATGTTGGATTCTATAATTTGATCCGTGTGTTTTCCTGCCATCACTTTCATCACATTTCATTTTATTTCCTTCTTGACCACCATACCAGTCACTGAGCTGATAACTCATCCTGGATATGCTCCTTAACAGTCTGCTAATTCAAGGCATTGGCTTGTAAATCCTTGAAGTGTAAGTGCTCAAAGAGGAGAGTAATCCTTTTGAAGGAGGAGAAATACGAAGGAAGGAGGAAGCAGGAAGAAAAGAGAATAAAGTAGGAGGCAGAAAGAGAAAGGAGGGAGAAGAAGGAGGGAGGAAGAAGGGAGGAGATCTGTTCATCCCTATAGTGCGCACGAAACCATAGCGTTTGATCCTGTGGTGCAGATGCTGGGAGGAAAAAAAAAAAAAAAAAAAAAAAAAAAAAAAAAAAAAAAAGCACCGGCCATGCTTATACTCCATCCATCCTTAGATCCGCATCTTGTATCCCTCCGCGATAACATGGTTTTCGCATCATAACACAAACGCCACTTGGTCGCATGCCTCGTGTTCATGTTGCAACAATAAACCTGCTATTGCTTTACATGATCAGTGTTGTCATATCTCGAAAACTCGCAGATAATCGCCGATGTTTAAGGTACTATATTTTATGGTGTGCTTTGGTTTCGGCGCATCGCGGGTTAGATGTTGACAGCTTGTGTTTACATTAAGTGCAGATCTAAGGGTGGAGCAATTATAGTATGTTGTGTGGGACGGCAAACTGATTGGTTTTCAAGCAGGAACTCCTGTCCGAAAATGCACGGTTTGGACGTTGGAGAGCGTCGAAGTGTGAGACGGGTCTGGGTTCAAATTACGTAAATAAATCCTACATGGGGCTGTTTACTATAGAAACGGGCTTCAAACTGTGTGCTGTGTGATTGCAGAGCCAATATCGGCGGTGGTGAGCCTCATACACATGAGCCAATACGTGGGGTTGTCCACGAAGATTTTCAATCGCTCCGTGGACTTGAGCCATAAGGTCCTCCGCTGAGTGCCGTACACCATACTCTTCATACAACTCCACAGAAAATAGCGGAGAAGTATCAGATCTGGCGATCATGTGGGCCATGAAACAGGTCCGCCTCTACCAATCCATCGATTTGAATATGTGACGTATGCTGGATCTCATGTCGGCTATTTCAGCACCTGTGTACTTGTACGTGTCGCACTGCTGTTAAGAGACGTTACTGTACTGGAAACTACGCAAGTAACGTAGTGCATACTAAGCGTTGTGGGTGTTTTCTTGGGACACCCAGTATACAGTAGCACATATTGGTGTAACAGAGCGACGGAATGCAGCTTGCAGAAGAAAGTAGCGAGTTAAGGTCGATCAATAGACAGACTCATCTCTCATCTCAGAGTGAGCATATCATTGTCAGCATCAGCAGTAACTTTGCTCGCGAGAACCAAGCGAATAAATGTAGAGGTTTTGGTGGAATGTAATTTTAATGTCCTTATCTTTCCCCTTACAGGATTTTAAACTTTGTAAATATCAGTTCTCCCGAAAGCGAAAATATGCTTTATTAACTTTAAATGTTAGAAAACTTTAAGGCAGAAAACGAGCCCTTTAACTTCATGAATGTTACTCCGAGGTACTAGATTACAGAACCATATATATCCAAGTCTCTGCGTCGCGCTCTTTATGTTCTCTCGTTTCTTCTTCTTCTTCTTTATCTTTTTTGTAAAAAAGAAATGTGGCGCAGTTTTCTATAAAAGAGTGTTCAGCGGAAGAAAAGTTATAAGAGCATTCTAGGAGATAGAGATCGGGATGTAGAATTTTAAAAGGCTTTTAAATCCTTTAATGTTTTTTAAAATTATGCAGCATAGAAACGCATACAATAAAAATAGGATCCGTTACACTCCATGTATTGCTTTAACCATGAGAACTTAACATAACTCCACTATTCATACAAAAAGTGATATTTCTATTCACATTATGTTACTGTCAAAAGTTTACCAGAACTTCCCTCACATTAAATAAACTGGATGTATGCGGAAATCTAAACAAGTGTTTAGTCTGATAAAGCTTTTATTATCTATGAACCGATGAAGGAAAAATGTGTTGCACTCACATGACTTTCTCTACTCTTGTGCTAAGTATTCTTACAAACTCTCCTTCCTTTATCTTTTTCATGTTAATCGATATAAACATTTGCACAAATTATCTTATTTTTTTTGTAGCTGCAAAGGGAATAAGTAGGCTTTGAGCGATAGTCAACTCTTTTATAGCTGGTCACTATGTGAACGCTTTGAAATTTGTTCTCTTTACACGAGTAACACATAGGAGTGAATAACGACTCCTATTATTTTAACGAGGTGTACACATTTGTATAGTAAACTTTGGTGAGGGTATACCAGTTTATAAAAAACATGAGAGTAAAACATACATTTTATGTGCCATAAAAATATCCTAAATATATGACATGTTAATTAAAATCGTTAAGAGGCATTTTCAAGAAAATCAAAATTTTTGAAAAATTCTCCATGTAATGGGTAGTTTAGGGTGAAGGAATGTCCTTCAAATTATTTTACCCATCCTTGAAAGATATTAAACTTAAATCCCAAATTTGGTTTTTACACTATTTTTTGTTTTTACTGCTTACTCTTTGACTGTGCATAATTGGTAAACCGTAAGAGATAGACCAAATCTTACTGTACAAAAATGTAGATCTCGTTAAAGCACACATGTCCAAACCAATTTTTTTTTTTAATTGAGTATACTATTCCGTGCAAGGAAAACGCTCAAAGTCTACTGTATTTTCATTTTCCCCTTGTACCTACAAGAAAATTAGCAATAAGATAATTTCTGCAAATGTTTATCTCAACTAACATGAAGATGGAGGAATAAGGGTTTGTAAGAATAATGAGTACAAAGGTAGAGAAAGTCATGTGAGTGTAACACATCAGATTTTTTATGTTGTATCCATTGCAATATTTTCAATTTATTGTGCTTCTGTAATAAAGGTTCTTGGGCGCTATGCATCCGTTTTAACCTTGTTATCAAAGCGGGTCTTGCACTGCTGAGACAGACTCCAAGTATTTACTTCCTCAGGAACTTCAGGTGCAATACGGGTGCTCTGACGTTTACTCTGTACAAATATGAACTGATCTTCCGTGTATGATGTTGCTCGGGATCTTGGATATCGAGAAGCATTGCATTGGCTTGAACCGCTGCAATGTAAACACCACTGTATATTGGCGAACTTTTGTTGCTATTGACCTGCTACAATATCCTTCCCGGTGCAGAGCTACAACCACCGCACGTTTTTCAATTTCATTCTCCTCCACAAGGAGGCAATATAGTATTTACCTGATCAGTTATACAATCACAATCGTCTGTAAACTAGTGCAAACTTATTGCTACACTTACAGCTGAAGGAATGACGTCTACATATTCAAATGGAATAGATGAAGGCACTACTATGTAATTGTGGATACTCATCAGCACCCCTCTATGGGAACAACCATAAAATACATTGTATTTACACGTTCACACTTGTTTCATTATATGAACCGCGATATGATAGTATATTCAACACTAATTCCCTGTTTTAATCACAAATACATGATAATAATAGACAAGCCGTTGCACGTATTTGGAAAGATGATGTCATAGGAAATTGGGTGTGAGATAATAAAAATGCGGGGATGAAAAGTGTAGCGCCAAAGCTAAGCAGGAAAATAAAAGAAAAAGTGAAGGTTAAGTGTGGGAAGAAAGTGAAAGTGAAAAATGAAGGGCAAAGAAGAAAGTAAATTATTCTGATGGATGGTTTCGTTAGCAAATGGCTAGGAAATTTAGGAAATAAATAAGAGGATGGGGTTTAAGAAGGCTAGTGGAAACTGACTGATCTAACAATAGTAAAGAATTTTAAGAAAAAGGAAAACATAAAGGGAGTAGGTGAGAAAAGTGGTGCAAAAGTTAAAAGTAAACTTGAAGAAAGTTATAAACATCAGCAAAAGTTATAAACAATAGCACACATCAAAATGCAAGAAATCCGGCTCTCCAATGATAAAAGGGCCAGGGGCCCAAGTTCAAGAGCAGACCAACATGTTTTAGTGCTTAATAAATTTAATTCAAAGTTATGATAGGTGATCCTAAGCTTTCGACCTGTAATGTATGTTTTAGATGCTCTGAATCCTTTGGAAAGCATTTTTAATTCATGTTAATTCAAAAACGAGATATCGGATAAATACCAAACGTGGATATTAGTTCTGCATCTTTCGAAGAAGTAACACTAAATTTACTAGATAATAACCCAAACCTAATCACCTTCTTCATTCAACAATTTACGTTATTCTCTTCGATCTTAAAAATGCTCAATCGATTTTGATTAAAATATCACGTGTTTAAAGTATTTGCATGACAAAATGTGTACATCGAATCTTCAGGGAATAGCCTGCGAAAGGCTCCTCATTTTGAATTACTGTTGAATAACTGGTAAATCTTAAAAGATAGGCAAAATATTACTACACAGAATCATCGGCCATTTGATCATGCATTTTGTATAAACTAAATCTTTTATAGCTTTAACCATTTCGGAGATATTCTTAATCTTTCTTTTTTTGGATGGGGAGGGGAGGTGTTGGAATACACTTTTTGAAGTAGTACCTAATCCGTTATTCCGATTATACAAAAGAGTATGGAAAAGTCATCACACAGGGATCTGCTTTCTAAGAATCTTTAAAACTGCTTTAGTTATATTTTTACGGAAGTATTGTATTTCGCTCATATTCAAAGTCGAGATCTCACAAGAAATATATATGTTTTAAGATCCCCTGAAAATAAAAAAGTGTTTTTAGGAAAGGTCCGCGTGTACCAGTGAACAGTACAACTCAAAAACGAAAAGTCGGTTAATTTGACATTTAAGTTTAATGTTTCAAGCATGCTACACAAAGACGTTGAAGAAAATTCCTCCACCACAAACATGGAAACTCGTTCGAAAAGTTTGATTCTCTTAAAAATGGTATGTGTTTAACATATTTTATGGTGAATGAAATGTATATTTTGAATTTTCAGGCCTGTTTACTTTTGATGACTTTAGCAAAGTTTAAGAGATAGACCAAATCTTACTGTAAAAAATGTAGACCTTACTAAAACACAATTTATGTCTAAATTAAATTTTTTGTGGAGTGAACTATTTCGGGGTACGAATTTTGCAATACTTCAACATTGCTCAAATGGAAGGTCATTATTCGCTTTTTATCTGTTTGGCCGTGCAACGAGAACGGAATTTCAAAACGTACTGTATTCCCATGTTCCCCATGCACCATGTTTATCTCAACTAACATGAAGATATAGGAATAAGGGTTTGTAAGAATAATGAGTACAAAGGTAGAGAAAGTCATCTGAGTGCAACACGTCAGATGTTTTACGTTGGTTACGAATATGTTTCAGTAATAGTTGGTTCGTAGCCAGGCAAAGATGTATCTGTTTCAATAAAATACGGTTTTCTATGGTCCGAAATATCGGATCTACATAGGTCGTGTTGTCTCTGTTTGATACGGCCCACACGTGTATGCGTTGCTGCTCTAGTTAATTACATTTGTAGACTTGTGCTTGTCTATAGAGAAAAAACCAGAAAGAAGAAGCTCTTTTACGACCTATTTGAATTGTCAGACAAGATAAGCATTCTTCACTAAGGCCACCATTAACCTAAAGCTGGAAGCATAATATAGCTCGTTACGAGGCTTGTGTTAGTTTACATGATATTTAACATTTTTATACTTGGGTTCATGTTAATATATACGATACGTCCAGTTGTGGAATGTCCCCCTGCTGTAGAGGTTAAGGGCACCCTAGAAGGGACACGGCATTGTGTTGACGGCAGTTCCCAGCGGGAAACAAGACCAAGATAATATCACCACTTTAAGAGGAAATTCCAAGTTCCAAATGTGACGCCAAAGAACAGTGACCATAAAGTGAGGATAACAAGGTCATCATTTGCATGACAATTGTGGAACTTACAAAAACCCTGGATTGATTTAAGGGCGGAGAGGACCCATGAACTTGCAGTGAATATTGAGTTCACTAGCGTTAATCATCGCCACATTGTGTCCATGTCAGTGGGAACTATAAGTTGTCGACAAAGAATTGCTCTGCTCAAACACATTCTTCACTCCAACATTTTCGAAGAATTAAAATAAAAACTTTCACCTATTTTTCTCTGGTATGTCTCCTTCAGCAATATCGAGCTGTACTTCTTTCACTGTAACTAAAATAATGCAGAGCGTCCAGAACACATCTTCGTCTTGATAAAAATGTCGTATTGGCATATCCGGAATACAATTCTTCAGGGTATCTGCATCTCCATGGGAAAAAAAGAGAAAAAAAAAAGTAGATTTCCTGGTATGTGAAACAACTCCTGTGGGACAAAATTCCGACAACACTGATATGATCCTGGCAATTGACAGCGTCTATAAGTAACAATATTGCCTTTTTTGCTTCGTCTAAAGCGACAGCTGGTAACTGACTCTTACTGATTCAGAAAGTTATTGCTGAAACTTGAATGTCTTGAGGTAATAAATAATACATCGTTAAATTTTCTGTATAAACTTTATTCACAATTGCACACCTTCTTCTTCTTCTTCTTCTTCTTCTTCTTCTTCTTCTTCTTCTTCTTCTTCTTCTTCTTCTTCTTCTTCAAGATTTAGATCTTCCTGTCCGTTCCGCCCCCAATAAATTATTCTCGTCATCGTTTTACTGCCTACTTCCTATTGAACTACAGTTCATGACCGCTTTTGTAATTCGTGTAACTGGCATGTTTTATATGGTCTTCCCAATTTTGTTGCTATCCTTTTTTGTTCTGTATACTCCTCTTTTTAGTTCATTTCTAATTTGTACATTTCTTGTTTTATCTAACAATATATACAGTAGAATCCCGATAACTCGACTCTCGGTAACTCGACAACCCTTTTTATTTCAATTTTTTTAAAAAATATTTATCGTTAAACTTGACTATTCTATAATCTACTACAGGGTATGAATACTATGTGCAAATTTTAATTAGTGTACAAGCTACCGCAATCTCCCTCACAGTAACAAAAGGGCTGACCGCGCATTGACCTTCGATATCTAGTCAGAACATACGTAATCAGTAGATCATTGTCACGAAACCAATGATTGTCATTAATGTGGATACACAGCACAAACACTTCGGTAGGTTTCAGATTACATCGAATCGTACGATGAATAATTTCAATGTAAATTAAAACAAGCTTCTGCTTCAAAGCCAACATGTTGATAAGAAGTGAAATGTATTAATAATATTTAAGATAAACATGTAATTAGAAATGTCGTAAGTCATAGCCTCATGTTTTATCCGTTTGATCTTCGCAGACGTTTATTTCACTCTTTACTTTAAGTTGAGAAAGTTTGTGCTAAAAGAGACTGACTAAAATCACTAAATCACTCTGATTCGCCAATTAAAATACAACCGACGAAGCATTTTACAGTCAAGGTAGTGCGTTTGACAGATACCTGACCTGAAGGGAGGCAAACATTTAATATGAAACCGATAAATGGAAGCGTATGTCACTAAAGTCAAAGCGACCATCCTATCCTGGCTAATAGGTTAACCAAAATCATATAGGTTCTTCTCCTTCCGGCATCTGCAAACAACATACCGCTTGCCGAAGTCCACTCTACAAGACAGGATCTAAATGTATAAATAGTATATGTTGTTTACAATAAACAGAGAGTCAAGAATTTGATTGTGAGATAAGAAACCACCCCCGGCATAATATACAAACCTTTGCACCTGCTTCGCCCCTCACATAACTTGATTCACCCTCAGAAGACTGAAAAAGAAACGTCATACTCATCTATTAGCATCACTCAAAACGAGACAGGAAACAATAAGCAAACTGCTTATTGTTTCAAATGTAATCGCCATAATTATTTACACATTTGTTGTACTGACACGTGACGGTCATTGCCTGTTTGCAGTTGGCTACGGAACCATAATAAAACTACCCAGGCGTGCACCTCTTCCTCCGAAACAAATCAACAACCACGAATGTCTTTCTGGAGGGCTCCAGAGACGTGGAAATCGCACTGAGGAGAGATCTGGACTGTATGGAGAATGTGTAACATCTTCACAGTGGCATTTCTACAGGATAATCGAAACAACCTTTACCAAGAATTAATTGTAAAAAGATTTAACTTTGAGAAAAATAAACCCGCACTCGTTAATTTAAGTAACCGTTGATCCAACACACTCCGAACCGATTGCGCTGTGTTTTGCCTAAACGGTTCGCTCGCCGACTGCCGCTGTCATACAACAGCGCGGATCAAACAATACAACATTTTTAAAACTACTTACCAATGTTAGAAAAGGAGATGCTGAAACTGGCCACCGTCGTTGTCCATACATTTTTGGCACCTGTTTAAGAAACTATCCATCACTCGCCGTAGTTCACGTTGATAAATGCTGGTAATTTCCTGGCGGATATTTTGTTCTCATTCTTCCAGTGTGTGTGGGTTTGTCTTGTACACTTTATGCTTTAAGTTACTCCAGAGATAGAAACTGCAGATCACTTGGAAATCTTTCTGCAAATCGCACTTTCACTTGGCGAGCTGACTGGGTTAACACAGACAATTCATAAATACATACACGCTGTGCATTTGAAAACAAATGCTGAGCTATAATACACTTTGTGACTAAGTACAGGACAAAATAATAAAGCACACTAGTAATAACTCGAGCACACGTCAGCTCAATACTGCACTTTCAGAGCAGAGAAAAACAAGTCAGCTACACGACCTTGTGTACAGCAGTAGCATAATCGTGTTTCTGTATGCGCAGTGGAAAAACACCGCGCAGCGGTTCACATGTTTTTGGGTTTCTCTGTACAAAGCACACTGTCCTTGCCGGTGCCCACGAAATGTAATACTCGCATGTTCTAAAACAATAAAATATTCATATGCTACAAACACTACACCATATATGATGCTCGAACGAGTGGCGTAACAAATACGATTTCATGAGTAGACATCGGATTTGTATGCAAATGCAAATTTAGTTCGTTTTTATTTGTGATATGGAATGAAGTTTTGCTATATGTTTCATGTTTGTTCTCTGTTCGCTTTATAGTGCATATAATTGCGTATTTCTGATGTTCACATTTCACATTCCCCATGCATTGAACATAATATACGTGGTTTTTAACTTTAAATGTTGAAATTAGTTTTGAAACGAAGGCTTCCTGAAGAAATTGCCTCGGAGTTAGTAAGCACTTTCAAATTTTGTCCAATAACGTTTAGACGTGTGGAAAGGCATGCATGAAAACTTCATATGAGCATTTGGAGAAAATTATATTTTCATATTGCAAATAATATTACAACGATTGGAATATATAAGGATTCTAAGTACCAAGAAGTGTAAGGTTAAAGTTAACAATTTTAGTGCATGGTTAATGCATATTTATGCTCGAGGACGGACGCATAAATATAGAATACTAATCTAGAAGGGCAGAACATTAGATTTACTTCTACAAATGCAAATAATTTTCTTTTTAATCAATTAGGATTTAAAGTTACCTAGTTGCTGCACCTGATTGGATCGCATTAAAGTACACGCTTCCACCAATCAGAAGAAAGCGCTACTATCGATTGTTCTCGCACGTTCAATCGAAGAACAACTAGCGCCAGTTTAGAAACAATAAAAATATCAGATACGAGTGACTTACACAGCTGTTACTAACACACAGGACGTCACTAATATATAAGTTATTGTCACAAAAATCAAGCAACATGTCCAAGAATGCTATGCACAGTCCATGGAGGCGTCTACCTCACGTCCAAGAGGTCGCGAGTTCGAATCTCGCTTAGGATGGGTTATCCAGATTTCCCTTGCCCCGAGAAGACGAATGTCGGGTAACTTAAAGCTCTATGGACCTCGGGCTCATTTGAGCATCATTTCACCCATTTCATTCACCATCACTACGTTGGAGGTTGTTAATAAAAAAAAAGTCCATGGATTGGAGAAAATCAAAATGCATAACCCCAATTTCAGAAAATGTATTGCTGCTGCACTTAGAAGAATTGTCACAAGTATGAAACCATCTACCTTACGGACTCGCTAGTCTACTTGGAAATCAAATGTTGTAGATCCAGATCAGAATAAAATCAAAACTTTCGCGTCTGCGCACACATCAGAAAGCTGCCAGCTGTTTCACTGCGAAAGTAAGTCAATGCATTTATTCATTACGGTAAGTGCAGAATATTAAAAATAATGTATATAAACACGAATGTATGTTCCCATGCACTTTTTTTAAGGAGAAAGTTTTTATACTATCCATTTTACTGTGCTTTCACAGCTTTCGTTATTTGCTTTTCTTTTACGTAACGCATACATGTGTTCTCTATTTTTGCCGTTTAATACACAATTCATACAATTTTCTACATGATTGAGATACAAATGCAGCGTATTACATTCACACTGTTTTCTCTACTCATGTTTCTTTTATGAAACACTATCACACTTCCTTCTCTGCTCACTCTCCTACAAACCATTAATACAACTTTCTATATGATTGAAATAGAAATGCAACGTATTACATTCACACTACTTTTTCTACTCGCTTTTCTTTCTATAGTATTTGTGATTGTTTCAGTGCGTCTGCATGGTGTCTTCCCCGTGTTTTTATGTATTTATTTATTTGGTTTGTTTACTTTTTATAGTATCTTAAGAGTTCAAGTCTTTGTTTAAGCAATATTTGTTTTGTGTCTTCAAAGAGAGACAAGGCTATTGGGCAAATGCAGTCTTAGTGTAAAATTTGTAGGAATAAATCGTTAAACCACGGGCAATGCAGGGCGTTTCAGCTAGTTTATAAATATTTTAAAGTTTAACACATGCAAGAACTTCATATGAAACTGGACTATAATTGTAATTAAGGTGCTCGTATGGAAATTATGAAACGAGCTGAGTGAGCTGTATAAACGTACTCCGTTGCATAATGTGGAAATTATTTTGTAGATTTGAGGCCACTCACTCCGTGTGAAGGTGGTCGGACCAACGCCCTGAATTTGCAGCAAGGTAGGTAGAGTCCACCTAGTTTCGGAACCTTGTTCTATCCGGTTGTAAAAGCTACGGAAAGGGTAAAGTTTGTTTGCTAGCAAGGAAAGTACATATACTTTGTTAATGGTGGACCGGAAACTTGGCAAGCTTCTGCAGCTGTAGGAGGCCAACCACCGGTTGACCTTCCACAAGAATACGGTACTTGAAGACCACTGTCACTACACAAAGTTGCCAACAAACAGTGTCGCCAACGTTAGCACGTGTTTACGCAACTTTGTCCGTCTAATACGGTGGTTTCTTTGCTACTGCAAGCGAACTCTGCAGGCTTTTGTCGCGAGAAGTTCAGAGGTTACCTGTTATGAACATCTCAAGTGCCCATTAAATTATTTTTCGGAAATAAAAGTTTTACCATCTCGTTTAAGCACTGAACTGTGTAAGAAACTTTCATTTTGCTGCTTTATTGTATTCAAATTGTCTGAATTATTTTTCGTGAATTGCTGTATCTCGGAAATGTATTGAATATAATTTAAGTTTTACTCGCTCATCAACAGCACTCGGTAATAACTTGCTAAAACGCCTCTTCCATTAAGGGTTTCATTAAGAAAGAATTTGACGAACTATTATAGAATTCATGAGTAAAGTAACGAAATATTTCCTTAACAGTGCATTTAAATACGTCTGTCTTCTGTCATACTCCATTTGCTGAATCAGAAGTAATTTGTTTACATTTGATAATATTTTGTTAATGGGAGTATAAACAAACAAACACGTATTTTAATTTTTACTTTCTCTACTGTGTATAGTTAGTAGAGGAAGTATTGTATTTCACCCAAAATTTCGATGTCGAGATTTCACCGGACATGGTTTCAGACCCCGAGTCCAAAATAAGCATTTTTAGAAAAAAGTCCGTGCGTGCGTGTGTATGTCAGTCTGAGGACAGCATAGCTCAAAAACGTAAAGTCGGTTAAAAATCAAATTTCGTATTTAAGTTTTATGTCTTTCAAGGATTGCGACATAAAGATTTTCAAGAAAATTCCTCCACCCTAAACTACCCTTTACATGGAACATTTTTATTTTCTTAAAAATGACCCTAACGATTTGTATCAAAATGTCATATGTTTAAGATATTTTTATGACAAATGAAATGTATATCTTGAATTTTCTGGCTATAGCCCATGAAGTCCTATTTATGTACTCTGGACGACTTTTGCATAACTGGTAAACCGTAAGAGATAGATCAAAGCCTACTACACAAATAATATAGATCTTGCTTAAACACACAATTTATGTCTAAATAATTTTTTTTAGAGTGAGCCATTTCGGAGATATTCCTTGTTATTTGTGTGAGCTTTAGAGAACATACTTAGGCCAAATGGAACATCCTTAATCATTTTATATATGTTAACCGTGCAAAGAGAATGCAATTTGAATTGATATTTGACTATCGCTCAAAGTCTACTGTATTCCCATATTCCCCTTGTAAGAATGGTTAGTACAGGCGTAGAGAAAGTTATGTGAGTGCAACACATGAGATTTTTTTAAATATCTTAACCATTGCTTTAACCTGCTGTAATCCTCTTATACCTACAAAGAGAAATGTAGATAAAAGAACGCTTATTCCGATTAAAAACAATAGATTTTGCAAATGAGTGAGTAGAAAATATCGTGTGAGTAAAACACATCTTCCCTTTTGTGCAGAAACGAAGAGTAGGGCTTGTGGACAGGGTTTGTTTTCCAGTGAAAGCTTTTTCAAGTGAAGGCAACAGGCTAACCTTATTTTGTTTCTCTTATTTCGCTTGCAGTCAGGTATAGGCAATGAAAAGTCAATGCTCCGCCTCGGTTTGACGTACCTAGGCACTCGGAGTGAGCACTTTGCGTGACAAACCTGCACTACGGGGAAGTTTGCAGCGTTTCCCAGATCTGGGTGTGATAGCAGCCCCTATTGTCTTCTTCTTCTTCACTACCTTCCTGCAGTTCTCCCTTCTCCATGCTAGAGGGTCATTCAGGAAACACTTTCTTTCTTTCTCTCTGAAAATGAGACTTGACTTTCCTATCAGATTTATCGGAATTCTTAATAAGACACCCCCCACCATCTTCTTAAAACTGCTCTCTTTTCTGTTAGCAGTAATTTTGAAATCTTTCGCTTCATACTGATTGGACATAACAAAATATCTGTAATAGGTTATTATGTAATTTTGTCTCTGTATCGATGTATTAATACATCAGCAAAGAAGGAGAACGAAAAAGAACAGAATAATGAAGCAATAAATACTGTGACAATATGATGAAAGTCCTGTCCAGTTATTTTTTCATTTTATTTTCCTTCTAAACTTTTGCACAAAAACAGTCAACATTTTTGCTTATTAATTTTACGAAGTTTAATTGAAACAGCATATTTTACACAAAACTGTAAATTTGAAGTGTATATTTCACAGTTATCCGTGATTGAACAGTTATTCGCTATTTTCTTGGCTAAATGTGTAACAAATGCTAGATGTTGTGAAGTAATACTGCAAGGAGAAAAAACTTGCTGCTACTGGGCAGAGAGTCAATATTATTGTCTGAGATATCACAATAATGTCTTGGACAAGGACGGTGATTCCCCGAGTTTAAAACAGCGGCGTGTTGTGAAAATACCTGAAATTTTAAAGCAGCTGGAAGCCCGAAATAATTCCTTGGAACATTCACTTTCTCAGATTGACGAAGTTTCTGTAACATTCTCGTCGGGATTGCAAAAATTGCGTTTCACAAACTCGATCAGGTGCTGCAGAAAAATTCCAATTACAAAACACTGTGTCAAATTTCTAAAAATATTTGTGGCGAAGTACCTCATTTTGAACAGGAATTAAGTGAACAACTGTAGTGCTTTTGTGATGCGCCTGTGACGTCATGCGACGCCGAAAGGACATTTTCACTATACAAATCATGCTTCACTGATAGACGCAAGGGTTTTACACAGGAAAATCTCAGGATGCCCTTCGTTTTATACTGTAACAGCCTTCAATAAGATAAGAGTTCTGTGTTCCTATATTTGCCTGTATTCATTTTTGTTTAATTTAGTATTTTATTGTGCTTATAAATCCTGGCTTTACTGATAACAGTTAATACAGACTACTATGTAACTGATAGTGTAGATGTAGATATAGGTACATAGGGAGGTGCCTGTCTTTAAGGTGCTCAATACCCAATACGGCGATCAAGCCCATTAAGACGAGTGATTCATATTCAAAGGGACATGGGTTCGAGTAACATTTCAAACGTGAGTAAATGTTAATGCGCTCCTTGCCTTTGCAGGGTATTGTCGACTAGGTGTAACTAAGCACAGTATGACGTCATTGTCTACTAATGCGATGCCATTCAAGTAAATAAGACTGGTATTAATATGTCTAACAATGGCGTCATACAGGTACAAAATATGCAACCTTGAATATTTTCCGATGAATTCCAAACGTGACTGCCTATGTTTTCTGAAATGCTGAGGTTTATATTGGTGTGTAAACCTTGTTTCTCACAAACCTTTCCGCGCCCCCTTTCCTTTGATTGGTTAATCTACAAATCTGAATGGCGATGTATGATAAACAAGCCCTGTGCCTAATAACCCACAATCCCCATTCTTCACCAGCCGTTCTACAACATCCTAATCCCGTAATACAGTGGTTAAGCCCTAAAAGGGCAGGTACACGAATGACACACCTCGGCCTGTTCTCAGCCTGCCATCTGGTAGTCTAGTCTACTCTAAGACTAAGTGATAACTCCTAGGTTACAGGCAATGATGAAAGTTGCCAAAATTTTTATTTTTACTTTTTGCATTTTTTATTGTGCAATCTGTATCTCAGCGGCAAACTGCCCGCCTCAGTATCATCATGGTTAGCGTGTCTGACTCACGTTCAAGGGGTTGCAAGTTCGAATCTCGCTTAGGGCGAGTTATGCTGATAAGGTTTTTTTCCGAGGTTTTCCCTTATCGTGAAGACGAATGTCGGGTAACTTAAAGCCTTAAGGTTTGAGATGCATTTTTCGTTTTCACTGGCTTTGATTTTGGTCTCTTGCAGGGAATTCTGCGTCAGAAATGTTGTGAATTGGCTGTGCTGAAATAAATTCAATATATCAAACTGAAATGCCACGAACCTGTTTTGCCGGCAAACAGAGAACTCTGTAATCTTGCCAGGTTATTTCAGGGTTCCAGTTATATGTCAGACATTCTTCAGGTAGTTAATAGGTTTTCGTTAGTCTACAATAAAGCAGTAACTTCGGTGTACAAATTAGCGAAAGTGCATAGGGTTAGCTAAGAACAATAAATTTCTAAATTTTGTGAACCATGCGAAGGTGAAAGGAAAGTTTCCATATTAAGAAACAACCAATCAAACTTAAAATTCTCAAACTGCTACGTAGGCCAAGAAGAAAGCGACATATGGTGCTGGGGAACTAAGTTGATCGGATTTAGTTAAACTACAGAAATATATTGTTAAACTTTAAAATCCATTTTTATTTTTTTTAGCATTTTTTACTATTGAAAATGCTGCTTAGACCCTAGATTACAACCAATTAGCATGAAATTTTCAGCAGAGCTTCAGAGATTAAGGGATTAAAATTTATCATGCACTGGTTAAAAATATTAAATAATTGAACTGAAATTAAATATTTTTCATAATTCATACTGAAAAAATTGAAAATATCAATAAACTGTATACAATATATTTTCCCCTTAAAGTAATTAAATCTAAGCAATGGCTATATAACAATTTAGTTATATCTGTATAATGAGCTCAAATTAAAATTTTATGAGAGATACAATTGAGCTGCAGGATCCAGGGGTCATTTCATATTAACATATAGAAATGATTTATTATTAATAAATGTATTAATAATTTAAAAAACGGTTTGACACGGGGCATGTGAAATTTTGTGTTTACCATATAGTTTGTTTTCAGTGTGTGGAAAAAAATTAAAAGCAATCACAAGAAAACAGTGGATTTTTCAATTTTCATAGATACATTGCCTTAAGAGACATATGCAAACCGAAGGAGTTTCCTACTAAATTGTTGATCATTTATATGCATTTCATATGCATTAACTCTGACATATGACATATTTTATACATACTGTTATGAACACGTAAATTTGACAATTCTCTTCGAATATATTAGGATGCATGGGCATATTAAATAAAGAACTATATTGCATCTTACAACAAACTTTTCCAACATAACAGCCAATAAGAGATGACCTTCTAAAACTAAACCCCGGCGCGACAGCCCACAAGTGGCCAAGGCCTAACGCCCAGCCGCTGCGTCCCCCACCTCTGCCCACTACAGGCGTCATTGGTGAGGTGCAGTATTGGAGGGTGGGACGTGGTCAGCGCACCGAGCCCTCCCGGCCAGTTATGCGGTCTTCTAGACCTGGGGTCGCTACTTCTCTATCAAGTAGCTCCTCAATTGGTCCCCCCGGGACCTAACGAGGCTGAGTGCACCCCGTGCCCGACCTCCCAGAGGGGATAAAATCCCCATGCTGGTACCGGGGATCGAACCCGGGTCCTCCGCGCCAGAGGCAAGCGCCCTACCAACTGCGCTACGGAGGCGGGGAGATGACCTTCACAAGCCCCGTATCTGCTATTCAGACTAAGCGCTTCTTTAGAACAGTTTATTGTTTTCTCTGTTAATTCGTGGGTTACTGTTGATTTTTCTGCCATTTACATGGTGCCATTTGGATTACAAATGAAAGTTCATCATTTTATTTTTCTACAACCACGCATTGCATTTATGGAGAATACAATCTTCAAGACCAAATGAAATTAGGCGAGTGATTGGTAGACATACACGTGGAGTATTCCAGAAGGAGTTTAAAGATTTACTAGGCCAGGCATGAACACGAGAGCAGAAGTAGCGATTGAACGTACCTTATTCTTGCTGAGTGACGAAGGTTGTTTTGATACAATCTGCACGGTAGTAATCATTTCTATGCTGTATTAACTATTTTGTTTTTATTAAGCATATTTTGCATACAATTATGACAGCTTTACACTGTGGTTAAGTAAATTACATAATCTTCATGTTTACAACCTTCATTTGTCTTATGCACGTAATATCCTTAAGCTACAGTATGATTAACATACCTAAACAAACTAGTTATAAATTAAACCCCCCAAAAGTGCAATCATGTCGCCCTTTTATAGGTTTGCAAATACGAGTATTCAGAAAGTACCTTTTGAAATTGTAAATAAATCCCTGTAGTTTCACCAAAGTTATGTTCGATATTTTAATGGTTTATATTTGCAAATTGAAATCCACATATTAAATAGCAGACTGACCTGTTTTTGTAACCTATAAAAAATTCTCTCTGCTACACTTCACGAAGCAGTCGTTTTGACGAAACCATACTCGCCATTGAATGAGGCGTGTCCGAATCTGAACAGCAGTAGGTCAAGCACACGTTCGTATCTATTACTTTCTGGATGTTTAAACCAGTTGAGGGTGAGCTTTCCAGTGCTGAATCCGTTCAATTGTATAGAATCGTGATTTAGTCTGGAATTTTGAGCTAAAGGGAAGAAAGTCGTAATTATATCCCTTTTCTACCATTGCAGGATTTGATGTAAACTTCAGTTTCGTGCATAGCCTTATGAAACTCCAAACCATAACTTTGTGGTTGTTTCTACGGAAAGCAGATTTGGACTTGTATTCTAATTGACAAGATGACCATTTGCAACACAATAAGAGTATAGGAATACACATATAATAGGGATTTATCACTAGTTTAATTAAAATAACGCAGGAATCACTATTTAGCTTCTATTGGAAAAGGTTTGAGTTACACGAAAACAAAGGATGTAACCTTCACAAATGGAAATTATTCATTTTAATTAATATATTCTAGTCAAAGCTCGTCTGTCGTTCATATGTCTGTCTGTCTGTGGACTTTGATGAATGAGTTTCTTCGGTGACGTGTCCAATTGCGATATAACAGAAATGTGCGTTCGCATGTTCTCACTGAATGGCTTACTGTAATTTATTTTGCCCAATAAATGAAAGACAGAAAGGGTGAGAACAATTTAGACAATATTCGTCCAGTTGTGAGGTTTTACACGCGATGTGTGATACTAAGCATTGCCTTGCCCAGTAAGCATCGCAGTTTTCTGATGGAAATACGACTGTGTATTGCAAATATAGGATGATTCAAGATAGACTGTTTTGTAAGTCTGTACTTCAAGACTGCAGTTACGTTACATCATATTTCTACGCTTGATTATAGTCAGGAAATTTATACACACTAATCTATATAATGGTTTAGACACTTAAGATATTTATTTGGCAAGTAAAGTATCTTGAGTTTTCGAGAATAGCCTGACAAAACATTTTCATGCTGAAAAAATGTATATGGGGTAAACGAGAAGAGATACAAAAAAGTGCCTGTCTCTTTAAGGCACACAATTTATTTAGATGACTCTTTTGTGACATCAGCCATTTCTGAGATCTGCATTATTATTATTATTATTATTATTATTATTATTATTATTATTATTATTATTATTATTATTATTATTATTATTATTATTATTATTATTATTATTATTATTATTATTATTATTATTATTATTATTATTATTATTATTATTATTATTATTATTATTATTAATAATATTAATATATATGGTATATATAATGAGAATAATAATAATAATAATAATAATAATAATAATAATAATAATAATAATACTGTCCGTTTTGCTTCACAATTCAATGTGTGACCTATTAGCCTAGGTAGTGAGAGATCATTGCCCTTGCAAAAGTAATGGAAGTCCCTTCCAGTACACCATTCGTTATCGCGATCCCTAGCCACTCCGTGCTACGGCTGATTAGAGGTTCTAACCAACCTGAAAACATAATTTTGCTTAAGACTATTAAGTCCCCAAATGAAGCAGATACATATTAATGCAGTATTGTTAGTTACATTGTGCTCAAAAATCAATGAAAATATTCCTGTATGCCGGCTGGAAGGGAACTTTCTGTATTCCTTGTAATATGTGCTTCACAGAAGCATTACAAACAAAAAAGTCTAATGACATTTTGTTCTTTGATCAGCCGATTTCGAAAAATTAAATGGGTTTTTGTTCCAAATCGGATGTGTAATTCCACAAGAATGTAGGAACATAATAATTTTTTACTTGTAAGATGCGTAGAGTAACTTATTCCTGACATAGCTTTAGCAGTAATTATGGGACATCACACAGGGCTTCGAAATAATTAATCACTTAAAAGAACTACAGGAACATTCCGAGTAGTTTTCTCAGACGTGAAGTAACTCGGTAACGTTGCGTTGAGGTTGGTCAGGGATCTGAACCGGCATCTGGACTTGAAGACGTCGGTTGCTTACAAACACGACGCAGGATGGTATAATATTTTGGGAGCTATCGCTTGTGATTGGCCTACACTCGTACAGAGAAACAGAAGAACACGGCATGGTATTTGTTTACGCTCACGAGACACTCCGCTGCTGGGTTTGTTTATGTACTGACCTAGTGAAAGTGACACCCACACAACCTGCAATGTTGCCAGCTTGTCTGTCTCTTATTTTTGACAAAACTAAAATACCTCCGTTGGAAACGGTCAGAGACAAAAACGCAGGATACAAAATGTGTTTTGAATACCGAGTACTATCACTGGTTTAAATTAATTTAATGACTTTCCTTCCATCCGGTTTAAGGAAGTTTATAAAAAATTTGTACAAATGAAATTAAAGTAGAATCGCTTGTTTCAGTGAAAATGTATTTTATTTAATTTACACACTGTATGGTACAGGTTAAGTAGGCTGGGTTAGAATTTCTATCATGTGCGATGTTTTACAGCAGCTTTAATGCGAATATCTCTGGTATTTATAGGTAAACATTTGCTAACAAGGCGTGAAGTTCCATTTCCAATATTGTTTCCACTGTGGAATGTAGCAAAACATATTGTGGATCCAAATGCACGTAATTCTAATGGCATTTAGCACTTAATCGATTTGACAGACTGGTTTGTAAGTACCTACAATATCGGGTAGAACTGCAAAGTAGGCTCTCAAGTTGGAAGTTGAGCGCTTGGCGCCAAGCGTTCTTTATGTTCACGAAGAACACAGTTTGCTTGCGTTCCTCGATACTCATGTTTTCGTAAGAAAATGAGAAATGCGTTATGACATGACGTCGTCACTCTTGCAATTTTATGTCTTACGGAACCATATTTTATGAACCCAAACTGAATGGTTCCCAATATGAAGATGCTTGCAAAACTTGTTCTCATTACAACACTAGAAATAGCTGCATGTTTATGTACCAACACTGTAAAAATGCAAATGATGAATGGGCAAGGAAAATTCCGAAATCAAAACTTTATGAAACCCAGTATTATTGGGCCCACAAGTACAAATACAATTAAGATGCCCTTTCTCTGTTTTCCTAGTCCTAGAAGATGATTTTCAATAGGAGAAAATGGCAAGAGGATTTAACTGAAAGAAAACATAGCATATTATGATACATACCTATGTTTATCCAGCAAACCCCTTTAGAAATGGTTTTCAAAAGAGGAATAAAATATCACAGAAATATACTTTAAAGTGTTATGTCGGATTTTAACGCATAATAATTAATATAATATTTCCTACACGATGTTAGGGGCATAAGTGCATTAGTGCAAAACTCACACAAATAACAAGAAATATCTCAGAAATGGTTAACTCCACAAAAAATACATTTGGACATAAATTATGTGTTTTAACAAGATCTACATTTTTTGTGGAGTAAGATTTAGTCTATCTCTTACGGTTCACCAGTTATGCAAAAGTTATCAAATAAACAGGACTACATGAGCTATAGTCAGAAAATTCAAAATATATCTACATTTAATTTGCCACAAAGGATTTTAGCATCAAGCATTTTAATCAAAATCGTTAGCCATTTTTGAGAAAATCAATTTTCAAAAAGCTTTTCATGCAAAGTTTAGAAGAAGTTTGGAAGAATTTTCTTAAAAATGTTCGTGTCGCATCCCTGAAAGATATCAGTTGTAAATACCAAATTTGGTTTTTAACACACTTTTCGTTTTTGAGTTACTCTGATCATAGACACACACACACACACACACACACACACACACACACACACACACACACACACATACGGACCTTTCTCCAAAACTTCTTTTTTTTTGGATTTAGGCGGCCTCAAAGCATATTTCTAGTGAAATCTTGACATCGAAATTTTTGGGTGGAACTTACTATACGTAATAGAAAAAAAATATAGCTGTTTTTCCATGGTGAAGGATAATCTAGGCATAAAGAACTATAGGTAAAATATCATTCAGTCATGTTGTCTTAACTGTATTGTGTTTATGAAATTAGCTTTAGTAAAAGCTGACGAATGACAGCGCCTTCAGCCCCGTCGTGTAAACTTATCTAGGTCAGAGCTAAAGAAATAATAATTTATATTCCTCCACCCTGTTGGTTGTTAAACAAAGAGAGGTGGACTAAGAACCACTTCCCATTTTTTTCCGGTTAGGTAAACTCGAAGAAAGGGCGTAACGCGCCGGAAGTGGACTTTAAGTTCCTGTTGTTAAAACTAACGAGGGCCTTGCCACCCAGAGTGACGTAGTATCCCGACGTAATTCACTTGTTGTCAAGGAGATTTTTATGACCGTTGCTCCAACATAAGAAAACACTTAGTGGTGTTGTGGGTCGGTAATGCAGTAATCTACCCTCCCGTACCTAACTGGCATAACTGCAGAAATATGTTACAACTTATTCTTTCTCTTCGTTCAGCCAAGTGATGCTTTTATCATTACGAGTCGTACTCATTTTTGTTTTGTTTCTTTCTTTCTTCCTTGGTGTGGTGACAAGTTATCCATAACATGAGTCCTCAAATAAAAACGTCCATCTACTTGCACTTTTTTCTCAAGCAAATATAGAGCTACCATAAAATTTACAAACAGTTATCCAGTATCATATCAACTATTAATGACCAATTGACAGCCGACAGTTTCAACACGGGGCAAGAGGCGTGGTGCTGTAATAACTCCAAGGAAAGGTAGGGGAGGGGATTGATTGATTGATTTGTGGGTTTTAGGGCGCTCAACTTCTAAGTCATCAGCGCCCTTATAAAATTCATGGCAATAGTCAGATATAAATTTCAATCAAAAATAAAATCACTGGTAACAATAAAAATATACACATAAACGTAAAATACAGTGGCAATAGCCAGATATAAAACAAGGTAATAGATATGTCAAAAATCATAAACAAATATCTAAAAATTTAAATCCCCAAATTGATATTACAATCCGCTAAAAACTTAAAAACTCTATCAACTGCTGTTTTGTCGTCCGCTAAGATCTCTGCAAGCCTGCCAGGCAGCTGCAGAGAATCTCGCGGGTGAGGGGGATGGCTAGATAGATCTGGCCTTGTGGAAAAGTCACCTTTTAATTTTCTTTAGATTTATCTCCACGTTCTTATTCTGGAAAAGTTTGCAAATGTTGTTTTAAATAAGCAGCTTAAGCGATTCGTGTTATAAGAAAAGTTTTAACTTTGTCCTTAGAATCACAAAAACGTTTAAGCTTTACAAGAAACATAATGCAATATTGTATTAAAACATCTGATGTGTCGCACTCGCATGACATTCCTATATCTTCTTCGTGCTAGTTGACATATACATTTGCAGAAATTATCTTATTGCTTATTTCCTTGTAGGTACAAGGAGAATATGGGAATACAGTAGACTTGGAGCGATAGTCAAATATTTTAAATTCTTTTTGCACTGCTAACATATAAAAACACGAATAACGATTTTCCATTTGACGAAAGTTTTAAGGTTCCAAAACTCACACAAATAACTAGGAATATCTCCAAAATGCATCACTCTACAAGCGCCCAAACCGTGCACTTCCGGACAGGAGTTCCTATTTCAAAAACCGATCAGTTTTTCACCCCGCACAACATCCTAAGCGTTTTCGACGATTTTTTGGGGACACGTATGTGAAGATCTTTCATCTGCTGTTCTTTTTTCTCTCTTTTTTTAATTAAAAGCAATGTATTTGTGAAGCACATCTTACTAGAGGCTGAAAAACTAGGACTATGCCTGTTTGCAAGGAAATCGTATGCTAATTACGAGAAAAAATACTAAACGATTTTAATTATAGTTGGATGCAGATTAGTATATCGAATTATATTTCCAAAATACACTTTGTGCCACATTGAGTTAAATATAACTCTATAATTACATTTCCATAAGTCAATCCATACTCTCCGGAGCGCTATGGTTGGTAGTGACACCGTTGCGTGTAGCCGACCAATCCGATGTTAAATCGTCCATGTTTCCGGGGTATTGAATAGCGATTGTTTTATGTTTCTGTTATTGTTGGTCAGCGCTACGTTTTTCCATATGGTTACAGAGCGTATTTACCTTAATGTTATTTATAGGCTCACCTCTTGCGGGGAAGTGAAATCACGTTTGGAAGCCTTTTCAGCGTTGCCGCCTGTGGTACCAACTATCAGCCATTTAATCCCTGCAATAGTTAAATTTACTTTCAAAATGTTCTTTGTTCTTATTGTGTTACTCTAATGGTTAACGTGCGTCCGTGAAACCCCAGTGAGAAGACGAAAATATTGAGCAGTGATGTTCAACTTTGTCTCTTTGGAAACGCTTACGTAGCTAGCTGCTATCCCCATCTCCTCTTTCAGTCGGAGTGTGAATCACCCCTGTGGCCTTTAGGCTTACAAGCAATCAGTCAGTATCCAGTGACGGACAGAAACAGACGATGGCAGTTTCTAAGTCACACTGTGAATTTTCAACAGGAAGAGACAAACAAAGTCTTACTATATAAAAATTGAATCTCATTGAAACACACATGTTTTAACCATTTCTAAGATATTCTTTATTATTTGTCTGAATTCACTGCAACACAATGCACGGCTAGGAGTTAAAGAATGGCAAAGTCCGCATATAGTGGACGGAGGTAAATCCAACGTCCCCTCTTTCGCTAACATTGGACATTGCTGGTAACTGAATGAGAGAAAAAAGGGGAAATGTTGCAACGCTGTGTTTCACTCCATGTAGAGTCAACAACTGTCTTGTCATTTCTGATTTTCTTGTTCCCATTGACTGAAGTAACACGCTCATTGGTCCAAAATGAAACTTCAACGACTTCCGAGAGTACACAATGCCTGCAGTGTGTTATCTGAGAGACTTCTGATGATCAAAGGTAAATCGTATCATAACAATGCTCAATAATACCTACAAGCGTTATATCATACTAATGATTACAAAAATTGGATACCAAAGTTTCACCGGAAATGTATGTTTTAAAGTCCCTTAAATCCAAAAAGAACATTAAAAGATTACTTTTTTACTATCTATCTCTGTGTGTGCGAGTGCGCGTGCGTGAGCAGCATAACCTAAAAACAAAGTGTCGAAAAAATGCGAAATGTGATATTTAAGTTCGGGAATATTTTCAAGAAACCCCCTGTGTCAGTTTATCCTTCTAAATTAGCAGATACCTACGTGAGAAAGGAAGACTAGGAATAGCTAAGAAAATATTGCATCAGAGAGGAACAGGTCACTTGGCCTGATCTCCATGAAAAGAAGAAGTAATCATGTACGTAGAATGAGCTCAATTTGAGCGTAGAACAGATCACTACCGTAGCTCATTAGCACCACTACAGATGATACAAACATTACATTCATCACCCAAAAGATAAAAGTATCGTTCTCTACGTAGTCACATAGATTTTTTTCGTTAATTTCAACTTAAGATGACGTAGAGCCAAAACGAATTTGTCCCCTACAGATTTTTCTTAGCTATTCTTGAAGCTGGTTTCTTTGTCAATATTCGCTTGCTTTTAATCGACAACTCCCTGTCCTCCACCTTTCATGTCTTTTCCCTTTCATGTTTGCTTCTTTCTTCGTTTGTCTTGTCTCATTTTTTTTTTCTCGGCTGCTGTAGGAGGTCTTTCATTAGAGTGGTTGTTTTTTCTACCACTGTGTCACTTGTCCTAGTTCCCTCTTAGGAAACAGAGGTGACAATTCTTTTCTACTTGTTTGAACATCCAGTTACTGATGAAGTAGATTCAAGGGATCTACAAGCATTCTAGAAGGTCTTGCAGATAGTTCTGGTCCGGACATGTGTTTATAGGAACATTTATTCTAGTTTCGATCAATCTATATTGTGATAACGCACACAAGGCGATGATATTTGATACATTGTCACTTAATCTGTGTTGTAATTGGATGCTATATAACAAATTCTTAATTAGTGGTCCGTGTGATGGTGAATTAGAATGACAAAAGCTATTAGTGAAGTTATGCCTGTTAAAGTGGAAATAATCCGCACCCTGGCTTCACTAAGTTATTTCCTTAGGAATGCCTTGAGTGTTATCTGACCCTCAGCAGTGCAGTAGAGATTGTAAAATGTATGCAATTTACCAGCCATGATGCTCCACTACAACACAATTCTTTTCCAATCTCTCCTTATCCTTGATCTGGAAGTATGCAAAGCTCACCGCTTCGGGTTACCAATTCTTTGGACTGAGTCTGCCTTTTTCCTTTTTCCTGAGATCCACTCTATACAAGGATATGAAAGGGAGTCTTGTGTAGGAAAGAACTACCTACTAGTATTTCAGATCGAGTTCGTGAAACCTACAATACCGAAAGGAAAGGAACGTCCTCAGCTACAGATAAACGTGAAAATCTCCCAGAAACAAGATCATATACCTAGTTTTACATTTCAGAGGCGTTCTCACAATAGCTATTCTTATATTATAGAATTCAGTAGATGTTTTGGAAATCGTCTTACAAATTACACATTTTGAAACGTTCCTTTTTACTTTCTCTTTTATGTATAGTAAATAGAGCAAGTAGTATATTCCACCTAAAAATTCGACGTCGAGATTTCACCGGAAATATGTTTTGACGCCCCCTGAATCCAAAAAGGCATTTTTAGAAAAACGTCCGTATGTCAGTGTGTCTGTCAGTCTGTGGACATCATAACTCAAAAACCAAAAGTAGGTTAAAAACCAAAGTTGGTATTTAAGTTTAATTTCCTTCAAGGATGCGACACCAACATTTTGAAGAAAATTGCTCCACCCTAAACCATCCTTCACAGGGAAAGTTTTTCGAAAATTTTGATTTTCTTGAAAATGGCCCTAACAAATGAAATGTATATCTTGAATTGTCTGGCTATAGTCCATGTAGTCCTATTTCCTCTGGATGACGTTGGAATAACTCGTAAATCACACAAGATAGACCAAATCTTACTGTACAAAAAAATGTAGAAATGTCTAAATAAATATGTTTGTAGTGTGAACCAATTCGCAGATATTCCTTGGTAATTGTATGAGTTACGGAAAACATACTTTCGTGCAATGGAACATCGTTGTTCATTTTTTTATATGTTAGCCGTGCAAAGAGAACGGAATTTGAAAGCTTTAAAAGATTTAACTGTCGCTCAAAGTCTCCTGTATTCCCATACTCCCCTTACACCTACCAGAAAATAAATAATTTAATTTCTGCAAATGTTTATCTCAACTGTCACGAAACAAGTATAGGGATAAGACTTTGCAAGAATGGTTAGCACAAGAGTAGAGAAAGTCATGTAAGTGCAACACATCAGATTTTTAGACATCGCTTTGAAAGTAAATTGAAATGTTTGAAAGTTATTTTCCATAGCAGCATAAGATTAAAATACATTTAGTTCACTTTCGCCATCTTGGTTCCTGAAGTCTTACGTGATATAAGAATAAGTAATCAATTAGAGAATACTGTCTTATACTTTAAATAAAGTTCTAGCATCCAAGTTAACAAAGAGTGAGTGAGTGAGTAAGTGATTGGAGTTCAAGAGACTGTCGAAAACTAGATCATTTCGGCCTCCAATGCAAAAAAGAGAAAAATTTCATTTTTAAAGATTACGCTTTCTATCTCGTATGCTCTTTTTACATTACATTCATTTTAAGTAGTTGAAATATGCACAGATTTTAACACACTTTCGTACCTAACTTTTATAAAATTATTTTAGATGCATTTAATAGAACAATTATTTTATAAAAACATTGAGTACATTACCACTTCATCTGTTATTAAATTAAAGTATTCATATGAAAGGCCACTTCTTTTCTACGTTATATGAGTTTTTCCAAAAAATAGTTTCGAAATAAACAAAAGGACTACGATTAATTTGGTATGCTAACATGATTTCTTGATATCGTAGTGAACTTCTGTTGTGGCAAAAAGAATAGCGTGTTTTCAAAATGCTACAGTGCACCGAATTAAACTTCATCCTGAAAACGTTTAAAACAGACAACTAGTTTTTCGTAACTCTTCTGTCTTAAGAAAGAAAAAGTGACATCAATTGCCTAGCAAGCTTAAGCGATAAGTCAAATCTTTCAAACACGGATCGCCATCTGATGTTTTTTAAATTCAGTTCCCTCTGCATGACCACGAGAAAAAAATCGGATGTGTTACATTCATATGCCTTTCTCTATCTATGTATATCTATATATAGCTTCTAAAATTATAGTTAAAAATCTACTTATCTACGTCATATTCCTTTAGATAAGCGTTTCCAAGAATAGGTCCTAACACATTTCGTTCTGCCTACAAGTTGAATACAGAAAATCCAAGCGATATTCAAATGTTTAGGATTGTTATATCCTGGCCTAGAAATTCCATATTAATTTCACGATAGCGCTGGAAACAACTGAATGTTGACCACTTCAAAAAATGCTGTTGCACTGGCATGACTTTCTCTACTCTTGTACTAACCATTCTTATTTCTATATCTTCTTCATGTTAGTTGAGATAAACATTTGAACAAATTATTTTATGCCTTACTTGCTTGTAGATACAAGGGGAATATTGGAATACAGTAGGCTTTGAGCGATAGTCAAGTTTTTAAAGCTTTGAGATTCCGTTCCCTTTACACGCTTAACATAATAAAAAAAACGAATTATGATCTTCCATTTGAGAAAAGTTTGTTTTTATAAATTCACACAAATAGCAAGGAATTTCTCCGAAATGGTTCACTCGATCACAAAATTGATTTGGACATAAATCGTATGTTTTATCAAGATCTACTTTTTTGGTATAGTAAGATGGGGCTGGGCTAAAGTGGGGGGCTTCCACAGACTATCATTTTCTAATTACCTATAAATGGTTTGTTTTAAGGGTATCTACATTTTTTGTACAGCAAGATTTTATCTATCTCTTACGGTTTACCAGATATTCAAAACACATCTAGATTGCGGAGAGCTTCTGAGGAATTCCCGTTTGTCATACAAATATTTTAACCAATATTTAACCAATCTTTCGTTTTTGAGTTGTCCTGTTTACAAACGTCTTGGCGAACGACAAACAAGAAGTCGATAGGATTTTTATGTTTTTAGCGGAGACTAACCTGAGTTTGAGAATTTTGGAAATCTATTTGTCTCTTCTGGCTGTCTGTTTTGTTTATTTATCTTCCTGTTTACTAGTAATTTTATTTTATATTAAAGTTTATATCTGGCTTTTGCCATGCATTGTTTTTAAGGGCGCTGATTACCATGTAATTGAGCGCCCTTAAACCTACAACTTCTCACAGATGAACACACACTCGGACATTTTTGTAAAAATGCTGTTTTTTATCCAAGGGGTCCCCAAAACCTATATGCCCGTTGAAATCTGAATATGGAATTTTTGGTTGAAATTCAGTATTTCTCCTACTTGGTATACTTGTAGAGAAGGCAAAACGCATTAAAAAGTTAAGGGTAGAACCTATAAATGGAACAAAGTGTAATTTAGGATAGTTTAGGTTGACGAAAACGGGAAAAGCGATTTCCCAAGGATGTCATCATGGGTAGTAAGTTGATAAAAGAGTATAAAATGCGACTTTTGCCAGGTTTTAGTCACCCCAAAAGTTCATTTTGTGTTGGTGCGTCGGTAGGCACGAAAAGAGCAATTAAGTGTGCTTGAAGATTCCCACTCTGGGGATCTGATTGCTACGTAATGTATGGAGAGTGAGCTAATCTCCTGCAGACGTTCATCGAGCACGTTCACATGGTAGGCCGTACTTTTCACCAGCGAAAACACTCAGCAACCACGTATCGCTAATCGCTGGTAATGCTTCAATACGGCGCCAGAGGGACTAGTGTTGAGAGGCAACTGTTTTATGCTAAATACAGCTCGCCTGTATCTTTGCCACTTTTCTGCACAGCTCCTTCGCAAACAAAGCGTATTGTAACATGTCCTGTTTTACAAAAGGAAAAGCCATAAGCGAGAATATATAAATCTACATTTTCTAACAAAACGTAAATACAGTAAAAGCATGTTGTCAGAAATTGAACAAGTAATACAATAAGGTAAATGATTTAATCATTTTATATAATTCTGATAATTGAATATTAAAAGTTTTATTCATATTTCAAACAGAAAAATTGTTGGTCGTTTGACACTTGTACTCTGTTTCCTCCAGAATCACATATAACAGCGATGTCCAACGTTTGCGAAAGAGGGGCGGTTGAGTTTACCTCCTTCCAACATATGCGGATTTTACCACTTTTTAACCCCCAGCCGTGCAGTGTATTGCAGTAGCGGGTTGGTTACACGTACGTTCGTTCGATTTATGAAAGCACTTTCAAATCTTATACGATAAACATCTGTTCATTAGTGACCTGTTCGGTACTACTTACGTTTAAGAAATCTATCAATATTTGACAGACTTAGAAGATACATCAAGTGATCGTCACGTAACATATTGTGATATATACAGACTTTTAATACAGTTCAATTTAGTGAAGCTCTGTTCACAAATATATGTCGAGTTATACTCGCTCTTATACACGCTATTCTAGTAAATGTTTATTTCTCTATATACTACATTTTAATATACATAAGCGTTTTTAGTTCGTAACTTATTGCTAAGTTTCTTGCAGGTACAAAGACAATATAAGAATACGGTAGGCTTTAAGCGATAGCGTAATGCTTTAAGAGCTGGTTGCTATGCGATGCCTCTGAAATCTTGTTCCCTTTGCAAGGCAAAGAGAGAAAAAGAAACGAATAACATATTTCTATTTGAGAAAAGTATAAGTATTGGCAAACTGAAATAAAGAATATCTCCGAAATGGTTTACTGAAAAGCAAAAGAAACTAGAAAAAAAAATTGGAATAAATGTTGTTTTAAGGAAATTCACACTTAAGGTTTTTTTTTTCTGCCTGTTATTGTTCACTATTTATGCACAAAGATGTCTTCTGAGAACATTCCCAGAAAATTCAAGGTGTAGCTTAGAAACGTCCATGGAGTCGCCTGTATCCGTCGCTGCATGCTACTAATTTTCCTCCCTCAGAAGCTAGTGCTTGATTTATTGTTCAGAATCATTAGTGTTTACCTAACCTGCTATAATAGCAAAAGACAGCACAAACTCTTGCTCCTCAGTGTTAGCTTTCAGTCTGTTTTCCTTCATTTTCAATTAGAATTAGTCCTATTTTTAACCTCTCTGAGGCTTGCTGTGTTCGATGAACGAAATGAATTAGTAATAGCACAAATGGATTTGCAGTACTCCGGTACGGAACGTTAACGGTGTGTGCCATTTCGGAGGATGGAATAGCTAAGGGAAAGCTCGCAAAGAAACGGAACAAAGTCTGAGCTTAATGGCTTCCTTCAATCAGAGTATTGTTTTCTTCCAAAACGTCAATAATCTCTCCTTCCTTGTCTGCTTCTAACAATTTTTACCTTCTCCACTACGTGTAGTAGGTAGAGGAAGTATTGTAATCCACCCAAAAATTCGATGTCAAGATTTCACCCGAAATATATGTTTTCAGGCCCCTTAAATTAAAAAAAGTAATTTCAGAAAATGGTCCGCGCGCTTGTGTGTGTGTCTCAGTCTGTGGACAGCATAACTCAAAAAAGAAAAGTCGGTTAAAAACCAAGGTTGCTATTTAAGTTTAATGTTTTTCAAGGATGAGACACGTAGATTTTGAAGAAAATTCCTCCTCCCTAAACTACCCTTTACATGGAAAATTTTTCGAAAATTTTGATTTTCTCGAAAATGGCTCTAACGATTTTGATTAAAATGCCATGTGATTAGGATATTTTTATGGCAAATGAAGTGTATATTTTGAATTTTCTGGCTGTAGCCTATGTAGTCCTGTTTACTCTGGATGTCTTTTGAATAACTCCTAAATCGTAAGAGATAGACAAAATCTTACTGTACAAAAACGTAGATCTTGCTAAAACACACAATTTATGTCCAAATATATATTGTGAACCATTTCGGAGATATTCCTTGCTATTTGTGTGACTTTTGGAAAACGCTTTCGTCAAATGGAATATCGTTATTCATTTTTTATGCTAAGCGTGCAAAGAGAGCGGAATTTGAAAACTTTAAAAGATTTGACTATCACGCAAAGCCTACTGTATTCCCATATTTCCCTTGTACCTACAAGAAGATAAACACTAATATAATTTCTGCAAGTGTTTATTTCAACTAACACGAAGAAGATATAAGAATAATGGTTTGTAGGAATGGTTAATACAAGAGTAGAGAAAGTAATGTGAGTGTAATACATGAGATTCTGTTTGTTAGCCGTGCAAAGAGAACGAAATTTGAAACTTTCCAATTTGACTAACGCTCAAAGCCTAATATATTCCCATATTCCCCTTGCACCTCCAAGAAAATTAGCAATAAGCTATTTTCTAAAAATACATATGTCGTTTAAAATGAAGTAGACAGAGAAATAAGCATTTACAAGAATAGTGTGTATAAGTGAGTATAAGTTCTACATACAAGCGCACCGGACAAAAAATTAGTCTCTCTCTTTAGAAATCAGGTCTGGATATTTACGACTCGACAGATGGTGCTGTGATTGAGTCATATGGTTAATTGCACGCCCACTGTCGGTACATGATCAGAGTGTGGTAGCAAGCTGTGAGACGTGGTGTGTCAAGCATTCGTTGTACTGCAACCTGTAGAAATGTAAGGATGTAACAGAGCGGTAAAAAGGTGCAGTCGTGTTTGACCGTGCTCATGGCCATACGGTAAGCGAAGAGTCCGGATTTGTTGGTATGTCGAAGCGGGCCGTCCAATGGATCTTCAAACAGTGGTGCAATACACGTCGCCACCACGGAACACGACGTCGCAATTGTCGTCGGAGAAGGATTCAGGACTGAGTGGAACCGGAGACGGCTAGAAAGTACAAATCGCTTCCAAACCTGACAGGAATTGCTCCAGTCCGTGAATGTAGGTCCATCTGGACCTGTTACCGAGAGTTCATTGCGGCGGGAGCTACATTCCATGAACATTTGGAGTCGGAAACCTCGAAGGAACAGAGTTGCGCGACTTCAGTGGTCAGAGGAATACACGCACTTTATCACATCTCGATTTGCTTGCAAATTCACCCTACTTGAATCAAATCGAACATTTGTGGGATATGTTGGAACAGTAGCTGAAACGCCGAAATCAGCATGCCCACAATTTGGTGGATTTGAGCCAGCAACTCATACGTGAGTGATGTCAGCTGGTTGTGCCATACTTGCAGAAGCTTGTGGACTCACTTTCTAACTGAATCCAGGCAGTTACGAGGTTCAGAGGTGGTGTTCCGCGCTATGAATGTTGGGTTGACTAGGGGTGACTAATTTTTTGTCCGGTGAGCTTATTTGCGAACAGAATTTCTCCAGATTGAACCATATTAAATGCCTGTATCGCAATGTGTTTGGCGACGATCACTTGGTGTACCTTCTAAGGCGTAACTTCGACTTTGTCGCCAAATATTGACAGACTTCTTAAACGTAAGCAGTACCAAAGAAGTCATTAATGAACAAATGTTTATCGCATAAGATTTGAAAGTGTTTTCGTAAATCAGCACTATACACTTGTCACCAAGCTGCCAAGAGAGGTAAAGTCCGCGTATTTGGAAGGAGGTAAACCCACACTCCCCTCTTTTGCAAACGTTGGAAATCGCTGGTATAACCGTTTAATACCGTCCAGAAAAATGAGTTGAAATGGAGATACAAAAGAAGTATATGAAGCTAAGGTACATCGTAAAAGGAGCGAAATATCTTTGTAGTGAGGAAGGGCGTTTTATTCGCAATGGACCAAATGCAGTGGGCCATAAAACACTGTAGAGGAAATGACGTTATGTTCCCTCAGAGACATACATCGCCAGTGTTGATGAGTAGGTAGGTAGCCAGCCGCCCTATCTCAGATCGGTTTTACGATGTTGCGGTGCTTGCTAACCTTCCCTCTAGTCCCTTCCGATTTCCCTTTAAGGACCTCTTAGCAACATAAACACTGAAAATATGATCTCGTGAATCATGATATTATTGTGCTTTTATTGCTGCTTTGTCTGTGTACTTACACTTTTATCACATTTATATGGCAAATAAAATAAGTAGCTAGTTCTGTTCCTTTTATGACAAAGTATCTACAGCAAACACTTGTGTGCTCTCTCTCTGTATTAAATATTATTTCAGCACGCTACTCCTAAAACCTACCGGATGTACTTCCAATTTCTTGCAAAGAATAGTTAAGTACAAGCAATTGTATACATAAAGGAGAATAACGGTATATTTTGGTTCAGATGCTAATCCTCTTTTTCTCTTATACCAAATAATGAAGTGCCTGTAATGCAGGTGTAGCACACGCTTGCTTCCCCTCCACCGACCAAGGCAAGCAGAACCAGACCTAGTCAGAGGCGGATGGCGTGGAGTATATACATATAGCAGTACATACAATTCAATGGGAGGACGAATATCTTTGTTTTTGAGATGAAGGCGATAAAGTTAAGTGTTTGATTTGTAAGACTGGTAGTTGCAGATTTTTACCATTTCCCTTGTTTACTTTCCGTGTTCACGATAAACGTTATTCTCCTGGAAAAATACAACCAACTTTTGAAGCAATTCTGCTACACATTCTCTTCACAATTTGAACACCTAAAAACATTTGAAACCACAATCCAATTATTTTGTACTTTTGAAGTTTTCATGTAATGAGGCTTCACACGAGCTACAGAATATGAAACTACTTGCATTGCAGAATTCCACGACCGTAAAATATTCTGAGAAAGAAGGATGGGAATTATTTAGGTCTCTGCCCTGTTGTGAGTATCCGAGATTACGTTTGTTTACATCTAGTTTAATGACAGTCTTTGGCTCCACTTATATCTGCGAACAAACATTTTAAAAAATGAACTGTATTAAAACTGAGTATCGCAGCAAGATAAGTGACAATCACCTTGAGACTGTGTACTTCATCTTTTGTACCGAATATTGAAGATCATCTGAAACGTAAATCATGCCGAAAAGTATCCTCAGAAACGTCGTGGGTTAATCAGGAGTAGAATATGAATGTGTACGTGTTTGATTTCCTGTACGTAAGAATGTGCCGCCACTGGAACTCAGTAACCACGGATAAATGTGTCATTCTGTGCCAGCGGGTGGAAGGAGGTGGTTTCAACCTCACCTAACTTGCCTGCGGTTGATTGTTTTAATAAGGCTTTCGAAAGTTTGCACAAGTCCTCGCCTTCGAGGACATGCACTTAGATTTCGAACTGGGTTTATTTACAATCAATTGTCATAGGCATGCTTCAGCCGTTTGTTTCTCGACTTCCATTCCTGGTGTTGGTGGAAAAATCGCGATGGAAATCCTGAAGAAATGAGGTCTGCAATTTAAGGAGGAGAAAACACAAAATTTTCCTTGTGTATTCACTGCGGTTGGCAGTAGACGGAGCTAAGAGCTTACTTGCCTAACAGTGACCGGTCACGTCACAGCATTGGGGGTTAAACATTTGGCCATAATACATGTATATGCGTTCTTGACGACAATTTTAATGCAGTACTTAGAATCAAGGCAGCACAAAATTTCTCCCCGATTATTCATAGCCTGGTCAAAAGAAAACTAAAAAGCTTAAAAAAAAATTGTTAGCTTACTTTTCTTGTATTTTATAACTTATATACCTAAGTTACTTATTCATGATTTCTCGTCAGTTCGACCTTCAACTCTTCTAATTCTATTATCAGGATTGATTTTGTATATTATGAAATATAATTTTGTTCCTGTTACTGTCCATCAGTTAAATGTAGAAACCCCGTTTCTGTTTTATGTTTTGCTGATTAAGTTACTGTACATATAGGTATGAAGTAATTAAATTCATCAATACATCGAAAGTATTCTGCTACAAGTGTAACACAGAACTATGATAAGTTGTCTGACAAATTGGAATAAATAGTCTGTAGTTGCATGTAGAATATTGGTTCACTAATACATTTTTAGGTTAGTTTGACCATACAGCAGATAAGTGTTATACCATCAATAAAGCTGAGAGTCGCGCTGAGGCTCTAAGCTAGCAGGGAGCCAGAGCAAGTCTCATCCAGGCAAACCCCGCCGGTGACTGCCCAATATGAAGCAAAATGCATATACCTACGTATTATACAAGCGTGTAACTCTAAGGTGGTTTCGAAACAGCAATACATTAAACAAAAATGCACATTTAAGTCAATATATATTATTACTATTATTATTATTATTATTATTATTATTATTATTATTATTATTATTATTATTATTATTATTATTATTATTATTATTATTATTATTATTATTATTATTATTATTATTATTATTATTATTAATTATTATTATTATTAATTATTATTAATTATTATTATTATTAATTATTATTATTATTATTAATTATTATTATTATTATTAATTATTATTTATTATTATTATTATTATCATCATCATCATCATCATCCAAAAATAACTATTTGAATCCTACTGCATCAATGGCATGTTAGGGTTATAAATACATCATATACCATATTAAACCGCAAATAACCAATTGACTTAATATAAACAGTTATATGGATGAATAAATGTCAGAAACAAAGATAAAAAAGCAGAAGCGTAGCATGGTTTAGTGAATAATTGTTTCAGTGGCTGTTAGTAATTGCTTCTATAATGGTAAAGATAACCAAGTAAAAGTATATTCTGATAATGTGATCGCAATGGAACAGAAATCGTTCCGGATAAAGTTTAAATTTTCCGTGTAGTAAATTGATTGAGAATGTAATTTGGTGTGACGTATTTGCAACAGATGCGATCAAATATTGTAGGAGATAATAAATGTTATACTGTATACTTCCATTTAAGCTGCTTAATCAGGTTAAGAACTGCCCATATATGTTGGTTGTGGAAACTTGTGATTCAACCTCTTCCAAACGTCGCCTCGTCTGTAAACAAAACTGAAGAGACAAACAGCAGATTGGCAGTTTCTGCAAGAAAGCATCTGAAGTAGTGTGTGATCGCTAGATGAAAGGATCTGCACGCGCTGAAGTTGATAAGGTCCTCCTGAAGGTCCTCCATGCAACTAAAGCCAGGAACACTTGCCTTGTGCTTTTAACTGGATCTTCTTTGATACACTGAAGAATGTGTTCTTGATCAACTATTGGTCTTCCTCGATCTGTGGTGCAACGCGATGATACCTATAGCTGGATCACTCGACAGTCTTCGTTCTGGAAATCACCTAATCACCTCGTGTCCATTACTAACCGCGTGGCCATATCTGCCAGATCACGAAATGAAATTCTACCATGGTTGAACGGAACATTTTCAAGCATATACATAATACAAATGTCAAAGACTGGCTAATGAATACACTTTCGGTTAATTCGCTACACGTACACGAATGACAAGTGACAAATGTAAACAAGTAACTGTGACAACAAATCGCCATGAGATTCAATTGAGCCACAGCCTTCTATAAATGAGTACATACACATGGATAAATGAAGTAGTTAGGTGAGAGCTGAAAAGCCGCTGAACGTAAACTTTCATGAATAAATTAATAAAGCTAAAAAGAAACATTTTGAAACATATGTTTATATGCACCTGTTTTCTTGTTTAAGTGTAGGGAAGCTTTACAGAACTTTGTAAAAGTATTTTTTAATCATTCTGTGCATTAAGATTGCACGTCGTTACTTTGAAGCGAGTTTATTAACAATGCCTCTGGTGGAAGTCAAGCGAAAGAAGAGTGGAAAGAGTGCATGTTAGCAGTTTCAAAGTCACCTTAGTGAAATGGGACTTGTGTCGCATCTTTCCAGTTTTACATTTGGAAATTCGCGTGCTGCTAGTAAACTCGCAATCTCAGCATATACTGATAGGTAAAGGCCGGAGGGATGTGCGTTCGCATGCGACACAGGTTAGCTCGACGCAGAGTATGAATGACGTCAGAAGTACAGCACGGCCATCAAATGTGCAAACAACTGCCACTAGAAGCAAGGGTCGAAAACAACGTAACGTACTACTCTGCGAACTAGTGAAGCATTGCCTTGCAAGTGTGTGCAGACGCAAGGTCAAGGTGTAGTATAACGCGACTGTTTTGCTTCTTCTCGCAGTGAGCTGCAGACGTGTAGTGATAGTGTTCATATGATGCTTGTAGGTTGTGCTGCAGTGAGGCAGTTTTCATGGTCAGGCTGTACCTACCTGCAGTTGTTTACTTGTGCGAGCGATAACAGTAAAGTCCATGTGCAGTATACCTACGGAAAAACGCACACGCCTCCGGCCTTTACTGATAGGTAACTCAAATTATTGGACGACTTTTGTAACATTGTGCGTTTCAGCTCTAATGGCAACAGCTTCCCGCTACAAGAAAGGTTCATACACTTACACTGTACATCATCATCATCATCATCATCATCAGCAGCAGCAGCAGCAGCATCATCATCATCATCATCAGGTAGATGCATATTTATTTAGTATAATAAGTACATTTGATTTCCAAACAAGTCTAACGTTATGGAATAAATAATTTAAATTGTTGCTCTTACAAACTCAAACTTACAAGTTCTATATTTTCTTCGTGTTGGTTGAGATAAACATTTGCATACATTATCTGATTGCTTATTTCCTTGTAGGTACAAGGGGAATATGCGGATACAGCAATCTGAGCTACAGTCAAATCTTTTAAAGCTTTGAGATTCCGTTCTCTTTGCACACTTAACTTATGAAAAAGGAGCAACGATGTTCCATTCCACGAAATATTTAAGTTCACCAAACTAACCAGATAACAAGGAATATCACAATTAACAAGAAAATGGTTCACTATAAAAATGTATTTGGACAAATTGTGTATGTTAGCAAGATCTGCATTTTTGTGTAGTAAGATTTCGTCTATTTCTTACGGTTTACCAGTTATTCAAAAGTCATCCAGAGTAAAGAGGACTACATAGGCTATGGCCAGGAAAGTCGAAATATACATTTCGTTTGTCCTAAAGATGTCTCAAACATACTACATTTGAATCAAATTTGCTAGCCATTTTCGAGATTTTCAAAATTTTGGAAACAATTCGATATAAAGGGTAGCTTAGTGTGGAGGAGTTTTCTTAAAAATCTTCGTGTCGCATCCTTAAAACACCTCAATCGTAAATACCAACTTTGGCTTTTTACTGCTTTTCTTTTTGAGTTATGCTGTTCACAGACACACTTACACAGAAATACACATAACTTTTTCTGACAATGCTTTTTTGTATTCATAGGGCCTCAAAACATACATATAACGCTCTTTCTTATAGCAAATTGCAAAAATTGAATTGCGCAACTTGTATGTTTCGACAGAGAATATAGAGTAGAATAGAATTTCGTTGTGAATAATTATACTAATAAATTTAATTTCAAACTTCTGTCTAATTTTGGCTTATTTTTTTCAGGTAAGTGGCAGTTGAATTGCAACGTTGATATTCTACTAGCACAAGTATGTAAGTAGAACAAATTAGTAAATAAAAATTGTGTGTGTGTGGGTGTGGGTGGGTGGGTGCCTGCCTGTATACAATTTAAGCTTGTTGTGATTTAGAGATGGAAAACAATTTAAAACAAATAAACGTAAACTCATTATTGGCACAAGAATCATAATTACGATTAATTATATATTATTTATTTGCATAGCGATTAGCTAACGTTCTAACTTGTAAAATCAAATTACTATCCATTTTGTGTAAATTGGCACGGAATGCATTTTGTTTGATATGGTGACATTTATCACATTTTCCTGCAGTATACAATAAAATTACACAACAAACGTTTAGAGTTTACCATAATAATTATTTAAGCGCTGTAATTAAATGCATACTTGTGACACTAAACTGCACTAACGTCAATACAGTTTGGGAGATAGTAACAGCAGAAATGAGATATAATATGATTGTCATTCACTCGGAACAGGATGCTGTAGAAGTTGGGATATTGCTCAGTGAAATAAATAAATCGAACACAAAAGAATATATATATATATATATATATATATATACTTAAGGTGGAACTTTGAGTCGTTGTATTGAATGTCCAATCTGTTATTTACTTTAGCGACTAGAGAAACCACGTAAAAAGAAGAAGAAGAAGAAGAAGAAGAAGAAGAAAAAAACACCCGATGGTTTGGCCCACGGGATTTTACCCACGACCTCCAGAAGCAGTGCCGCTCACTAAATGAACATTTGTACAGAAAAATGAATACTGTTTCATGAAACTTCCAAAATTCAAGTGATATATAGTAACTTAAACTATTGCGGTAGAAATAGAAATGATTTACCGAACATAACTTTCAACAAATTAAATGGTTTCTGCTGTTGCATAGACTAGCAAAGTATTATGTGGAGGGTCTATGGTTCAAATCCCGGCTGTAGCATTGAATTTTTCAGTTCCGATTGTACCTCACGAATAGTGTGGAATTTACTTAGAATAGTAAAAGTATAAACGGAGTTAACGCGTACCTACATTCAAACTTCTAGGTAAAGGAAGATTTGGTAAGTTAATGTAATCTGAATTCGCATGATGATGATTGCATGGACCACCTCAAGGGTAACAGCGAAAAGCATCTTATGCACTGGCCTTATATGAATTTCTCTTCTCACTCTTGTTACAAACGCTTACTCTTTTACTTATCTGTCACACATTTTTCCTTGTAGGTGTGTTAGGAATAGCAGAATTCATAAATTTAAGCGTTAGTCAAATCTCTAAGAGTTGGTCGTTATGTGATGGCTTTGAAATTCTCTTTGCACGGCCAAGAAAGACAAGAAAGAAGAAATAGAGTAGTGGTTTCCCATTGGAGAAAAATATAAGCCCTGGAAAACTCAAACAAATAAAAATCGGGTGTGCTGCACTCACATGACTTTCTCTGTTCTTGTATTAACCATTCTTACAAACTCTTATTCCTATATGTTCTTGGTGTTAGTTGAGATAATTTGCAGAAATTATTTTATTTATCTCCTTGGGAATATGGGAATACTCATATATCTTAAAGCTTTCAAATTCCGTTCTCTTTGCAAGGCTAACATATAAAAAATGAATAACGATGTTCCATTTGACAGAAGTATAAGTTCTCCAAAACTCGCACACATAACAATGAAATTCTCCATACTACAACAACAACAATTATTTGTACATAAATTGCGTGTTTTAGCTAGATCTATATTTTGCATAGTTGCATAGATTTGGTCTATCTCTTACAGCTTACCAGTGAGGCAAAACTTATCCAGACTAAACAAGGACTACATGAGTTATAGCCAGAAAATTTAAAATATACATTTAATTTATCATAAATATCTTGAACATGATATTTTAATCAAAATGGCACATGTTTAAGATATGTTTGGATTCAGGGGGCCTCAAAACATATATTTCCGGTGATAACCTCGACAACAAATTTTCTGGTGGAATACAATACTTCGTCTACTTACTATATGTAGTAGAGAAAGTAATTAACTAAGTAAAATCAGACAAAGGCCTTCCCTGGCCTTAAAAACCAATTCTAGACCAAATTTAAATTTAAGCATTTTTTTCTTCAAAGCATTGTGTTTTGCCTTTTTTCTTCGCGTACTCCCGAAGGTAATTTTCCATTTCAGCCTGCAATCCTTGGCGCAGTGCTAAAGCTATTCTTAATTCAAATTATACATAATAATATCTAAAATGGATAATATTTATGACTTATTTAATACTACAGAAAGAAGAATTAAATTACATTTTACGTACTCACAAAGCAGTCTTCGCGTACCCCAGGTTGAGCATCACTGGTTTATTGACTCGATTCGGCCTCCCTTATGTCTATTGCTCCTTTAATAAAATGTGTGTTAAAACGATTTCTATAAAGATTTATCATGACTGACGTTATATAGAGACAAAAATAAGCTTTTCAAGGAATAATTTTAGAAGCTATATACAAATGATCGATAGTAGATGTAGATAATCATCTGATTCTAACTCAGATTTTTAAAGGTTTCTCGTTGAAAAGCGTGTGAATGACCTAATCTTACATATACAGGTATAAAATGGTGCTGAATTTGCAGGAGTGCCAACAGAAGTGGTCAGCAGTACTAAGCCGGCGAGTAAAAGACATCGGCGACATAAAAGCGTGCAAAACCAAAGAGAAAGATGCGCAAGGTTCTCTTTTCTTTTCTCGTGACTTTTCTTACTTAGAGCCGGATTAGCTGGGCCATTAAGAGAGGCCGTAAAGCTGCAGCTTTTGGGCCTTAGCATTAAGTGCTAAGCCATCAAAACTGCGTCGCAGAATCTCGTGTACTCCACCGTAGTAAGAAATGCTGGATTTGAGAACTCGAGTGTTGTAAAGAGGCTGCCAACTGCGTAAAACCAAAGCTGCTAACAGATACTGACAGCATAGTTACAAGACTTTTATTCCTCCACTATAAGATTCTATACTGTTGCCACAGTACAGATCTATTTTATAGATGAAACAATCAATATTGTTTTAATGAATGTCTTAGACTGTTTATTAACACTTAAAAATCACTATCCCTCTCATGAAACACTTTTACAATTTTCTCGCTAAATATGGCGGACTTCTTCGCTAACAAAATGGCTAGGCACGGCCAGTTCTTAATATCGCTGCACTAGATTGATCTCAATCAATTGTGGACAACATCGTTCTTTTTTTATGAAGATCACAACTTTTCACAATTAATTATTCTCTTTTCTATACATGATTAGTATTTCTCGTGGTTATAATGTCCATCAAAATCACTTCTTCCTTCGTTGTATCACACATGAACAAAAGAAGTCAGCCTACGCTGCCTATAATTGAACATGGTTATTTCAGGGGGCTTTCTGTTGACTATATTTACAGTTTGAATTATTTCAGAGCACTTACACATAAATACTGTCTCAACATGCAGGAGGTAAAACATATTTTGCAAGAATGTTTTGTTGAACAGGCGAGAAAGTATTTGAATGTAACAATATATTTTTCCATTAGCGACACATTTTAGCATTGTTCTTTCATTTTCCTCCGCTTGTGCAGTAATTTGACACTGGCTACAGAATGTTGCTAAATACAAGTTCGCCCTGTGTACAAACTTTGCATGGGAAAAGCATTTCACTGTTGGCGCTGGTGAAGGCAATAATATGTAGGGATGTGTTTTGTTAACGAAGCAACACCGTTTGAAATGACCTGACCATCGAGAGAATACATTTTATGTAACACCGTGCTGATATGCTGACATTTACGTCCGCAGGAACGTGTAAACGACAGCGTTTGACGGTTATAGCACTTTGCTGGTGGTTTTTCCCCCAATACAATTAAACGCTGTGAGTGCCGAAGGCGAGCTCCTGTTGCATCACATTAAAACCAGACATTCTGTGCTTGGCACATATCAACATCACAAGTCCTGCAGCACCTAGGTGTAGCCGACATTAACATGATATCTTCAGGATCAATCGACCGTTTCATAAACATATCCGGCTGCACTAATGTTGCTGGTTCCCCAGTAAGGCAGGCTGGCTGGATACGCGCTGGCGGTTCAAGCCCGGCCCAGACAGATCGTTCTCAACTGAGCTTAAGGGGACATAAGTGTGAAAATTGGTCTAAAACCGAATGAATTCCAAATGTTGGTTTCTTACTTCCTCTATTACCTATACTAAGTAGCGAAAGTACTTGATGTTGAGATTTCACCGGAGATACGTTTTGAGCCTCCTGAATTTAAAAAAAAAAAAAAAAAAAAAAAAAAAAAAAAAAAAAAAAAAAAATAATAATAATAATAATAATAATAATAATAATAATAATAATAATAATAATAACTACAATGATGATGATGAGGAGGAGGATGATGATAATAATAATAATGATGGTGATAATAATAATGATGATGATGATGATAATAATAATGATGATAATAATGATGATAATGATGATGATGATGATAATAATAATGATAATAATAGTAATAGTAATAATAATAATAATAATAATAATAATAATAATAATAATAATAATGCGCGCGCGTGTGTGTGTGTGTGTCCATCTGTCTGTGAACAGCAAACTCAAAAATGAAAAATCAGTAAAAAACCAAAGTTGCTATTTAAGTTCAATATTTTTCAAGGATGCGCCACGAAGATTTTGAAGAAAATTCCGCCATCCTGAACTACCCTTCAAATGGAAAATGTTTTTGACATATGTTTAAGATATTTTATGGCAAATGAAACGCATATTTTGAATTTTCTGGTTATAACCCACGTAGTCTTCATGATTTTTGCATAACTGGTAAACCACAAGAGTCCAAATCTTACTATACAAAAATATAGATCTTGTTAAAGCACACAAGCTAGTCCAAATGCATTTTTTGTGGAGAGAACCATTTCGGAAATATTCCTTATTTCTGTGAGTTTTGCAATAGTTACACTTTTCTCAAATGGAACGTCGTTATTCACTTATTTATGTGTTAGCCGTGCAAAGAAAACGGAATTTCAAAACCTTTATATAGCGACCGATTTTAAAAGATTTGACTATCGCTCAAAGCCTACTGTATTCCCATACCCCCCTTGTATCTACAAGGAAATAAGCAAGAAGATAATTTCCGCAAATGTTTCTCAACTAACACGAAGAAGATATAGGAATAAGAGTTTGCAAGACAGGTTAGTACAAGAGTAGAGAAAGTCATGTGAGTGAAACGTCAGATTTTTCACTCTGATTCGCAATGAAATCCTCCATAGGCTTGTGCGGTTGCGGTCTTTTCCATAGTTTGTCTATATACTTCGAAACATACCTTCCGCCTAAACATGCAGCACTTAACATGAATCTAATGCCCGTAAATAACGCTTGTAACCATGCCAACCGGCTTAAAGGGAACGTGACAAGAGCTGGCCTGGAAAAAAATGGAATATTGCTGCATCGTTTCGTTATCGGCACTTTTCCCAATAAGTGCTCTGCGTTCAAACATAGAGGGCATGCTTTAGAAATTTGCAACAGTATCACCTACTCGGCCCCTTAAGTCTTAGAGTAAACGAAGCGAGGGGAATATATCCAAATTTTACTAGACTCCGTTTATCCGCCGTTCGTCCTTCGACAGTTAAGGAAAATCTCTACCTTTCTCAGACATTTGCTAATCCAACAAGGAGTTCAAACGTTGAATGGAAGACTGTCAGAAATGTAAGTTTTTCTTTCTCGTTTTCATTTCACGTTCTCTACTAGTAAGTAGAAATATTGTACTCCACCGAAAAATTCGATGTCAAGTTTTCACCGGAAATATATGTTTTGAGACCCCCTGAAAAAAAAAAAAATTAGAAAAAGGTCCGTGTGTGTGTCGGTATGTATATCTGTCTGTGAACAGCATAAGTCAAAAACGAAAAGTCAGTTAAAAACAAAAGTTGGTATTTAAGTTTAATGTCTTTCAAGGATGCGACACCAAGATTTTGAAGAAAATAGCCCCACCCTAAACTACCCTTTACAAGGAAACTTTTCTAAAATTTTGATTTTCTTGAAAATAGCTAACGATTTTGATTAAAATGCCACATGTTTAAGATATTTGTATGACAAATGAAATGTATATTTTGAATTTTCTAGCTAAACCTATGTAGTCCGGTTTACTGTGGATGACTTTTGAATAACTCGTAAACTGTAAGAGATAGACAAAATCTTACTACACAGAAATGGAGATCTTGCTGAAACACACAATTTATGTCTGAATAATTTTTTTTTTTTTTTTTGTAGAGTGAACCATTTCGGAGATATTCCTTGTTATTTGTCAGTTTCGGAAAACTTAACATTTTCGTGAAATGCAGCATCGTTGTTCAATCATTTGAAAGCTTTAAAACATTTGACTACCGTTCCAAGCCTACCGTATTCCCATATTGTCCTTGCACCTACAAGGAAATAAGCAATAAGATAATTTGTACAAATGTTTATCTCAACTAAGACGAAGAAAATACAGGAATAGGAGTTTGTAAGAATGGTTAGTACAAGAGTAGAGAATGTCATATGAGTGCAACACATGTGGTAAAATGCTCCATGAATCACTAGGAACGGCAGATGTGAAATCTAGAGTATGAATTATCAAAATATCTGCACTTATGTCCCTACCAGCCTATATGTAAGGTTGTCAATGTAAGTACGAAAGAAAGCAACGCAAGGCTTTAAGAAACTCACCCTTGGGTTGTTTCAAACTAGCCAGACTTCTAGGTAGTAATTTCGTCACGAAAGGAATTATAGTGAGCTCCCATTTTTTTCCACACCGTCCAAAACCGTTTCACAAAGAAGAATTAATGACAGGAGTGAGTGTGTGTCTATGGTTCTAGTCCCTTTTGGTCTGGAACCTTATTTTTATCTTCCGTATCTCCCCTCGCGTTTAAAAGCATCCCAAGATGCTGTTAGTTTTCAAGGGCCATTGCTCTCTTCCGCTTCTTGCCGCCAGTTTGTTAATTTAAAAAATAAGAGTTCCTCTTCAAGTGAGTTCATTAAAGTGTTCATGCCACATCCTGCTGAAAATTGTTATTCATTAATGTTTCTATCCTTTAAAGATCTGATATATCTTACTCGGGGAATGTGCGACTAACATTCTAACTGTAAATGGCCGGCTTTCATTGTATAAGTAAATAAGTGCAAGGAAAATTTAGTGAATAAACTTTATTGCTGTATGCAATAATCAGTAAGCATAGCGGAAGTTTCCTAATTGTGTAAAAATTAAAAGTTAATAATTACACATGAATATTTACTTATACAGTGTCTCTCAGTGGGACAGTCTTATAAACGGCAAGTGGTGGTACATTTAAGAAATACTGGAAATGAATTTTCTAACTCCCTTAATTCTGAAGCTATTTACCTGAAAATTGGCACACATAAGTTGGGTAAATAAATTACTGTGCTAAAACTCAAAGTTTTAGATCCAATACTTTCTCAGATAAAACAAAATATTTTCAATAAGACGAAACTGCAAGCTTTCTAAAACTGCCTTGCCCATTCACATTTGTCGGAGAAGTATTGTAGTGAAATTTTGTGATACTTTGCTCAGAGAAAATAAATTTAATTACTTGTTTGAGGTGGATGTTATTAGTTGTAGGAAAATACATTTTCCTTTGATAAAGTTGCTGGGTAAAATTGTCCTTATTTGGTATGGCCAAAGCAATACCTTCCACCTGGTATATATGTTATTGTATTGTGCACTAATGAATAAAGCAATTATAATATTTATGGTCGAATTTTTAGATACGACATTGTAGAATATGTATGAACATATTCATACAATTGAAATGTATGCAACACATTTCATGCGCAAAAATCTGAAATTGAGAGAAAAAGGGCATTTAGAAAGGGTCCAGGTAGTGGGCGGTTGCTGGGATTTTAAAACTGATAGATGGTGAAAATAGTTTTTTTAAAATGCTTCACAGGTAACTATAGAATACTTCTGTTATATAATTCAAAATCGAAAGTTTCACATAAAAACTAGTCTCTCAAGACTTGATCACTTACGTTGAGTTGTTTATCAAGTCCTGTAATACGGATGATTGGGTGATAATAATACATCTGAAATGATGAAATGGCCAGGGAAATTTTAGCTCAAAGTGACACAGTATTTTGTGTAAGCAATCTTAAATAATTCCAAATGTAGATATACAGGCAAGAGAAAGCCCCCTCAAATAATCGCTGACTTCTTCTGTTCATTGTGATACAAAGAGAAAAAGAGGAATTGACTGATCGATAGTGTAACGACGAAAAATATTACTTATGTATTATGAAGTGAAAAATAATTGTCAATGTGATGCGATTCTCATAAGAGAAACTGTATCGCAAGTGACAATAATTGAAATCAATTAATTGCACTGAGTTTCATAAGGAATATTGACTTTATACAATTGTTGGCTGTGCTTAGTCATTTTGTTCATTAGCGACGGAGTCCGCCATTGTTTAGCTAAAAATCTGTAAACGTGATTGATAGGAAGGCTGACGATCTTTGATTTCCAAAAAAATGTTTAAGACATTCTTCAAAGTTATATTGGCTCTTTTATCAATATGATATATCCGTACTAACCCTGTGATAATATTAAAATAATCTTATAGCTCTCCGACTGATGCTAGACCTCGAGGAGTAAAACTACGTACGTTAAAACTTTTACTTAAATACCCCGTCACAGACTTTCTCTGCAACAATAAATTATAAAAGTCAATTATTAATAAAAAGTATAAAGTTCCAAAATGTAGGTAGCGAAACTTTCACGGCCGGCGTCCAAATGAAACCGTTACTGTTTTTTTTTTTTTTTTTCTAACTCTGCGCGCTTCACTTGGGTTAAGCAGGCTTCTAAAGCAGTTGAGATGACCATGATCGATTCTTCTTCTTCCTGTATCGCATCTCGACCTATAGGCAGTTACCAATAAAACTTAGTTATCTATTGCACCCAGAACTGCAATATCGAGATTTCTCTAGAAAATTCAGATCCCTAGATAAAGAAAGAAAAACATTTTAGAAGTGGATTGTGTATGGTGGGGTGCGGGGGGCGGAGACAGTAAGTATAACTCAAAAACATTATTCGATATATTATACCAGCTTTGCATTTAACTTCAGAAACTTCCAAAGAGAAGAGACGAAGTTTTATAAGAACTTTCCAAACTGAATTTTACGTCACTAATTTTTCGTCATTTTTCATTTACCCAAAAAATCGCTCTAATGATTTTTATTAAAATGAACGTTTTGCCAAATTAATTTTCTACGAACATTCTGTAAGGATTCCTTCATTATGAATGAATTTTACACCGTGCTTCACGAAGGATGTAGATCTCATTAAAATGCATGCAACGAGTCATGTTGTTTTGTTTTCTTTCTTTGGTGTTTGTTGTTGTTTTTTTGTTTTTTTTTTTGTTTTGTTTTTTTGTTTTTTTTTTTTCTTGAAACTAAGTGATATCTGTTGCTCTTGGTTTGCGTAAGAATTGTACGTATGATTATGGGCAAAGAAAGTCACGTGAAAGTGACACAAAATGTTTTTTGCACGGAAAGCTCACTTAGTATCATGGTTATTTAACGAGGCCTTCATAGCTTCGGGTGCTTTTTCTCTCTTTACCCCTCTCCAATGACTGAGGTATCCATACTATGTGCTGGGATAGGCAGGACATAGAAATATCTAATCACATGTTGGCATGAAAGGGAAATTCTGATTACTTCTTCAGATGGCTCACAAGATCGTTACTAACAAAACTACACGTGGGCAGAATATTGGTCCAGATAAGCTGGTAACACAGTTCGACAAATTTCAGAGGTTTTAATCGTTTTTATGTTTTCGAATGTGAATTTGTATATGTGTACTGTAAAGCTTTACACATTTTTGTGATTCCAAGGACAAAGTTAGTTTTGTTTACGCCGATTCTTATACAAAATCGTTTAATTCAATAAATGCTTTATATTTCAAGTAACATTTACGTTTTCCATAATGACCATTACGAATTTGGAGATAAATCTGAAGAAAATGAAAACGTGTCTTTCCTACGAGACCAGGCGTATATACCCCCCTCCTCCACGCTACACTGCCACGCCTCTAGCCCCGTATTGCAACTGTCAGCACTTCATTGGGCAGTAGTTATACCTCACTCCTTACGAGACCCCGTAAGATGATAAGAAAGTGAGAAGGTGCTCCTAAACAGTACATACTATTAAATTCTGTTTCTGCACATCTAAGTCACACTTCCGACTCCATAAATGAAGATAGAATTAATCTTTTAAGTTGCTCATGCAGTGCACTTATGATGAATTGGTTAATTTTTGAAGTAGCTAGAAGATTAGAAATAATTTCTACCGCAGAATCATTGACACAGTAAAAGTTTTGGGAATTTAAATATGTTCGAAAATAAGTTGTCTCTTGATGGTAAGGTGAGTTAGGATTTAGGTCCTGACGCAATTTAAATTTAACTGCTTGCTTATTCTGTGATATTTATGCTCTTTGGAGGACGCCAAGTACAACTGATTTTGCCGCGGGTATTTAGAGATAATCGAGAGATGTTTATGTACCACTTAAAATTCTATCTCCCCTTTTCATCACACGTTTTACGCTTATTTATTTGTGCGCGGAAATTTGCATTTCAGCAGCAGTGTTTTTATAAGCTACCTTTGGGAATGTTTTGGTTTACTAGGCCCCTAATACTGCTAACATTTTAAATGCGGTTTCATTAAAACCCTTAAAAAAATAAGTGTGCCGTCGTATTTTCCCCCTGTTTTTTTCTATTGAATTAGGTAGAATTACAAGTGTAGTGATCTACATTTAGGATTTATAGAATTATACAGTGTTAGAGAATTTAACCCTCCAAGCATGAAAAAGCTTCATTTTTAATTCATTGACAGTTTAGATAGTTGCAAATGATATTAAAATAACTTTGGACTTTCCTTTTGATACCGAAATTGTGGATTATTTTTTTTCTTTATCTGATTACGCTCCCTTTATGTAGGACTTACAAGCCAGTGTCTAGGGTCAGACGCCTGCCGGGGAACACAGGAACCTATGGACCGGACAGAGTGAAGACCTGAAAGCGAGTGGTCAGCCAAGCAACAGGTATGAGAGTGAGGAAGAGGATCATATGAAATATAGGCGAAATCGACGATTCGAAAGGTCATAATGGAGCAGTTGGTGAAATAAGTGGCGGGGGAAACTGGAGAATCCGCCCTGACCCCATTTCGTCCACCACGAACACCACATGCGGGTGCCTGGGATCGAATCCGGGCCACCTAGGTGGTAAGCGAATGCTCTAACCGCTCGGCCACGGCGCGCCCAAATTGTGGATTCAGTAAATAAATTATTTAAAATGGGATTAATCAACGAAGTAATAATACTCATAATCAATTATCGATTAAAGAATTGAGTCCAGTAAAATCACTTTAAATACAAATATCAGAGGAATATGCTATATGTTTGTCAGACAGAGAATTTGTCCACGGTTACGGATGGTTAAGTAGTTCATTTGCGCAGGACTGGATTCCTTGGGCCAGTTCATAGAATCCGCTGAGTAGATAGACCCGAGCAACTATCTGTAGCAATAGCACGAGAGGGTTTCCTATGACGATATATATATGACGAGACGATAGGTATATATTGGAATACTACGGCCAAGAGGCAGTGTTGCCAGGTTGGGGGATTTCTTCCCCCGGCGTAGGTATTTTTTAACTCAAAAAGGAAATGAGGAATTCTTTGGAAATTAAGGGGTTCTTAAAGTAAAATTTTGAAAGTCAGGAATTCAAATTCATTTAACTATGCACTTCTACTGTTAACTAAGACGTTTTCCATATTAGGCGTTTCAGCATTACATGAAAGTATTACTTCATTAAGAGTCTGTTTATTGAAAACATTAGTGTGGCTATGATGCCAATGTCATGATGGGGAACACAATTGTTTTGTGTCTTATTTTCTAAGGAAAAATGATGAAATTGTTTTTGATTGTATTTCCTATTCTCTTAATTTGATTGCTAGTGATGCATCGAAGAAGTCTGAAACAACCAAGTATTCTAGATGAGTTACAGTATTATATTTTGAGAGCAATGCAGCAAAAGTTAGATTTTATGAGCAAAAAGGGAAGTATTTTGTTTTTTGAGGGATTTTGAATGCCTGTAGGGAGATTTTCTGTACCAAAAACCTGGCAACACTGCTAAGAGGTGATAATCGGGCAGGTTGCCAGATGCATTACCGTGCTTAGGCCACAGAATCCAACGGATTTCTGAGAGTTTTATAGGCGAAATCAGGGTGAAAATCAAGAGACCTATAAATTATGTTGCAACATAGCAAAGGGGCAGCCTTGGGGGGGGGGGGGGGGAGTTGAAAGTAGTTAAGGATAAAGGGGTGGTGAGCGTCTGGGCGCGATTTACAATACGGTCGGTATATTCATCCAAATCTTCAGATCCGGTACCAATTACATATATTTAGCTGGTGAGTTAATAAATAGTTCATCGTCGGTTAATACTTCAAATGTCTTGTGCAATATATTTTGATTTCCTGCAAGACAATAGAGTTCATGAGATCATGTTGTTAACTAGCCCTTGACGACAATGTCGACAGAAATTGCTGTTTCCTGGGATTGTGAACCTTCTTTACTATACTCTCCCTCATTATTTAGTTAACACAACCCGTTTCCTTAACAACTCCTGGCTCACATGCCCACCACAAAACCTCAGAATTAAGCAGAACATCCCTCTTCTAAGAAGGACGAACGTACTGAGTTTCTTTAGAATGAAGATTTCATATCTTCCTTGGCGTTCAGCAGATAATGCTGAGCATATGAATACGTGGTATAAAATAATTCGCTACAGTTTCAAACACAATTTACAACTCAGTTAGACTCAAGTGAACTGAGTTAAAAACATATTCTCTGCTCTATAATGAAGACAAATTAATCAAACACGACATTATATGCGTTTTATAAAACTGGATGCATTTTCTTTATCTCCTCTTTGGAATTTGTTTTTCCGTCATAGTTCATGCTTTTCTAGTTTCTTCAACCTTGATTTTTTTAGATTTTTTGCACGCTGAGGGGCTGTTTTCTGGGGTTTATCATCTTGTTTGTAATACAAGACAGACAGCTGATTCTTCACCCAGTGTTACATCACATAGTTGCCAATACTGATTAGTCAAATCAAATGTTCTGTAATAATAGGCCATCGAGTTCACTTTTCCTTTCAGTTTACTTTTCCTTTCAGTTCACTTTTCCTTTCAGTTCACTTTTCCTATCAGTTCACTTTTCCTATCAGTTCACTTTTCCTTTATGTTCACTTTTCCTTTCAGTTCACTTTTCCTTTCAGTTCACTTTTCCTATCAGTTCACTTTTCCTATCAGTTCACTTTTCCCTTCAGTTCGCTTTTCCTTTCAGTTCACTTTTCCTTTCAGTTCACTTTTCCTTTCAGTTCACTTTTCCTTTCAGTTCACTTTTCCTATCAGTTCACTTTTCCTTTATGTTCACTTTTCCTTTCAGTTCACTTTTCCTTTCAGTTCACTTTTCCTATCAGTTCACTTTTCCCTTCAGTTCGCTTTTCCCTTCAGTTCGCTTTTCCCTTCAGTTCACTTTTCCTTTCAGTTCACTTTTCCTTTCAGTTCACTTTTCCTTTCAGTTCACTTTTCCTTTCAGTTCACTTTTCCTTTCAGTTCACTTTTCCTTTCAGTTCACTTTTCCTTTGAGTTCACTTTTCCTTTCACTTCACTTTTCCTTTCACTCTTCCTTCATATCTTCCACTTCATCCTGTCGTATGGCAGGGAATATGCTGTGTATAAATCTTTGTCTTCAGGATCGTGGGCAGTCTACGAGCCCCAGCACCCTCCAAGAGATGTATAAGCCTGCAGGAGGGATTGGGAAACGGCAGTACACTGTACCACCGGGGAGTTTATTTTCTGAAGCTGTTACGGACCCCATTCTCTCGGTCGTGACTCCTAGATCTGCCCACTCTTATTATTTCATCTCATACCTCCTCCCTTGGGGCGCCCCATCAAGGGCAGGTCATAAGATCTACAAGTCAGGGTGTTAAATCCAACGTCCTAATATAGTCATACCTCGTAATGATAAGTCAGAAACTTATAATCATTCAGTACATTACGTCTCGGATCTTTCATAACTCTTTAATTAGGACTCTATAATAGTGATATATTTTTTAAAAATTATCAGGAAGTGAATAAAGAGCAGTTTATTATTACTATTACTTTCATTATCATAATGATTATCATTGTCATAATTATTATCATCGTTATCATTATTATGATCATTATCATATAGTACACACATAGTAATCAAATCATTTCAAGACCGAGGGCAAACCCTTGAACTTATCCAGCAGCTTATATATAAGTTTCCAAAAAGAATCTTAGACAATCCTTTTACTGATAACCTGAACCGTGTTTGATTATTTGGTTGTATTTATAGGGTAAAATGACTAAATGCGTGAGTTATTTTGCTATATTTCACCCTTCTTCGATCTCCTGCACCAGTTTAGATATCCCTGTCGCAGACAGCTTAAAAAGTGATTTTACTATAGCATGATTGCTAAAGACCAGAGAAAATGGATTGATCATCCATTCAAAGTGGAATGGTATCAGTTTAGGCCCAGCGAGTGCAGTCAAATGTGCTTGTAGTGAAGGATGGGGAGGGCCCACGTAAAATAACAGGTGAGATGGTACATGTAGATGTTTATACTTTGATTAAATGCTTGTTGCCAGATGGCAACACTACGCATAAGAGCGTTCAACCAGTTATAAGCACTATCTACCATCCTGAACATCTCGGTTAAGTATGACGACGAAGAAGAGAAATTAAATATCTGGTGTTGCACTCATGCGACTTTCTCTATTCTTGTATCCTTACAACCTCTTACGCTTATATCTTCTTCGTGTTATTTGAGATAAACATTTGTACAAATTATCTTATTGCGTATTTCCTGGTAGATACAAGGGTAGTCTGGGAATATAGTAGGCTATGAGCGATAGTCTAATCTTTTAATGCTGGTCGCTATGTGAAGGCTTTGAAATTCGTTTCTCTTTGAGAAAGGAGATAAATGAATAACGATCTTCCATTTGAGAAAAGCTTAAATATTGCAAAACTCAAACAAGGAATATCTCCAAAATCGTTCAGTTCACAAAAAATGCATTTGTGTGCTTTAACAAGACCTACATTTTTGTACATTAAGATTTGCTCCATCTCTTACGGTTTACCAGTTATGCAAAAGCAATGAAGAGCAAAATGAACTATATGGATTATAGCCAGAGTCGTTTTTAAGAAAATAAAAATTTTCGAAAAATTTTCCATGTTAGAAATAGTTTAGGATGGAGGAATTTTCTTCAAAATCTACGTTGTGCATCCTTGGAAGATATTAAATTTAAATGCAAACTTTGGTTTTTGACGGACTTTTTTTTTTTTTTTTTTTTTTTTTTTTTTTTTTTTTTTTTTTTTTTTTTTTTTTTAGTTACACTGTTCACAGACACACACATAAAAAATACATCAAAACATGTATCTCGACAGCGAAATTTGGGGTCGAATACAATACTTCCCCTACTTCCTATACGTAGTAGAGGAAGTAAAAATCATTATAATTCTTTAAATAGTTTATTATTGAAATATGTAATTCAGCATGTTATGGACATAGCCTTGCACATTCCGAGAAAAGTAGAAAATAATCAAGCTCTCTTGAATCCAACAACCTTCACACTTGTTGATGTTTGAAGCAGGATTTGGAAGTCCTCTTTTATGAATAAATATGTCATTAATTACTAGAGTTTTTGTTAATTATGGGATTTTTTAAATCTAAAGCGTGAGCTGTAAATTACAAGGCAGTTTTGTATAGATGTAATTAAATGTTGTGAACGCTGCAGGGATTAAAGCTGGAGGGCTCGCTGCAGCAGCTCGGTAATTTTTTGTGCTAATATCACATCTATTCATCTCTTTGCAGAGAGCGAAGTCTCTGTAATGCAAAACAAAGGAGGCAACCAACTATTTAGGATACGCAGCACAATAAATTATATTTAATATCGTAGGCTGTTCATTGTCTGGATGAGTAGTGACGTCATCTTCAGGAGAAACCTCATCATTTGGCTTAATCCACTTATCATGCAAAATGCACGTTGTTCATTCTTCCCAACAAGGGAAGGTTTCAGGTTCTAACGTATTTATTGCCTCCCTTTCTGCTCGTCTCGTCAGTTGAGAGTTGACAGGGGTTTCATCCCCACCTCTGGAGTTTGCCTGCTCCTGACAGGTAAAAACTTGGGTAGTTGGCGGGAAAGTCCATGAGGAGGAGAAGGAAAGAGATCCTGTAACGCTATTGAATTTCACAACAGCATCTCCTGGGTAAGGATCTTCTTAATTCTGAGGTATAGCTTCCTTTTTAAATGCAAATTCTCTTAAGGAAACAGACTTTCATTAAGGTTATCCCTAATTACACGATGTTTTCACTTTCTATAACCCTAGGCAATATTGGATCTTTGCCCATAAAAGTTCCATGTGCATATGACACCAGAAACCACATTTTGAGACTCCTATAATCCAAAACAAACAGTTATCTTCTAATGCAACACTAAAAAAAAAAAAAAACGTATAACATTTAAAAGACGTGAAGGAATACTGCGAGCAGCTCTTTCAGACGTAAAGTATGTCGACAACGTTGCGTTGAGGTTGGTCAGGGAGTTGACCTGGTTTGTAGATGTAAACAGATCGGGTACTTTCACTTTTCGTGTAATGTTTTGGGAGCTAACGCATCTGATTGGCCTATACATGCACAGTAAACACGGAAGGATAAGGCAGTGTTTGTATTCATGGTTTCTAGATGCACTGTAAGGAAGTTTGTTTATGTAGTGAACTACAGTACAGTACAATATGCAGTGTTGCCAGCTTGTTTTCGACAGAGCTAAAATACCTCCGTAGGAAATGGTCAGAGAGAAAAACCTAAGATACAAAATGTGTTTCAAATACCGGGATCTACCACTGGATTAAATTAATGTAATGACTTTCCTTCCAACCGGTAAGGATGGTGGTGGGGGTGGGGGTGGTGGTGGTGGTTGTGGTTGTGGTTGTGGTTGTGGTTGTGTGTGTGTGTGTGTGTGTGTGTGTGTGTGTGTGTGTGTGTGTGTGTGTGTGTGTGTGTGTGTTTTAGGAAGATTGCATTTTGTGTACAGTAAGAGTTGGTCTATCTGTTACTGTTTACCAGTTATGTAAAAGTCATCCAGAGCAAATAGGACTACATAGGCTATAGCCAGAAAATTCAAAATATACATTTCATTTGTCATACAAGTATCTTAAACATACGGCATGTTAAACAAAATCGCTGGGGTCATTTTCAAAAAATCAAAATTTTCGAAAAATTTTGCATGTAAAGGGTAGTTTAGGGCGGAGCAATTTTCTTCAAAATCTTCGTGTCTGGTGAAATCCCGACATCGACTTTCTCGATGGAATACAATATTTCTACTTACTATAGTAGAAAAAGTAATAAAGCGGAGAATCACTTCTAAAAACGATTTAAGTGTGTGCTGTTGGGGAGACAGAGAGAGACAGACAGCTTTCAGGTTTTCATATGTGCTAAACTTACATTGCAATGTCATGATCTCATAAAAATACGAGTGACTTTTCCCCCGTCTTTATTTTCCGTCGTTTTAACTATGTAATCATAACACGACGGATCCGTTAGCAGATAAATTTATTGTCGATGGGTAGATGGCATCGCATTTGCTATTACCACCCTTTTTTACTTTTGATCATTGTTTTAAATTTAGGGTGGTATCCAACCTGACATTTAGCTTTGCGACTGAGGGAAACCATGAAATAGCGCAGTGAGATTGATATGCCTATGAGATTTGAAATCGTGACTTCCCGATTGCGAGCCAAAGACATTACCGCCTGAGCCATTCCGCTCGGACGAATTACTTAACCGGAACTATTACAATCTTTTTTTTTTTTTTTATGATAATTTGAATGCAGTATCTTCGTGCTGGGGATATGTTAACCCAACTATCCGTATTTGAGTAGTCCTGTTCTCTGTCTCTTCCCCCTTTCACAGACACACTTTTAACCCTCTATCGCTTTAGCCATCTTGCTACAGTCTTCTTGTGATTTCTGGACCGGCTTATGTATCACCGCCAAGGCATCTCACAGGTATTTATTTGAATACACATGATTGTTAAAGGCCAAACGAAACGGACCAACCATCCATTCAAAGCCGAACATGGTTTCAACCCAGCGACTGTAAACAAATGTAAGTATTTAAGTTTAATATCTTTCAAGGATGCGACACGAAGATTTTGAAGAAATTTGCTCCACGAACACTACCCTTTACATCGAAAAGTTTTCGAAAATTTTGATTTTCTTGAAAATGGCTCTAACGGTTTTAATTAAAATGCCATATGTTTACGACATTTTTACGACAAATGAAACGCTATGATCTATGTGTGTCCTGTTTACTCTGGTTGTCTTTTGAATAACTGGTAAACCGTAAGAGATAGACCAAATCGTACTATACAAAAAATGAAAATCTTGCTGAAACACACAATTTACGTCTGAATATTGTTTTCTGTAGAGTGAACAATTTCGGAACATTCCTTCTTATTTTGTGACAGTTTTGGAAAACAAACTTTCATCAAATGCAACATTGTTGTTAATTTTGTTATGTTAGCCGTGCAAAGAGAATGCAATTTGAAAGCTTTAAAAGCTTTGACTATCGCTCAAAGTCCACTGTATTCCAATATTGACCTTGTACTATAAGGAAATAAGCAATAAGGTAATTTGTACAAAATGTTTATCTCAACTAACACGAAGAAGATATAGGAATAAGAGATTGTAAGAATGGTTAGTACAAGAGTAAAGGAAGTCATGAGAGTGGAATACATCAGATGTTTTTTTTTTTTGGGGGGGGGGGTTAATCTCCCCCCCCCCCCCTCCCGACGAGACTTGCAAAATCTCGTTAGTTGTGTGATGCACATATTTTTACACCTTAGATTATCAGTAAGACAATTAAGTAAACACGTTGCACATAATACTAGATATAAGGAAGCTTTTGGAAGCAGGCCTAGAATTTGTATTCAGTGCAATATATCTTTGGAACACTCAAATTATTTCACAGTCCAATAGTAGAAATACCAGCTGATTGGGAAAATGAATGGAGAATCCTAAATAAAATGGAGCTTTCTACCACATCATCACATATCGAACTGGCCATTAGTGACCAGGGGATAGTTAACTTCAGTTTTAAATCTCCCGACGGTGAAGTAGCTATTTAAGGCATAGAAATGCATGGTAAAACTCCGTGATATTTGTAGTTCAGTTATTTTATTCTTGTTAATCTGTTAAAGATTGCTGACGCTGTCTTCCGGAAACCAAATGCCATTCCTCCATGTCTCTCCACTGTTCAGGATCCAAATTTGTTGATGCCATGGCCTGGGCGAGTAACCCGAGCCAGCGTGTGGGTCCCTAACATGTGCTGGAGATTTTTCACCTCGACCCCAGGGTCGCCAAGCAGCCATGGGTCAGTTGCTATAACACCAGAAGTTACGGTTTACGAAGTCGCCACACTCAGACCAAACACTTCCGCCAACAGTTCCGACCCTGAAAGACAAGGTTCAAATGAGGGATGAGAAATACGGAAGATGCAATTATTCTTCACAGGGTGACTCAGGAAAGACCAAAAAATTGGATGCTGGAATCGCACCCAAGACCTCCCGAATGCGAAACTCTCACATTATCGCGGAGTCATCTCGCCCGCTAACCTTCCGGAAGAAGAGGCTACGTCGTGCGTACAACACTTCGGCGCTACGTTATGAAGACAGTGAAATGATAGTGAACATTGAGTGAAGGGATAGTGAAAATTGGGAGTAGAAGACTTTAATGGAATAACATTGAGGTGAAGCTAAAAAAGCTGCCTAGTTGTTCAAATAAAGCGACCATGCTGGAGGCATATCAGTGAAATTGAGTCACTTTGTGGCCACTCATTCATGGCTTGTGGTATTCAGAAGGCGGTGACTTTCCGGGAAACAGGGCTTATTAAATCAATGATATAATACCTTTCTAGGTAACAGCATGTTCCAGTTTTTCCTAATTATATACCTAAGTTGCTTGTAACAACCTTCTTGTTCAATGGGCGAGTTTTTTTGGTTAACAAGGCACCTGGCGGCTCAGTCCTTACCCTTTAATCAACACCTTCGCCTGCTGTACATTAACACAACGTAGTCGTAAACCTTCTTGCTATCTCTTTCATAATCTTACGTACGAGTTGCAATCATGTTCATAGAATTTTTACTTAACCGCCGGCAATCATTCAGCCATTCCAGGGAATTAGGAAAGACACATATAATCTTTTAAGATGTATTTGTACATGGATATGGTTATACATTTGTGTACCCCCTTTCACTTGTTTGGACGTATAGGGGCTTTGACTTGATAAACAATATAAGGTGTTATTACTTGCTGAACCGTATGAGCTTTTTAACGGTAATTTTTATCTTTTTACTTTCTCTACTAAGTATAGTAAGTAGAGGAAGTATTGTATTCCACCCAAAAATTCGATTTCGAGGTTTCAACGGAAATATATTTTGAGGGCCCCCTGAATTAAAAAAAAAAAAAAAAAAAGTATTTTTAGAAAAAGGTCTGAGTGCGTGCGTGTGTGTGCACCATAACTCAAAAACGAAAAGTCGGTTAAAAGCCAAAGTTGGTATTCAAGTTTAACACTTTTAAAGATGTGACACTAAGATTTTGAAGAAAATTCAACAAGAATTTACGAAGAATGTACGTAGAGTAACTCTGACATAGCTTCTGTAGTAATTGTGGGACATCACACAGGGGTTCGAAATAATTAATCACTTAAAAGTAGTGAAGGAATATTGCGTGGAGCTCTTTCAGACGTGAAGTAACTCGACAACGTTGCGTGGAGGCTGGTCAGGGAATTGGCGTGGTTTGTGGGTGTGAACAGGTCGGGCGCTTTCTCTTTCGCTAACACTTGGGATTGGCCCACACTCGCACAGTAAACACGGAAGAGCAAGGTAGGGTATGTGTTTATGTTCTCAAGACGCACCGTTACGATGTTTATTTATGTAATGAGCTAGGAAAGTGACACCCACAGTCTGTAGTGTTGTTAGCCTGTTTTCGACAAAACTAAAATATCTCCGTAGGAAATGGTGAGAGACAAAAACGTAAGATATAAAATGTATTTCAAATACCGAGATCTACCATTGGTTTAAATTAATGTAGTGCCTTTCCCTCTACCCGGTATATAATATCTTTGAAAAAATATTAAAAGGTGTTTAATTGTATTTGGTTTATTGTTTGCTGCTATACTTGATTAATTTTAAGATAGGAACTTTCAATATAGAATTATTCTTGCTTAATGCAGGAACTAGAATTGTACATTGGCGCTAATAGCTTTAGAAATCGTTCAAAAATCGAGCTATTAATGCTGTTCCAGTCGAATACCTATAAGGATGCTCGACAGAGAGACAGGTGAAATGTTAGGTGCTTCAACATGTGCTGGGCCACGGCCAATAAGCCACGAACATTTATTTGGATTATAATAAAGTGTAATTATAAATAACAATGGTAATCACAAGGCATTCGGACAATATTCTAGCTTCGTTTAAAATGTCGAGGTTTGAAGTCGATTATATCGATTTCAAAAATGTCTCAAGTGTCTCCTGGTTTCGTCTACCTAATAGGCAATAGAGAGCCAGCGACATGCACTCGGGGATCCTGAGGATTCAATCTGGAACTCTAGTCACCTTGAAAGCAGAGGATCTGCACTGCCTATCACTTCACCCCATAGAGTAGGCTAAAACTAATTCCATAAGTGCTTTTTGTACAGCTCCTTAACCGTACTCGTACAGCATGAGGCGAGCATCTGAAACTGCTGAATATTATTTGGACCAAAACAGGAAGAAGGGGTGGATGTGTAACCTTTATTTCCGACAGGGCTGGAATTTTTTGCGCGAATAATTATTTGAAATGATAATTTCAATGAGGATGATGTTAGTTTAGTCTAGACCATGTGGATTACAAACAATTTCAAAGAGCCAACAATAACCTATTGTTTAGAATTGTCCAAAGCCCCATAGGAACCACCATTCCGTGGTCTCACTACCCTCTTTTTTCATGCATCGTTGGATATAGTTCACCAACGATGGGTAAATAGTGAGCCTCCATTTGCTGATTGCCGTTTACTTAATTAGAAACTTCAGTCTAAAACATCGTCACCGAGTAGGATCATGTTGTTCAGGAATGAACTTCAAAATGTTCCTTACTTACTTTTAATGACTTTTGTACTTTTCAGCACTTGCCCTGTATTCCCATTGTCATCGATCACTCCTCATTCTATGAATGTGTCCTATGCAAGTTGCTCCTGACCTGCCCCGCTTCCTTCTTCCACGAGATGACCATCCTATTAGGTATTAGGCCATCACCCATTCTTCTAATGTGTCCATAGCTTTGAAGACCTTTCAATTCTCTCCACCTTTGTTTCCTCCATATCCATCATCTGTCTCACCTATTCATTTCTTCTTCGTTCCAATCTTGATAATCTAGCACTGAGTCTTATTCTGTCCATTTCCACTGCTAACATCTTAGATTTTTGTCTCTTTATCAAAGTCCACGCCTCAGCACCTTAGTTTATTATACTTTTCACCACATACACTGTGGTTGAAAATGTTCCTTTAACGAGTAAAAGAAACAAGAAGTTGTTTCTGCAAATCAAAGGGTATAGACAGCGGGAGAATACGGGAATGGGGCAGTTTTTTACCCACACCACCCGGTTCTTGAAAGTCGATTGTTGGGTGACTTGTTTCAGTATCTGCTTCTTCAAGTTTAGCGCACACGTACATAGCCCACGAACTACCGGGAAGCGATAAGTAAACAAAGCTGTCTCAATCAAACGACGTACAATCACGTAGAAAGTACACATATAGCTGTAGATTAAATTATGTCCATGGTTATAGTAAGATCCCATTAAGTTGCACATCATGTGTAAAAGGGATAATGAAATAAAAACTTGAATTATACGTTACAGATTTAATTATTTATATCACTCATACATTTATACTTAAACATTATCATTTTATAACCTGGTGCACTGTACGACAATATACATTTTCAGCATCTCTAACACAAAACACCCCTTGCATGTAATGTTTTCTCCGTCCATAGAGAAATGCATTGAACCCAACTTGTGCACGCTTGTATAAATGAACATATAGTTAAAATACTGCACTCAGTGTACTATACATTGTGCAGAGGCTGTGCGTAACACAGCCTGTGCCTGACTTTGCCCTAATGTCCGCCTGATCGTAAATAAGATGTCAAAGACCATAAAGTGAAATTATCTGAACAATTGGAAACAGTGATGGGGTAATTAATATAAGTGGTGCATTTACGTAAAACATATTTTAAGTTATATAGATATTTTTAAAGCAATTATAATTACTGTAAAATGTTTACAAAGGTTCAGCAATGCGCATCTTAAGCCGCGGCGTTGGTCGAAGCCAACTTCTGCAAAGTTTTCTCAACTTAGTGATTGTTAGCGGGAACCCAGGGTGTTACTGTGATGTTCGCTTTCATCCATCAACCATTCTCATCTTCATTATTTCATTAGCAGCGGATTTCGCCTTAATGGAGCTCCTACAGGAGAAATGGATCAAGTCAGCAACTAATGGAAGGAGCTCGCAGATTATTTTAACGAAATAATGCAGACAATGGATTCTGAGTAAGGAAATGTATAATCAATACCACTTCTTCCATTTTTTGAGAATCTGCTGGTTTAATCTTTATTATAGTTTCATTCCAATATGCAGCTATAGAAGCGGTATCAAACTTTCATGTGCAACTAAGTAGGTGAGTCTAAAGTTCTTTCGTGTGTTGACTCTGCTTTGTGGCCATTTGGGCAATGTTGGTAGTTATGTAGACGATGTTGCACATCAGTTTAAATTTGCATGCTGTAATGTTGCAGAGCCTTCTTCCTGGTCCTCGGCTATCGGATTTTTCGATTTTGTATGCAGAAAATAGGTTGAGATTTTGCAGTGGACAAAGGATACGATGAAGGTCTCATTAATTTTATTGTAACCAAGGAATAAATAAAGCTTCTTTGGAGTTGATTATATTATTTACATTTACGCAATAACTAGTGCAACAGAGTGTGGGGTACCGCAGTTTATGAATTCTATGCAGACAGGGGACATATTTGCGAATTGCGTGCCAAGGTTTTCTACGAATTCCTCGCATAAAAGGAAGGAAAATTATCATTCAACATTCTCTCTACTATAACGCAATGTTGATCAATTTTAACATAGAGTAAGCTTTACAAAGTCTCTTGCAGCACATGCATCTTTCTTTATCTTTTGAAAATAAAATTTTAAGATGAGATCAGCAGCGTCTTGAAGACACCAAATCAGTGTAATCGCTCCACTCTTATATCCCGACTAGAGGTAAACAAGCCGACAACTAAACCGCGATACGCCGGAACCAAAGCACGCCACAAAATGTAGTACCTTAAATATTGGCGATTTTGTGCGAGTTTTCAAGATGTATGATAACCCTAGTAAAGACTACTTGAATGCAACGCGATAGCAGCGGTATTCCTAAAACTCCCGAGTAAATATGGTCCACGTGTTAGTCGCCGCTGATGCTTACACCAGGATATCGCGGAGGGATACAAGGTCTGGATCTAAGGCTGGATGGGGTGTACTCATTCATCGACTGTTCAGTCCAAACTGTTAAAGGGACGTCCAAGGACAGCTCGGCATGCAATTCAAGTACGTGTTCAGAAATACCTGCACTCAACTCAATGTTTGTTTCTTCTACCTGGGCTGATCCCGCACGCAATTGGAGCTCTCTCTGATATACAAGAATTCACTCGCGACGCTATAGCCCTTATGGGCCAAGGTCTTCCACTCGGCCGCTGTCTCTCCTTTGCCCACCACACGCGTAATGAGTAAGGTGCAGTACTGCAGGCTGGAACGTGGTCAGATGACTGTTTCAACGACTACCCTAACATGTTTTAAATACAAGTACAACATACACCATTTTGTAGGATACTGTAATAATATGAGTTATCTGAGATTCTAATGGGTACAAAAAATTAATTGTGGCACATCAAGAGCGTTTTTCTTCTTTTATGTATTACAATTGTAGCTTTATTCTCGACCATGCCATAATGTAGAGCTTAGACGCCTCTAATTGACCTCATTACATCCATCTGTTCATAACGATACTGCTCTTCACCAATCAAAGATGCACCAGTTCATAACAATACCTACTGCTTAACCACCAATCAAGAGATCCGCTTCTAGCAATCAACACTTTGCCGTCTGCGCAGATTTCCGCGCAGCTGAAAGCAAAACTATTGAATTTTGTATGCTCAGTTTAATAAGTAACTTGTGTATGAGATAAAGCTACTCTATTTATTTAACAGTTAGTGTTAATATTATAAATAACATTCTAATAAATTCAATTTGTCTACTCGATTTTGAAAGTCTATTTTTTTCAAAGGCTATTGCATATATACTCTGTGTATTATTATGTCAAGGTCAACAACAAAAATCGGATGTGTTGCACTCACATGACTTTCTCTACTCTTGTACTAACCACTCTTACAAACTCTTATTTCTGTATCTTCGTGTTAGTTGAGATAAACATTTGCAGAAATTATTCCTTATTTCTTTGTAGGTACAAGAGGAATATGGGAATACAGTAGTTTAGGGATAGTCAAATGTTTTAAAGCTTTGAGCCTCCGTTCTCTTTACACGGCTAAGATATACAAAAATGAATCTCGAACTTCCATTTGACGAAAGTTTGTTTCCCAAAACTCACACAAATAAGCGAAACGGTTCACTCTACAATGAAATTTATTTGGACATAAATTGTGTGTTTTAGGAAAATCTACATATTTATAGTAAGATCTGGTCTATTTCTTACGGTTTACCTGTGATGCAAAAGTCACCCAGAATAAACAGGAGTACAGGGCTATAGCCAGAAAATTCAAAAGATATGTTTCTTTTGTTATAAACATGTCTCATACATATAACAGTCGCATCTTTTGTCCACAGACTGACATACACACACTCAACCACACACACACTCACACACACCCACACACACGCACCCACACACACCCACCCACACACACACCCACACACACACTCACACCCACACACTCACACACACCCACACACACACTCACCCACACACACCCACACACCCACACACACACCCACCCACACACACCCACCCACACACACACCCACACACACACTCACACCCACACACACACTCACACAGACACCCACACACACACTCACACACACACCCACCCACACACACACTCACCCACACACACACCCACACACACACTCACACACTCACCCACACACACTCACCCACACACACCCACACACACCCACACACACCCACACACACTCACCCACACACACTCACCCACACACACCCACACAGACCCACACACACCCTCACACACACCCACACACACACTCACACACCCACACACACCCAAACCCACACTCACACACACACTCACACACACACACCCACACACACACTCACATACACCCACACTCACACACACCCACACCCACCCACACACACACCCACACACACACTCACACACACCCACCCACACACACCCACACACACACACCCACCCACACACACCCACCCACACACACCCACCCACACACACCCACCCACACACCCACACACACACTCTCACACACCCACACACACTCACACACACACTCACCCACACCCACACACACCCACACACACTCACACACACCCACCCACCCACACACACACCCACACACACCCAAACCCACACTCACACACACACACACACACCCACACACACACACTCACACACACACCCACACTCACACACACCCACACCCACCCACACACTCACACACACACCCACCAACACACACTCACACTCACACCCACACACACACCCACACACACACCCACACACACACCCACACACTCACACACACACACACCCACTCACACCCACACCCACACACACCCACACACACACTCACACACACACTCACACACACCCACACACACCCACCCACACCCACACACACACTCACACACACCCACACACACCCACCCACACCCACACACACCCTCACACACACACTCACCCACACACACCCACACCCACACCCTCACACACACCCACACACACCCACACACACACCCACACACACCCACCCACACACCCACCCACACAAATACACCCGCACACTCACACCCACCCACACACACCCACCCACACACATACCCACACCCACCCACCCACCCACCCACACACACACCCACCCACCCACACACACCCACCCACACACACACCCACCCACACACCCCACACACACACACCTTTTTCTAAAAGTGCTGTTTTAGTATTCAAGGGGCCTAAAGCATGTATTTCCGTGAAATCTCGACATCGAATTTTTTGAGTGGAATACCATACTTTCTGTGCTACTTATAGTAAGTAGATAAAGTGAAAATCAATAGGTTCGCTTTTGAAGGCGTAACTATGGATTCTGAATAACAAAACCATGATTGAAATGTCGGACACCAGTGATAATAGCTTGCAACACAGAATATTAAATAGTTTTCAACATAAACACATTGTCGAGCATAGTCATATGAAATTGAGTATAATGGCCATTAAAATCCTCATATGAATGTTATGAAACTGGCTTCCGCTCGTCTTTTAAAATATACTCGCATTTTAATTGCTGCCATCATGCTTTCGTCTTATAATACACTATTGATACTGCTACTTAATTGGAATGGGAATGTTTGAGCTTTATTTTTGCAATATTTTTATTGCACGACTCAATATTTAATGTGAACTTGTTTGCCTCGTATGAGTAAGAAAACCGCATAAAGGATCAAAGAATCCAATTTCTTTGCTGTGCCAAGCGAAGCCTTAGAGGACTGTAAGTATCTCTTTGTCATATAAAGAAAGAGATCACAAATAACTTCTCCTTGGAGGTCGCTCTTTTAACTTCTTCTACGTACGTATCTGCCTACCCTTGCGAATTCTCGTGAACTTTGGCAACATCCTAGGGCAAAGCTGACCTCGTCGTCATGAAGTAGCTTTCACGAAAACGTTCTACTCAGCTTTTTTTTTTTTTTTTTTTTTTTTAATTTATTTAGAGTCGCTTTAACAATTAAGTCATATCGCGACTATTCTATGGAATACAGCGGTATACAATAAATTTAGTACAATTATTTTACCAAAAACATGAGAATACAATCAAATCAGTACAACAAGTATCTTTCATATTATATTTTCGCATGCAAGCCCGTACCTTTGAGAAATGATAACACCCTTCTGCAGTTGGATGGCGTGTTCAGAGTGGTGGATAAGTCTCCAGTGATGTGATGAAGCTGTCGTTGTGTAGCGTATTGCTTACATTCTGTGAGGAGATGTTTTACTGTGAGGCGGGTGTTGCAGACTTCACATTGTGGTGGCTGGCCTTTGCTGAGGAGGTATGAGTGGGTTAACCTTGTATGACCAATGCGGAGACGTGAGATAATTACCTGCTCTTTCCTGCTGAGAGAATAGACAGGGGAAGAACTAGTGTCTCCTTTCCTTACCATGTGTAGTTTTTCTGGAGGCGATTGATTCCAGGCCTGTTTCCATCTTGTTTTTATTAGTCTGGAGAAGTACTTTGTAATATCACGATAAGGTACTGCTTGCTGTTCATGTGTGTCTGTTAACCGACTTGCTTCTTTAGCAGCTTTGTCCGCTTCTTCATTGCCCTTAATGCCGCAGTGTGAAGGGACCCAAATGAAAGTAACTATTTTCTTTTTATTTAGAGCAATGGAATAAAGACTGTGGATATCTTGAAGCAGTTGGAGGTCAGTTGAACGATCTCTGAGACTTTGGAGAGAGCTTAATGAATCAGAAATTATAAGAAATTTACTCTCACTAGATTGGATGATGTATGTTAAAGCTTGCTTAAGTGCACAAAGTTCGCAGGAGAATATGGAATAATATTTAGGGAGTTTCAGCTGAAGTTTCTTATCTGGGGTAATTATGGCACATCCATTGTCGCTGTCCGTTTTGGAACCATCAGTGTAGATAAATGTATGGTTAGGGTAGGCATTTGTTATTTCTTGAAACAGCTGTTTATAGCAAGATGCATCTGTATGGGATTTATGGTAAGCTGTAATATTCAAATTTAGTTGAGCAGTTGGTATTCTCCAAGGTGGTAGACAATGAAATTTTCTGGGCATTATGGCAGGAACTTCTATGTTATATTCTTCAATGCATTTGCTTATTTTAGATTTAAATGACATTTCTTTTTGTGAATTAGCCTGTAAACGTTGGTTGGACGTTTCTGGGAAGACGTACTGGTAGATCATTGATTCGGGTCTTGCTAAAGTTTTAAGGGCGAATTTTAGGCTCAGATCTGTTCTGCGGACGTTCAATGGCGGTTCGTCGGTTTCCATTGTTAAGGCAGAAACAGGGCTGGTTCTGTAAGCTCCCAAGCATATTCTTAGAGCTGCTGTTTGAATTGTATCTAGTTTCTTTAAAACTGAAGATTTAGCTGTATTGTAGATCTGGGCTCCATAGTCGAGTTTACTTCTAATGAGAGCTTGATACGTTCGTTTGAGGGTACTGAGATCAAAACCCCAGTTTTTGCAGCTTAGGGTTTTTAGTACATTTAATCTTCTGAGGCATTCATTTCTCATATCATCAATGTGATGTTTCCAGCTTAGAGTTGCATCAAACGTTAAACCTAAAATTTTGGTAGCCTTCACTGAGTCGATTAGCTTGTTATCCACGCAGATTGTGGGGTTTGGGACTTTACATGGTGATTTGGAGAAGCATATGCATTTCGATTTATGATATGACAAGTTAAGACCAGCATGATTAGTCCAAGTGTGCAGATTTTCCAGTGTTTCTTGAAGAAGTGTTGCAGTAGTAGAGGGGTTTTTCCCCTTACAAAAGATAGTTAGGTCATCTGCAAATAGTATACCTTTTACAGGTGGTGTAATACTGCTTACTATACTGTTGATAGCTATGAGAAATAGTGTGACACTGATTACTGATCCCTGTGGAACACCTCTATTAATGGATTCTTCTTTTGACATGGTTCCTTTGTAGCGAACTTTAATTTTCCATTCCTGAAGGAAGTTGTCAATAAAGTGATACAAATTACCACGGATACCGATGTTACGTATTGTTTTGAGTATGTAAGCTCGTGAAATTTTATCATACGCTTTTTCTATATCTAGGCTTATTGCCATGAGATGTTGTTTCTGTGTAAATGCAGCTTTTATTTCAGAATCAAGTATTAAAAGATGGTCAGTGGTGGATCGAAACTGGCGGAAACCATTTTGAAGTTCGGTGAAGAACTGCATTTTCTCTAGTTTCCAACGCAATCGGTTATTTATAATTTTTTCAAGTATTTTACACATAGAGCAGGTGAGGGCTATAGGTCTGAAACTTTCAGGTGAAGTAAGATCTTTGTTTGGTTTGGGGATGGGTACTATAGTTGCTGTGCGCCACTGTTTAGGAAAAGTTCTTGAGTTCCATATATAATTAAGGATTTCGTGAAAGTAAACCAGTCCATCTTGCGGTAAGGATTTTAACATTATGTAAGGAATGTTATCCGGCCCAGGGCTGGAGCATTTACTCTTTTCAAGTGCCTCCATGAATTCTGTGAAAGTAATGTTATCATTGTAGTTTTCTTGGTTATTTTCGTCAGGTTGGTAGCAGTGGGTCACCTTGTTTTCGCAAGCTTCTTCTCTTGAGGCCTCTGCAAAAGTATGCGCCAGTATGTTTGCTATGGTTTGGGGGTCAGTACTTGTAGTGTTTGTTGTATAATTGTGGAAAACTATATTATGTGTTCCATCGTAAGATCCCCGTATTTTGCGAATTTTTTGCCATACCACTCGTGACGGGGTTTTTCTGTTTACAGTGGACACGAATGTTAGCCAGGACTCTTTCTTGCTGTGCTTTACTACTTGACGTGCTTTAGCTCTGGCTTTTTGAAACTCGATTTTGTGTGTGGGGGTAGGTTGCCTTTTGTATTTATAATAGGCTTTATTTTTTAATGCTATCGCTGTTTTACATTCTTCGTTCCACCAACATACAGTCTTCCTAGAAACAGGGTATATCCTAGGAATAGTGACCTCGGCGGAATTGAAAATCACTTCTGCAAACGAGTTTACTAGTTTGTCAGTATCTGACTGACTGAAATTCATGGGGGATGTTAGATAGGATAAATTGTCAGAGACGTGTGCTCTGAACTTGTTCCAGTTTGCGCATTTTAAATTCCATCGTGGCTGACAGTTAAAACTTAAAGGAATGTTATTTGCATTAGTTAATAAAATTGGGAAATGGTCACTGCCATGTAATTGCTTGGCGACTGTCCATTCAAATTTATCTTGGATATCAGGAGTGATTAATGTTAAGTCGATTGCACTGGAAGTACCGTTGGCTGTACTGAAGTGAGTTTGTGAGGTATCGTTAAGCATATTGAGATTTTCGTTGTGCAAGAGCTGCTCCACTATTTTACCTCTTGCGTTGGTATGCTTACAACCCCATATAGTACTATGGCTATTAAAATCGCCCAGTATAATAAATGGTTTAGGAAGTTGTTGTGTTAACTCCTGCAGTGCATGTAAATCAAGTGGGCTTTTATTTGGTAGATATATGTTGCAAATGGAAATAGGTGTAGGAAGGTTTACTCTAGTGGCAATTGCTTCAAGTTCAGTTGTAAGCGGTATTGCCTGATGTTTGATGCTGTCTTTAACGTATGTTACTACGCCGCCACTAGCATGGAGGCAGTCCTTGCGGTTTTTGTAATATTGAGTATAACCTCGTAATGATGCAACATAGTTTCCTTTGAAGTTAGTTTCTTGAATGCACATAATTGCAGGGTTATGTTTATTGATCAAGAGTTTAAGAAACTCGAAATTGCCATGGAAACCATTAATATTCCATTGAAGTATGTTATTCATATGTTAATTTTGTTTATGGGATAAGGTGTTATATCTATGGCGATTAGTTTTCGGGACACATCGGTTTTGTTCGCTCAGAGGCATTGTTGACCTGATTAATGTATTCCAGCAGCTTTTTTTGAATTTTACTACTTCTGGTCTTTATACTACGCTCTGTATAATAGGGATAGACTTTTTGCATTGTATTCACTAGAGATTCTAGATCTGAAGTGTATTCCAAAGCTATGGGAACAATGTTTGTTACTCCAACACTGTTTTCCATAAAGCTTTGGAACTGGCTGAAGTTTAGTGCATAATTGTGGGTGTCGGCGTCGATAATATGTTTAATTGGTCTGAGAGATTCAGCTATTGACGAAATAAGGTTTGCTTTCTTAATCTTCTTAGCCTGCTGTGAAGCGAGGAGGTGCCGCGCTTCTTTTCCATAAGCATTATCCTCTGAATCAGTTGTGCTGTTTGATATTGGTCGTTTAGGTCTTGTTTGTGTTTCCATTAGCATAGGTTCTGGGGAATTGTTGCGTTCGTCTTGAAATTGCAGGATGGGCTCAGGGGTAGAAGTGAGGTTAGGTGATTGCTGCTGTTCAGTATCTTTTCCTTTAGGAGGGGAAGGGGGACGGTCCTGGAGGTTTTTGGTAGCGGTAGGCAATTCAGGAAACATGTCTTTGTTTAAGACCTGAGGAGTAGTTTCTTGTATACCGTCAGCTTCACGGCAATTTTTTGCAAAGTGGCCTTCCTGCTTGCAGATGAAGCAGGTAGGGGTATCCGCTGTTAGGTATATCCAATATTTAGTGCCTTCATATAGGATCTGTATGCTTGGAGGTAATTTCTCCACATCATTGGGTGGAATATAAAACTGACGTCTGAAACTAAGGATATGGGAAAGTCCTGGCTCTGAAATGCCAGCTCTTAAGTAGGTAATGTTTGACATTAGTTTAATTCCATATGCATTTAGCTGAGTTTCTATGAGTGAGTTTGGTATAACTGGACACACATTTGAAAGAACGATTCTTTTGTTTGGAGTAATTAGAGGACGGATCTGAAGAGTAACATTGTTTATATTTATTTTAGGATGTTTGGTAACCAGTGATTCTGCTACTTTAGATGACGTTAGGTATATACATATTCTGGAGTTCGAGATCCGTGAGATAAATTTTATGTTACTTGGTTCAGTTAATTTACTTACTGCGAGAGCGTAGTCTCTGATGGTAAGTCCGTCATGGGAGTCAATGATGATAGCTTCTTCTTTCTTGGGAGAAGTCTGAGTAACTGTAGCATAGCTGGAGTTTCTTGTAGTGCTGTTGTTCATGGTGGTTGTGTCGACGTTGTGAGACGGTAGACTGCTGTACTCAGCAGCTGCCATTGCTTCTGATGGTGTACACTAGTTTGCTGTGTGATGATTTTTAATAATGTCTTACTAACCCGCTTGTTATACTCGTTTAATTGTTAACATACGAGAAAGCATATTTAGTAGACTCGTTCTACTTATCCGTTATGTACGGTGAGCGTCTTTTGGATTCAGATTATTGATGTGTATCGGAGAACGTTTAAAAGTTGATTTCTTTGCTGTCACGGCCTCCTGTGTATTTACTCAGCTTTTTGTGCATGGTCGAAACAAAGAACAAAATTTCGCCTCTTTGAATTGCCTCTTGAGCCAAGTTTCGCCATCATGCCACTGTAGCAAATGGTACAAACCAGACAACTTTGCTAGTTATTCCATCATGTCCCAACTTTTCCTCGTCCATTTGTTATGAATGCAGCAAATGTCTTTTTAGGGAGAATTGCTTTAAAATGCCAATGGGTCCGTGATATTGCCTTTCTTCCCTTCTCGTTCTGCATAATGTCTTCAATTCCTATTCAACTTTACTCCGCTGTCCGTTGCCTTCAGGAGGTCATTTCGTTCTTGTGCATTTTTCTATCCTTGCATAGGAAGGTTTTCCCAAACTCAGAACGACTCTTTCCTCAAGCTCTTCTTCTAGGCAGTAGTGAAACATGCCCCTGGGTCACCTCTAAATACTTCAACGTCTGTGCGTGCGTGCGTGAGTCAGTCAACAGCACATATCATAAGTAAGAACTCAGTTCAATAACAAATTTCGTATATACAGTCAGTATTATCCGGAGATGAAACACGAAACTTTTAAAGAAAATCTCCCACGTCAAAGTATCCTCACAGAAAGTGTTTTAGATATTTTTTATTTTCTCAGAAATAGTTGCAACATATTTGATATATTTAAAATATTGCATATTGTGGGAATAACTTTAAAGGCACTTCATTCGGGAGGAATTTTGAATTAGTAACCGTTACAAACTTGAGAAAGATGGATAATACAATAAAGTAGATCTCGTAAAATGCGCAATTTATTTAAAATACCTTTCTAAAATGAGTCATTATTATTAATTTATATACCGGGTGGAAGGTACTTCTAGATACATACGTTAACCAGAGATTGTATCTGAGTATAACGAATATGTAGAATATAATGATCAATAAACAGTCATTTCTTCTTCTTCTTTATCTGATTACCCTCCACTTACACTCCCTAGGACTTAACAAGGCAGTGTCTAGAGTCAGACGCCTGTCGGGGAGCACAAACCTATGGGCCGGACAGAGTGAAGACCTGAAGCGGGTGGTCAGCGAAGCACCATGTATGAGGGTGAGGAAGAGGTTGACATGAAAAGTAGGTGAGATGGATGAATGGAAAGGTGACTGTGGAAGAGTTGATGGAATGAATGACGGGGGAAACCGGAGAAAACCTGCCGAGAAACCACTTCCTCCACCACGAGTACCTCATGCGGGTTCCTGGGATCGAACCCGGGCCGCCTTAGTGAAACACGGTCTAACCGCTGGGCCACGGCGTCGAAACAGCCATTTCTCTGAGAAAAAAAATCTCTCAAATATTTGGAGTCATCCATTTTCTTGACGAATGCATATAAATGATTTATTATTTCAGTAACTGTCCCGTAAACATTGCGTGTACAATGTTGTAATACACTTCTAGCTTCGAATAAATTTAGTCGCAATGTAATGTTAAAATATCGTGCAAAGCTTAATTTCTAAGAGAAATTTGGCAATGTCATGTTGACCTTAAATTGTAACTAAATTCATTCGAATTAAGGTAGAAATGCATTACAGCGTTGTTCATAGTATGTCTGCATAATAATGAAATAATGAATCATTTATATCCATTCAAGAAGCTAGATGGCTCCAAATATTTGACACGAATTATTGTTTCTTTTTTTTTTTTCTTTTTCTTTTCTTTTCTTTTCTTTTTTTTTTCTTTTTTTTTTCTTTTTTTTTCTTTTCTTTCTTTCTTTTTTTTTCGGCGAATTTTGACAATCGTAATATGTGTTACTCATTACTATTCTAATTTTGTAAATCTCTGTTGATATACATTTGTTTCTCGCGATGTTACTGAAAGAGTATGGCATTTTAAAACCACAGAAATTCGGTTTTAAGCTCGACTATCCATTCGATTTCCTCTTTTCCTGTTTAGAAAAAAATGAGACAATCTGCAAACGTTTCATATACACTAGTTTGTAAAAACTATATAAAATATATGGTATTAGGTAGAGAAGGTAATATGAATGTAACACATCACGTATTTTAAAAATAGAGTTCCGTCTTTTATTTGATTCCTTTTTTGTATGGGTTGGAAAGAGAAAATAAAGCAATTACTCCCGAGTAGTATAGGAGAGTATCTATATGTTAAAAGGGAAGTATAACAAGAGGAGAAAATATGTGACATGCATTTATCTTTCATTGAAGGCGAAAATCTTGTTATTCTTAGGGAAAAAATTTGATTCCAAATAAGGTTACCAAAACAGTAGTCCAAGACTTACACGCGAATATATGCATGAGTGTAGCACACCTAAGTTTCGTGTTATTTCTTGACTTACTATTTTCCTCATGAAATTATTATTCTTAATGGTTTTCTTCAAGAACAGCACAAGAGCATGCTCCTCTCCTATCAATTCTCCCTCCCTTAATAACCGCGCAAATTGATAACGTGCTATTAAAAAGAATACGTACATATAAATATTATTATTATTATTATTATTATTATTATTATTATTATTATTATTATTATTATTATTATTTATTACTGCTCAATTAATTGTTATCGAATGTCTTGCGCTTGCGGAGACACTAAAACAGGGACACTTCAAAAGCCTTCATGATTTATACAGAAGTTACTGAACATACAGTAGATCTATTATAAAAGCACCCGACTGAACATTTAGTGCTTTGGAATCGTATAACTGCCCCATGGATATTTTGGAAGGGAACAAGTTTCGATAAGAGTAAAGGAAATTGGGAATATGAATAGTGCAGGCTTATTTTCCGTGGTGATACTATTTATTGGTGACTTAGGGGGATGTTAGGGTGCGGTACGTCGGGAGCAACCGGAGATTTGGTGAGAGGCGAGCGAGGAGATGGAGGTTTGTTGCCATGATGGATGACCCGACCCTGGTATGGTATGTGTTTCGCCTCCGATGCTGGCTTATAGTGGAGAGGCGTGTATTGATTGGGTGGGTGATGATTCCGTGTACGTACGTAGTTAGGTGGTGATGTGCTGTTTAAGGTTGCGCTCACGTCCGTAACAGTGCCTGAGGTTCCTCTAACACAACGTGGTGTTCACGAGTACTGGCGTTGGCGAAGAAGGTGAGCTTGACTGGACAAGTTCAGGGGCCAAGCGTACAGGCCTTGAATGGAGTCGAGGATATTGCTAATGGCACAATCGCGGAAGAATTAGGAGAGCACGCCATGTTGCAGCGCGTTTACACAAGTCCATATTTCAAACATGCAGCTGGACAATGATTAAAGGCCGGAGACGTGAGCGTTTTTTCCATACGTATACTGCACATGGACTTCACTGTTATCGCTCGCGCATATAAACAACTGCAGGTAGGTACAGCCTGACCATGAAAACTGCAGCACAACATACAAGCACCATAAACTATACACCCTGGAATTGTTTATATATATACTGCTATTTATGAACTATAATATCGTCACAGAGTGCATTACACTGGGTTACATTCGTAAATTATTAAATGTGAAATTTCGACGTATATCAATGGAGCAGTTTTTAAACAGTGAAAAACTTCTTTCTACGTCACATGATGTCAGAGGTGCAAATGTAAAGAATTCCACTCTGTCGTCTGGCGTGTTTTCCTTCTTACTCATTTTCAAAATTTCACACCAATATGTTTGTTTAGAACTTTCTGGAATTTAGCTCTCAGCTTTTCGATACCTGACACAAGAGGTATCCTAGTAATTGAATTAGTAAGTCTTCTATTATGCTTATGCCCTTGGATATTTCCAAATCCGATTTTTCCAATACTTTAATAGCTTTGGGCAACACTGCAAAATTGTTGGATATGAACTGAAGACTTTCAGATAGTTCTTGTGATATCAGACTTTGCAGTTACAGTAGCAGATGAATATGCATCACACAGAGAGCTAATAACATTTACAATTTCATTGTAATGCACCGCATAATACCTGACGGCCTCTATCCAAGTACCCCATATTGTAATTATTGGCGTCTGCATACACTTGCAAGGCAATGCTTCACTAGCTCGCAGCGTACTGCGTTACGTTGTTTTCGATTCTTGCTTCTAGTGGCAGTTGTTTGCACATTTGATGGCAGTGCTGTACTTCTGACGTCATTCATACTCTGCCTCCAGCTAACCTGTATCGCATGCGTGCGCACGTCACTCCGGCCCTTAGTGATGATGATAATGAAGTTCTGAAACTTGGCATTGTATAGTTCGGAAACTTCAGCACTACGACACTTAAAAGTAAGGGGGAAACATTTAAAGCATGGATATGTAGAAGAAGGCAGCGGATGACATCGACGGACAAAATGAGTAATAAAACCACTTCAGAAAAAGCGGACGTAAGTTGTTTTTTTTGATCCGTGCGAAGTGTGCATTCCATTCAAACTGAAGCAAGCGGCTTTGGACTTGCGGAGGAAGTTAGAGGCATTCCTGCGCTCTTCATTTGAGAAACTAAAATTATTGTTAAAAGTGTGCACGTCTAATTGTTACACGTTGTGTTTACAGAAGGGCGCTATAATGACCATAAGGAGCATGTTGAGTTTTTGTGTGGGGACCTTCTGATAGAAGGAAATCGTTACATTCGGATGGGGTGAGGAGGGGGGGGGGGAGTAGATTGGGAATCTTGGGGCGGGGCAAACTAGAGAAAGAGGGGAGAAGAAAACAAGGGTGGCGGAGTAAAAGCTTGGAAGTGAACAACGCCAAAGAAGAAATCATCCCAGAGGCAAAAACGAGCCAAGAGTGTGATGTGTTCGGAGAGAAAGAGAAACATCGCGATGAAAAACGGCGGTGAAAGATGAGACCCCGTTAAAAAGATGTATAAAGGTTATTTGGCTTGACCGACAACAAATTTTACCACAACAATTTTACAACTACCTTTTCCTCGGCATTTTTCATATGTAATAAAGGAATTTACTGCTAGAGCAGTTGGGATATCTCTCAGCGAAATGACGTCAACATTTTTCAACTTGCAGAATTTATGATCATCTTAGTGGGGATAGGTTTAAGCAGCCGTATGGCGTTTCTGTAAATTATATTCTGTTTGTTGCCTATGTAAATGATGCGTTTTTATAACCTTCACGCAAGGCACGACAGTTTTAATAAAGGAGTCCGTGTGCGATATTCTAAAGACTTTTGGCTAAGAAAATTCGGTCAGATTGATAATCAAAATCACACCAATGCGTTTTGCACATAAAAACAATAAGACGCAGCTGTGGCTTGGCAGAACAAATCAACATCAGAGGCAGACAGTTTTTCCCTTCTCATTGCACTCACTAATACAGGTGTTTCCAACCAGAGCACTTAGCACTGGGGTGCGCCGGTGCGGCACTCAGCGGCCCCGGTGCCTTCCGCACGTAGCGGCTACTGCGACTGTGTGTGTACGACAGTAAGTAAGAGTAACATAATATCCCCCCCCCCTCTCTCTCTCTCCTGAACGCAGATGAGTTAAATAGGGTATAGCAGACAGCGGAGCAGTTGTTATATTGTCCCCTTCGTTTCATAATGTCGTTTAATTCTTCATGGGAGGATTTATAACTTGTTGCCTATACCGAAGGGAAAATCCAGGGCTTTATTTGCCAAATTTATACTTGAACTAAAAAAAGCACCATCAAATTTCGAAATAGAGCTGATAAAATACAGTGCGACACAATCCTGACAGGTTCTACTACTACTGCCGTAATTTAATTAATTTTACAAATGTGTTAATGAACAGGAATTGCCCAAACTTCATGTATTTACCTTAAAATTTGTGTGAATGTTCGATACAACTTGTGCATGCATCCGAACAGATGTTTTCAGGTACGAATATGACGTCATACCCGCTATATAAGGAGGCGAGGAAATAGCAGTGAGAGGTTTACAGTTAGAGATGAGTCGGTCAGTGTATGAGTGAGTGAGTGTGAGACAGCTGTGGTGTATGGTACGTCGCGACAAAGTGAAGAAAGATTTAACGAGCGTCGACTGAGTATCTTCCAAGTTAGGGTACTAGAGGTAGAGAAAGTGAAGAAAGACAGTGAAAGGACTGAGTCAAGAAGTAAACAGTTGTGAGTTGTAATATCACGAAAGACTAGCAAAGTCAGCAAAAGAGAACTGTGTTTGTGTAAAAGGTAAGGGAAAAAAATAATAAAGTGACGAAAAAGTAACTGGTCTGATTTTGTCGTTTTCGTTAAATACCAATGCTTCTGGAGTAGTTGAGTGTGGTTAACCTGATGTGTGCGAGGAAAATTGGTAATCGGGTATCTAGGAGAAATTCACCCATAGCATAAAATAAAATACAAAAGTGTCATGCTCCCATTGCTCTTTTGAATGACCACTGCCACATATTTCTTGCCTTCCGTAAAATTTTTCCCACAATTCTCAGTTCTGACTGGTCTTTAAAATGTCAGCTTCCTATTTGTATTTCGCAATTTGCTACAAATCGTTTCCTCCAATGGTCTGCACCTGAACATTCTAATAATAAGTGGATCTCATCTTTGCTACCATTACATACTGGGCATCCTTCCTTCAACACATTCCTCCTTTCTCTCTCAATTCCCACTCTCCCAAACGAAACTAAATAATTCTTTTCTTTCATTCTTGTCCCAAATCGTAAGCTATAACCGTCTCTATAATTCGGATGAGGCTTGAGTATGTGTTTTGCGTTTGTGACTAGGCAAGAGCGTATTCTGTAGTTTTAGAATATACTAGCCAACAAACTTCTACTTGTTTTTTCTGTAACTGGCATGAAAACAGCCAGTCTTAATGTTTTCAGGTTTTGCTGATAAAAAATGTTAGTAAAAATGCTCTCGTTTTGAGGTTATGATAGCTAGTTATACATTATTGACTATATAAGCTTATGTATGTATTTAGTTCCCTTGGAGGAAGGTCGCTGCAGAAGCAACCACTTTGCCTGGTGTTTTTGGTTTTCTGCAGGTGATTTCCTGATAAGTGTCCAGCAATAATCAGCTAACACTGATACACTCCAGTTTTCCTGGTAACTCATTCCTCTGTCCAAAATTTACTGGTGGAAGCGTTTCCCGTATTTATCGCTTACAGCACCTCAGTTGTCAGGAAAGAAGTCTAAGTGGGAATCTAACAAATGTAACTTTAAGGACATGTTGTACCCCAGTCCTCTGTACAAGCACAGACGATTTAACACAAGATCGTTGCAGTTCTCCTCCCTCTTATTTCCTAGAAAGTTTGTTGACATTTGAACAAAGGCACTCCAAGGATCAACATTCAGGATAGTGTTGAAATGCTCATCTTTGTACAGTTTGCGTGTCTGGGAACCCACGAAAATCCCTTCTTTTAATTTCACCTCACTAAGACGTGGAAATTTCTCGCGCAAATACATAAATGTTTCCCAGTTTTGTCCATAGCCTTAACAAAGTTCCTCATTAGGTCCAGCTAGGAGAATTCTTTTCTTGGTTTTGATGAGTGTTTTTTTCGCATAACATTGTGAGATCCTGGTTCAAGTGATTGACGTTGAGGCCAATTTTCTTTTTTGCAGCACACGACTACAACACAGCGTGTATAAAACTGAAACTACGCTCAAATTAAACATGCTCCGCTCGTCGTTTTCCCTTCCTCTAGTTGGTAAGAGCCCGGGCTAAAATTAGCCACAAAATACACACAGCTATTGTTGCCTAAAGCTTCACCACTCTGTGTACTCTGAGACCTTGAAGTCTTTATGGGAAGGGATTGACAATGAATGCTAATAAAATATAATTAAATATAATTCAACGCTCCTCTTTAACCTGGAAACGGGAGATAATTCGAGTCTTTAATTATCGTTTTCGTTATCAGCGTGGTGGATATAGTAAAACATTTATTTCATTCCAGTTACATTTTCATTGTTAGCTAGTGGTATTTAAGGACCACGCATACGTAAGTTGCTTGTGACAATAAGATGACACTAAACCCAAGATTAGTTGTAAAATGGAAATGTTGCACCCAACACACAACACACATGAAATGGTGCGTTTTATGCCAGCTAACTGCAAATCACGTGCAAGTTGACAGAACAGTGGAATGAGGGACGGCCCAATAACTGATCAAGTATGGCATATATTAACACCTCTGAATTGGGGTGACGTAAATAGGAGCGGGTTGCACTATGGCGCACGGACACGAGGGAATTACGACTCTGTAAGCCAATTATCCGTTCATTGCACTGATCTCTGCACTTCACCTATCAGTTTTCAAATCACCATAGTTATCAGCAGTAATCAATAACGATTTTAGCTCTTAAGTGCTCTCAAGTTTGACACAAACTTCATAACAACTTTTTAATTGCCACGTTGTGTGTAAAATGTAAACCCCGCGCGACAGCCCATGAAGGGCCAAGGCCTACCGCCCAGCCGCTGCGTCCCCCACCTCTGCCCACTACAGGCGTCATTGGTGAGGTGCAGTACTGGAGGGTGGGACGTGGTCAGCGCCCCGAGCCCTCCCGGCCAGTTATGCGGTCTTCTCGACCTGGGGCCGCTACTTCTCCATCAAGTAGCTCCTCAATTGGTCCCCCCGGGACCTAACGAGGCTGAGTGCACCCCGTGCCAGACCTCCCAGAGGGGATAAAATCCCCATGCTGGTACCGGGGATCGAACCCGGGTCCTCCGCGCCACAGGCAAGCGCGCTGCTAGCTGCGCTACGGAGGCGGCCACGTTGTGTAGTAGGGGTATAATGGTGTTTCTGTTACTGTAGGATAGGGTTGTAATGGCTTTCTAACGGTTTTTTCTTTCCTCAACCGTTAGGAAGAAACGTTTGCGGAATTCATCTACGCATTTATTTCTTATTTTATTCATATTTTCAGACCTGTCCTATTATTGCTGCGCAGAGGAAAGGAGAAGTGAGAATTGGTGGGGGAGCAGTTATTAAATGTCGGAGGTAGTCACATATACAAGTACAGACAGCACAGAAAGAAATCAGCACTTCCTTCTTGTGGACACCTCATTCCTTACCGTTTGTAGGGTACCTTATAACGTCATGCTTTCAATTTATTGGCTGATACTGTCACCTTGTTTTCTGCATCGAACCTATAGAGTATACCTATGCTGCTGTTATCAACTCATTGGCTAATTACGAATAGATAGCCACCTCCCTCAACTGGAAGGTTGAGGGGCTAACGTGTCCGCTTTCAAACTGTTGGAGACCGATATCAGAAGACACGTCCTATAAATGCCCCTACAGACAATCAGAAATGCGATATCTATTACTATTTGTGCTCTGTGTAACACCCGCTTATGTTTATGCCATCTGCGCAGTTTTGGGAGGCATTCTACTGGCCTTTATAGGTAGGACATGTATAGCCAAGAGGGAATCTGTTAACCTTTTCGAGCATGCAGTGGCGTCATGTTTTACTTGTGTGGTTATGGATTATGCACAAATGGGTATATAAATTCGAGTAATGTCTTCAAATGACAAATTGGCTTCCTACATACACACAGTTATTCCTCGATGAACCTCCGCAATATTTACATATATCACGTCAGCTACTTGTAGGTAAATGTTCTAACTTTTTCAATTGTACATGTTTACTTGAAAATGTGTACACGTGATAGTAATACATAAAGAAATGATTGTGCAAAGCTTCAATGTTCTAGCTTAAACAGTTTACCAGATAGTGGAACTAGATGCTTTTAATTAGCGAAAAAAAGATAATTGTTATAAAACTGGTGCAAGGTTGGACATTGTTGGGATACACTTATGCGCGTATATTTATCAAAAAATTATAAGACTGCAGGAGGAAATTTCGCCACTTTAGCTTCTTTGACACTAGGAAACCAGGTCATTGTTGTTATTGTTATTGTTATTATTATTGTTATTATTATTACTACTACTATTACTATCATCATGATCATCTTCAGCATCATGTTCATTATCACGATTACTGCATTATGTCGTTTAGCTAACTTCTGAATTTTTCTAATTTTGAACTTTTTTCACAAAAAAAAAAAAAAAAAAAAAAAAAAAAAATTCTTGCAGTGCATACTCATAGATAAAAAACCAAATCCGGTCATTAAAAATGATTTATTCGTGTCACGGCGACATGATTATTTACTCTATTTCTTTGCATGTTGGAAAACTGCAGAAACACCTTAAAATGGGATCTTTATCTCGCTGCAGGAAAATTCTTGCATATGCAATTTTTTCACTCACCATCTGGGACATTATGGAATATACCGCTGTCCATTATTCCAATCATGTATATTTTTTAAATCAAGAATCCGAGAGACAGGTTATATCATATCTTAGATGGGGAGAATTGCCACAGTGTGTCATTTCCCCTACATTATACTATTAACGCCGATCCCTCTGCCCCACAAGGCTATCTACCACGCCACGCCCCCGCTGCTGTCCCTCAGATTATGCCAGCGTGGAATCGTGTCGCACAAGGTAAAAAGATACTTCAATGGCAACAAGTACTTTTGTGTTCCTAGTAAAAATAAAGCTTTGTGTTAGTCATGCTAACAATACCTCATGTTGCTATGGGATCCGTCACTGCACGGCTTGAAACTTGCCTTGTTTATAAAGATGAGTGTATCCGTAAACAGAACCAGAGAAAGAGGTGGCCTGCATTAGTAAGTGCAGAGGGTAAAAACTTGATTGCATTCCTGTCACCTCTCTTCCCCGTGCCTGGTCTATAACATACCAGGGAAACTTGAAGAGATATCCGGATTACACCTCGAATACATGACCAACAACAAGGAAGAGGATCCCGACATTGTGCTCGGTTCTTGCCATAAACAAGACGGTGATAACCGATTATGTAGAATCCCGTTGTGCCAGTATGTCTTTAACTTCAAGGACTGCACGTAGCAACTATTCACCCCAGCATTGCGTGCGCTGAATTCGGCTGCTGGTTTTTCCGGGAACGTTGAAGGGAGCATTGTGCTTATGCAAATGAAGTTACCACCTGAAGCCTGTCACTCATCGTCGTGGCATCAACAGATCCCATCCTTTACTTCCGTCACGACCTTTGAAAATGAATGATTCACTCGTTTGTACTCGTATCACAAAGAGAATTTTAGGTAGATTAATGAGTAGAGAATAATATATGTAAAAATACACTCATCACGCTATACATTTATTTTCATGTTCTTTCATAATAGCTGTGTGGAGTATAAAGGCTGAAAACAGTTGCTACTGTTTAGCAAATTTGAAGTTCATCATGGAGTTTCGGTTTCCCTTGGTGAAACCTTCATCATTTGAGCATTTGTGCGTGCCATCCCAAAGGGGTTCTTCTCTTATGATATTTATTAATTCTACTGTTTTGTTACAAAATGTGTAGTCTTCACTTAGTTTTATATTCTGAACTGCAAATTTACAAGCGGTTTTTATCAAAATATTCAGTAAATGGGTTACAAGTAATGCCTGGAACACTAAAGGTGACGAAACCGGAATGGTAAGTTCAAAATGGTACAGTGCTGTTAATGGTCAATTGTAGTACTAGTAGATTGATGGCAAGGATGTTTGGTTCGCTACTTAAGCGCTGCTAATAGAAAGACTTCGGAATATGATTTCTTCTTTTATTGTATTGGTTACTAGCATGGCGTTGCAGACACGTGATGCTGCATTTGCCAGATAACAGACAGTTATGGATTCAAATCTTCAATACTGGAATTAACTGGCAGTCCTCCAAGGTTGGAGACCATATGTCCATACAGCACACCACTCACGTAAGCAAATGCGTGATAACAACGAGCGTGGCAGGTCAAAGGTGTTTTCTAGATTATTCGAAAAGTATCCGGCAACCAGCATATTTGTAAGAAAATGTTCCGTGTTACGTCATATATAAGGAGGCAAAGCAACGAGCAGTAGAATGAGTTACAGACAGGAGTCAGTCAGTTATTAGTTTGAGTGTTAGTGTCAGCTGTGTGTGTCCTCATGTCGTGAACAAAGATAGCGAAGTAGTTATGAGTGTTGAGTGACTATCGGCAGAGTTACTGTTTGAGAGACAGATAGTGAATAGACAGTGCAAGGATTGAGTCAAGGTTACAAGAAGAACACAGTTGTGATTTGTAATGTCACGAAAGACTGTATTAACCTCAGTAGAAGAGAACGGTGTATTTAAGCGCATATTTTAGAGGAAAGTGAAGTGAGAAAAAGTAATTCAACAGATTTTTGTCGTTTTGTCACATGGTGTCAGAAGTGGGATTTGTCAAACTGTGGCTTTACCACAGTACTTAAGATCTGTATATGAATTTCGTAATGGTAACGCAGTGTAGCGGATACCAGATGGGATCTTTTAGCTGCCACAAACTTCACAAGACATTTAAATCCCTTGTTTGTTGTTCTTTTTGGACCGTATATTATAATTCAAGGTTTAGGTAGCTTATATAGAAAAGAAACTCTTACCATAAAAGAGGGTTTGCTAGTGTAATATCTCTCCCTTTAAACTGTTTCTCTCCCAAGCATTAACATGGTTTATTCCCGGAGATGCAAACTTGGAAGGCAGTAAAATATTATCTAAGCGTAACGCCTTTCTTTTTCTCTCCTTTTTAAGTGGGTGTATTCCTGCATAATGAAGGATAAAATAATGGTGCTGCCTCCCTCACAGGCAGCAAGTAAAGTTTTTCTTGAAGCACTTTGTGTTTGATAGCAACACTCTTGTGGAATTTGTCATTGTCTGGAGGTGTCCTGGCCTGGCCTGGAGCTTGTTATAATTTTTATCTGAGCTGGTGCTGCTTCCGCCTCCCTCATTGCTATGCGATTCATCTTCCTCTACGGTTTGCAAATTACTCATGCCGCGGCTTTACGACATTAAAGCTAGTGTTTTTATTGCCCTGTGGGGAATGGACATGAAGGTTTTTGCGCCTCTCTGAGCGGGTTACCACGACAGAATATTCCGGGTTTTGTCGCAACAAAGATTCAAGCTCTTGTAAACGATGTTCTTTGTTACAGGTTGTAAGTCTGCTTTTAAAGGGTCGAGTTAATATAATGGCATTTAGAGCTGACTTGTTTACCTGGGCAACTCACCTCCATGAAGAAGAACCAAGTTTATTGCAAATTACAGAACACTGTAATTAACATGGCGTCAAAAACAAACATGCGTGAAAACTCGATGAATGGAGTATATCCACAGAAGTTATTTTACAAATTCCTACATTACACTGCTCTGCATTAAAAAAACTAACGTGGTGTTAATTTTAATGGTTTTAGTACAGAATTTATACATACAAAGACAGACAAATTTAAATATCAAAAGGCCGTAAATGAAGCTTTCACTCTTAAAAAGATAAAAGATGACTGCAAATTTAAAAAGTGTGCTTAGCACCCTTGTGCTAATAAAAGATTTAACAAAATTTTTAAAGAACATGGCATAATGTTGGCTCCTCAAAATAAATATAGTACAAAAATGTGCTTTTTCTAAAAAGGACAAAATTCCAAATTGCAAGAAGTCTGGCATTTATCAGTTTGACTGTCGAGACTGCGATAAAGTTTACATTGTTAAGACAAAATGACATTTGGAAACCAGAAAAAAAGAACACTTTAGAAGCATTAAATATAAACAGAAAAGCCAGCGGTGGCAGATCATTTTTGGTGACTAAATCATGAAATAAACCCTGAGGTTAAATTATTAAAGCAATTAAGCGGACCGATTGAGTTAATGGTCTGGGGAAAACTATTCATTTTGAAAAACAGGGACCAGGTTATGAATTTCTAAGTACCTTTTACTGATTTTGTTACAAAATTCGTATTGAGAGAAGGGAGGAATGACGTCATCACAGGATGTCATAGTCACTGTGGCGTCATCGTGAATTTGTAACGGTTTTCCATAGCTATTGTGAAAGGTCAATTCGCCTGAAGATGACATGTGTCGAAACGATCGTTGTGTGAAATATTGAGTGTAACTCAATTTATTGAAGTGAAGTGTGAGTCTCTAATTACCTTGTGTTATTTGTGGATCAGTTTGTTTCACTGTTAATAGCTTCAGGTGTGTAGATTTATACAAAGATAAATTCGTAGTGGCAACACCAATGCTTACATGCGAAAGTGAGACATGGACAATATAATTAAGAAATATGAAAAAAGGATGCAGTTCGCAAAAATGAAATCCTTAAGGAAACTAAGAAGAGGTATTCTGAGAGACCAAATACATACAAATTTGGAAATAAGGAAGGAATTAAAGCTGGCCGCCTGCTTCTGCTCGCGCTTACGATAATAGTACCAACGTAGGAATGTGTATTCACGCTAGATTAAAGCAAAGAAGTCGCTCAAAATAGCGGAACTTAAATGTTATTTTCAGTTCATGCAGTATGTTTAGCTTGTAAAACATACCTACACGATATCTTCAAGTACTCCGTTCTTCTGTCTTTTTATATGCTTTTCAGCCTGTTTCGGTCACAACTTATATATTGAAGCGTTATATCGTGCAATTCCTTTAAGTGTGACTCACCTGTTACATTTATGTAACTATTCGTTTTACCTTGGGCCAGGCTAGTTCCATGGGGTTAAGATAACAATGTATGGGGGCAAGCAAACGACAGTGTGGTCCAATGAAACTCAAAATGCGTTCAGATTTAGGTTTGTTTCTTTCGATCATCCTGTAAAAATCTGTTTTAGACATAGAAGTATCACTGTGAATCTCTTTGTTCTGCAACCACAATATCACAGCAGATTTCACAACACTCATAGGTGGAGGTTTATCTGCTTCTACACTACCCTTTTCTTTACTTCCGAAATAACGCTAGTGCAATTTTTAACTGAAATTAAGAGACATTAGGAAACAAACATAGTGCGAATGACATTGAAGGTAAGTTGACAACCCAACCAGTAGCTACGTTATCTAGGAAATTTACAAAACTCGGGTTATACTATTGTGGAATATCCCTCCTCTCTTCGTCAGTCCCCTAAAACCATAAGCTGGTGAACAGACGATAGGAAAAATGGCAACAGAAGCAATACTTAGACAAGTAGTAGACTATAGTCCTAAATGAAGGAGAGATATAGGAAGACCAAGGAAAAAATGGGTATTGTGAAGTCGGAACAGGCTACAAGCGTACTCCTTGAAGTGAAGAAGAAGAGGAGGAAGAAGATGATGAAGATGAAGAAGAAGAAGAAGAAGAAGAAGAAGAAAGAAGAAGACGATTAGCATAACCGTATCCTAGCATTGCTATCATAAGAGCGTACGCTTTCTAAGACGTCTAAGCCTTGTTGATATGTTGAAACTCTAGCCGTAATGTTTCTTAGAAAACACTAGTTGTTGATCTCTCACATATTCTCGTGAGAGTAACACAGTACATACAATAACATATAAACATATATGTACTTGTAAAACGATTGTGCAGTATATAAATACTGTCTGAAGGAGCGGTGAGCGGGATTGGTGCAGAAAGTCTGCAGGATACTGCAAGGGCGACACGAGATTCCGCTGTAAGAGCGAGAGAGATAGAAGAAACATAAAAGCTAGTAGCATGTATCAGCACTTCCTTTTTGCTCTTCACTACGAAAAGGAACAAAAGGAAGGCAATGGTCAGTCAGCACTTTTATCTCTTAACCGTTCTTACATCGTTAGGGAATTGGCAGCCCTGCTGGTGTTATCTTTTTGTTCACATCAGATATAGTCTAGTGCGAACATACATAGTTCATGGTGAATATGTTGCATCTTTATGAACACCGGGGCCTGTTAAATGAGCATCCTTAATAGCAAAAGCCAGATATAAACTTCAATACAGAATAAAATTATTAGTAAAAATAAAAATATACAAAACACAGAGGCAAAAGCCAGAATCAAAGCTGACAAAGATGTCAAATGGGTATAAAAATTAGATAACTAAAACTTACAATTCTCACGCACATATTAATCTCCGCTAAACTCTTTCGACCGGTTGCTTATCGTCCGCCAGGGCCTCTGCAAGGCTCACAGCAGCTGCAGAGAGTTTCGGAGGTGCAGCCTATGTGAAGTTAGCATGAGAAGTTGGTGGTTAGTAACACCATAGCAACATTATTGCCAACTTGAAGGGTTTTTCCCGTAAAAGTACTGGAGTGAAGCTCCTTTTACTACATAACGACAAAGAAGCTACAATGGAGCTTAGATAATTTGAAGTTGAAGGGACAAGAAATATAACAAAGTTTGAGTTACGTCTAAAATTGGCATTTTAGCACTACATATATCCATGAGGATTTTCCAGTTTCACTCACTCTTCTTCTTCTGCTCCCCGACAGGTATCTGACCCTAGGCACTGGCTTTAAGTCCTACATAAGGGGAGAATAAACAGTTAAAGAAGAAGAACAAGAAGTAGTTTAGATTAATTTTCAACTGGCATTTCTGAACAAAAACTTCCCTTTAAGGAAAATGAAATTTGGGTTACATGTGTGGTTTTTTTTTTTTTTTTTTTTTTTTTTGCGTTGTCTTAATACAAAATGCAAGGGACTACGAAAATCTTCGAATTAAGGATAGTTTCGAATTATAAAGGTTCTAATTATCCAAGTTTCACTGTATTTGCATGACTTTTACGTTGCTTCAACTACGTAGGGGCGGCGCCGTGGCCGAGTGGTTAGCGCGCTCGCCTACCACCTAGGCGGCCCGGGTTCGATCCCAGGGACCCGCATGTGGTATTCGTGGTGGACGAAGCGGCGTCAGGGCGGGTTTTCTCCGGGTGCTCCGGTTTCCCCCGCCATCTCATTCCACCGGTGCTCCATCTTCATTCCATGTGTCATCAGTGTCACCGCCTGTGGTGCCGTAGTAGTAAAAGCGGGCGTTAAACACTACAACAACTCAACTACGTAGGCATATAGCGACGGATATGTTAGGAGATACTGTAGCACGGTGTAGGGCGGACAGTTAGCCTTCTCTATCCAGACCATCCTGATTCCCCAAGAATCCCCAGAGGGATCGGTGTAGGGTAACTGTATCTCTGTGTCTGCAACGATAGGTCTATGCAACTAGGGCCGCTATTTTGCAGTCGAGTAGCTTCTCAATTGCCCCCTCAGGGACATAACGAGTCTGAGTGCACCCCGAACCAGGTCGGTACCGCAAATCGAATCCGCGTCTCCCACCTGGTAAGCAGCATCGCTATCTCCTCGCCAGTGAGACAACCGAATTTTTAATTGCTTGGTGTGTTTTTGGATAAATATTTTGGAAAATTGCTAAGCTGCACTGTATATTTGGTAAATGTTTACAATGTATCTATGGCAACTTCTGGATATAATAATAGCCTAGTTACGTTAGAGTAGTAACTGTTGCTGGTCGAGATGCTGGTGAAAGAATCGCACAAAAATTTGGAAAAATATAATATGACCTTCAACACAAAGCTATTGTATTGCTCCTACTGCATAGCTTTCAACAATTAAATGTTTAAACTCGTAAGTCCCGGTTGCATAAAAGGTAATCTGAGTTCAACCACCTGAAAATATTTAGTCAAGCTGAACCTGGAATTTTTGCTGTATAAATCTTGATCTAAGTTCATGGCATCTTACTCTAAGATTAAATCTGACTGGTCAGTTTTCTCCAGATAACTTCAACTTAGATCAGCAGAACTGCTGAAAAAAGAAATAAATGGTACAACTTTAAATAAAACAGTAAAAAGTAACTAATGCATTTTACAAGAAAAGCATGATTACTACTAACCTAGAGAATGTTTCCCAAAGTGTAAAATGTGAAGTTATTGTATTTGAAACTCACTTCTAGAAGCTTGAGAAAGTGCAATCAAATTGCAATTGTGTTATTTAAATTAACGGAAAATGTGTTCGACTTAAATGTGCTTTGATCCAGTAATTGGTAAAATATTCAAATGAAGAATTCTACCAAAGTTTCTTTCTCGGAAATTGAAACTACATCGATATTATTTTGATTCCACTTTGTGTTTATATTTTGTAATTATAGATATGCACCAATATTGTTGCTTCCCCCCCACCCCCACCCCCTTTCTTCGTGTGGGAAATTTAACTATCTCTCTTTTCCTGTTTTGTGCTATTTTCCTATGGTACTGCGCCCTGTCGAATGCATCCGAAACTGAAAAACTACTGATTGCTACTACCCGGAAGCAGCGACTTTCATGTGTTTTACGACGTTGTCAACGTTATATTACAAACTAAAGTAAAAGTTGAATTGAGACTCGATGATGTTAGATTCGCTTTATACAATGCAATTTTCCTCTCATCTCATTTCATATTCTGACCTTAGATTACCTATATCTGATCTCTAGTTAGCGATATTTATGTGCCCAGGCTTGAGTGGCAGTGTTTCATTTTAAAATAGTGTGACGTCGGTCAAGGGCACCGGCAAAGTCTCCGTGCCGGGCGGTGCGTGCATCAAAGACATTTCAAAGTCTTGGGCGACTGTCGTGAATACGTGACTACAATGAGCGCGGTACCTCAAAGGGGTTTCGAGACTATTCGAGAGGTGTCCGGTGGCCGGCGTATTTGTAGAAGTTCGAGAAAGGTCCGTGTTATGTCATCCTGGCTATACCAGGAGGTGAGGCAAGGAGAGTTTGGGAGTCAGTTTTTACTTTGTCTACTAGTAAGTAGAGGAAGTATTGTATTCCACCCAAAAATTCGATGTCGAGATTTCACTGGAAACATTTTTCAAGTCCCCTGAATCCCCCCATAAAAAAAAGCATTTTTAGAAAAATGTTCATGTGTGTGTCTATGGGTCAGTCTGTGGACAGCATAACTCAAAAACGAAAAGTCGGTTAAAAACCAAAGTTGGTATTTAAGTTTAATTTTAAGGATGACACACGAAGGATTTTGAAGAAAATTCCTCAACCTTAAACTACTCTTTACATGGAACATTTTTGGAAAATTTTGATTTTCTTGAAACTTGCTCTAACGATTTTGATTAAAATGCCATTTGTTTGTGTCACATGAAATGTATATCTTGAATTTTCTGCCTGTAGTATTTACTCTGGATGACTTCTGCATAACTGGTAAACCGTAAGAGATAGACCAAATCCTTGTTATTTGTGTGAGTTTTGGAAAATTTATATTTCTCTCAAATGGAACATCGTTATTCATTATTTTATGTTAATCGTGGAAAGAGAACGGAATTTGAAAGTTTTAAAAGATTTGACCGTCGCTCAGTCTACGGTATGCCTATAGAGGCAAGAGGATAAACAATAAGATAATTTCTGCAAATGTTGATCTCAACTAACACGAAGAAGATATATGAATAAGAGTTTGTAAGAATGGTTTGTACAAGAGTAAACAAAGTCATGTGAGTGCAACACATCAGATTTCTTAGTTTTAGTGTGTGCGTGTGTCAGCTATGTGTGTACCGTTAAGTCGAAAGAAAGATAACTAAGCAATTAATGAGTGTCGAGTGATTGTATCGTCTGGTCAGCTGTTTAAGAGATAGAGAAAGTGAAGAAAGACGGAAAGGAGCGAGGTTAGAGAAGAAAACAGTTGAGTTGTAATATCACTATAAAATGTGTCAACGTCAGTAAAAGTAAACTGTTGTGCAAAAGTTCTAGAAGAAAATAAAGTGAGCGAAAATAAGTGGAGTAGATTTTTGTCGTTGATGTCAAATATCAACGGAGGGTGTAATTTGCAGTGTTTACTAGTAATCTGAATGTGTAGAGTGGTGTGTTTACATCGGTAGCAAGTGGTAATTGTTAACTTTTAAATTGCGTTTATAAATAAGCGCTGTATGAATGTGGTTATGATGAATGCACGTGGCTGAATGAAGTAGCTACCCCCTTTAATGAGGTTGTCTTGTTTGCTCTGTTGGGCCATGCACGCGTCACTTTACTGAGGGAACGACGCATTGTTTGCTCCACCTGCCAAAGGCAAACACGCTGAAATGGAGTTCAAAGTTAATAATCCCTTAGGGCTAGCCGCAGAAAAACCTCAACAGATAATAATACTCCGATGGCTAACTTCAAACATGATAAGCAAAGCTCCGTTAAACCCCTGATACGCTACATGATCCGCCATTATATGCGTTTAAGTGGTGAGTGAATGCACTAGGAAATGACATTCAGGCAAATGCCTCCAGAGAGAGACTTCTCTGCAAACGGAAATTGAAAATGGTCCGTCCATATTGATCGTGGCACTTGGACGCTCGCACCAAATGTAAATATTCTTACTTCCTGTGGTAACACCAAGACGTTTTATAACCATGATTGATGGTTTGATTTTATCGCAGAGCACGTCCATTCACCAAGCCTCGATGTAATTTACAGTAGCAGCGGCACTGCAGCGGGACAAGTGGATTCTCTGTGTGTGTTTGACAATAACAATAGGTACACTGATTTCATCAAGGGTTAAATTACTTGTCAATAACATTTTAAACAGCTGTTGATACTTCTACAACAGGCCAACATAATCAATCTGAGAGTTTATACATTTGATGTGCTTCACTCACATAAATTTCTCTACTCTTGTAGTAATAATTCTTGCAAATTCCGTTCTTCTTGCACGGCTAACATATGAAATGAACAACGATGTTCCATTTCACGAACATTTCTTTCCCAAAACTCAGACAAACAACAAGGAATATCTCCGAAATAGTTGACTCTATTTGGACATTGTAAGTTTTAGCAAAATGCACATTTTTGCATAGTAAGACTTGGTCTCTCTCTTATGCTTTACCAGCTGCGCAAAAGTTATGCAGAGTAAAGAGGATTACATGGGCCAAAGCCAGAAAATTCAAAATACGCATTTCAGTAGTCATAAAAGTATCTCAAATATATGGCATTTTAATTAATCAAAATCGTTAGAGCCATTTTTGAGAAAATAAAAACTTTCGAAAAATTCCTCCTGTCGTATCCATAAAAGTGTTAAATACCAACCTTGGTTTTAACCGACTTTTCGGTTTTGAGTTACGTTGTCCACAGACTGACACACACGCACGCACGCACGCACACAGACACACACACACACACACGGGCCATTTTATAAAAATGCTCTTTTGGATTCAGTGGGCCTATTTCCGGTGAAATCTCGACATCGAAGTTTTGCATGGAATATAATACTTGCTCCACTCACTATACGTAGAGGAGAAAGTAAAAATGAAATACTGTAAAAAGCAGGGCCGGTTGCAGAAATTGTCTGAAAAGCTGCAGTGCGCCTTATTAATGCACTCAAATGTCTTTCACTAACACAAGCACCAAATTAAAGTAGCAGAGGGGAAACTAACAGAATCACTATACTCTGTTCATCAAGAGATTAGAGGAGATATAAACAAAGCACCGGTTTGTATCACTCCGCGGCCACGTGCTTTCACAATGACGGAAGACAGTTACCTACCGCTACGCGTAGGTATAATGTGCATTTATACTACTAAAGGATATATTTACTTGATCCAAATAACATGTAGCACATGGAAATTAACTGCTACTTACGTCATCTCTGTCCACAATAAAACTTTTTCGTTTCCTGCTCACAATCTCGAAACCAATCTCCAGAAGCAGCTTGTGGAGGGAAATTCGTTTTAAATCTGGAAGATTGGGATCAGAGTTAACTACCAACAGCACTTTGTTTAAGGTAGAGGTTCATTGTTAACAACGTTGATGAACTTTTCGACGGATTGCAGATCTCACAAATTCGTCGCAAACTACATCCAGCATTTGCCTGGCACGTGGTCGCTTTTTGCCGGGATCTTCACCAACTGATGATTTTTCTTTGCGTGTGCTGTAAATACTTGCAACTGACACACCGGTAAACTCGGATGTTAATTTCATCAAGTCTTCGATAGCAAGTTCGGGATATTTCTCGCAGAACTTGTTAAACACGTTCAATATTGTTGTCTTTTCCCCACTTCGCAACGGTTTGCTGTGCTTATGTTTTACAACACTCACTTATTCCGCCATGTTACTTTCATATTGAATAATGCGAGCGCAGATTGAATTAGGCTGGTTACAGATTCACGTAAGTGCGTATTCCTACACTTTAGCTATGCTTAGTACACTTAGTTCATGCTTTAGCAAACATTTAGTGACAATTCAGATCTCAGTAACAGTATTTCTTATAGGGACTATTTAGACGGCGAAAGCGTCAAGAGGGCGCGCTGTGGTCAAAACGCACGTGACTTTGTTTACGTCTCCTCTAATCTCTAGATGAACAGAGTATAGCAGTAAACAATAGGATGCGCCAGGAGTGTAGCCTATCACCCTGGGCGTCGGTAGACTTTTTTCCGGGAGGGAGGGACGCATGCTGGAACTTTATAATCAAACAATATTAATTCAGCTAAACCACCATGCCAACTCCGTACGAGCATGTATACCGGGTGCAAGGCTCTGTTTCGGCTATACGTTAACCACGGATTCTGCATAATGAGTATCACATATGTCCGAAGCAGTACCTTCCACCTGGTATAACATACGTATATAGTGTGTATTTAATCACAGTACTCCGGAAGTCAACATCCATACACGTCAATCACCGTTTGCTCATGCTGGGCCCAAACCTTCCATTTGATAGCACTGCAGCGAAGGAGTCGAACCTTGGACTTTCAACTGCTGACTAAAATGTTTTGTGTTTTAGATCATGTAGCAATAGCTTTTAAGGGCAATATTATATATGGTATACTGCCCGGTTTCCAAAACCAGTTTGAGTTGAAAATAACATGGAAGTAAAGAGTTAAACACATCAAAACAATGTATAACCACAAATGCCGATCACTTCTGTTCCTGGATGGCATTTTCCAAACAATAATTGGGAGATTCACAAACGCGGGGGAGACCTAACAGCATCAGAGCACAACTGTGTGAAGTAGTTAAAAGCAAACAATACGTATGTTACAAAACAATGTATGGTTCACACTACCAGCAGTGCAACCGAATTACTTTCTGTGGAGTCTTACGTAACTGGTATCAAGATAGGGATAAAAACTACTGAACAGGTAGGTGGCGCGGGTTCCGTTCCAGGGACCCGCATTTGGTGTTCATAATGAATGGAGCAGCGTCTGGGCCGGTTTTCTCCGGGTTCTCCGGTTTCCCCCACCACTCATTCCACCAATTGCTCCATTATCACTTTTCCAATCATCCATTTCGCCTGCATTTCATATCATCCTCTTCCTCACTCTCATACCTGGTACTTGGCTGACCACTCGCTTCCAGGTCTTCACTCTGTCCGGTCCATAGGTCCTTCTGCTCCCCGACAAGCGTCTGATCCTAGGTACTGGATTGCAAGTCCTACATAAGGGGAGGGTAATCAGGTGAAGAAAAAAGAATTTTTAAAAACATGTATTAATTGTATAGTTATGCTCTGTCCACTGGGCAGCCCTCAAATGAGGAACGTACTTTAAATCAAGTGACGTTATTGCAGTGTTCATCTTTGATGCTTCAGCAGCACCTCCTTTCAGCTACGGATACAACACAGGTAATTAGCTGGCTTCAAAATATTCCATCAATTTTTGCATATGGGTATGCGTTTTCATGGCAGCATTTTCATCGTTGGCCCTGTTCTTCCGGTTCGGAGCTAAAGCAGATTTTAGATTAGGTGCCTAAAAATGAAATAGACTCTGTAACGTCATAATATGCTGGCTTGTGCAGCGGCAGTATTGCTGATGCTGTCACAAAATGACAGATTGATTACTCACTGCGGGAACATAGCCGACAGTTGATTAGCACACCTATCTTCGTGGTGTGGTCCGGTAGAGGAAATGTAAACTGTCACGCATCCCGGCGATCCGGCTTCCCCATCCGACAATAATGAACACCCTCAACATTCAGATATTGCCTCTATTTTATAACAGCTGTATATGGAAACATTTCTTATCCTCAATCTAAAATTACCTCAAAGTGTAAGACTAAGTGCATTTGTCAAAAAGTATATCTGCAAAAGTAACTTATAAACAGTTGAAGCAATGAAGAGTATAGCTCCAGCTGTGAAATAGAGGAAACCTTTACCTTTCTGGTTAACGATACCTCATGGGCAGGGCGGTTTTAAATTCCAAGCAGGAAATCTTATATTACTTCACAGAGCGAAGTATTGCATTCCATCCAAAATTTCGATATCGAAATCTAAGAAAAGCATTTGTAGAAATAAACGTTCGTCTTTATTTGTGTGTCTGTGCGCGTGTATACGAACTTTTATTACTTTCTCTACTACGTGTAGTAAGTAGAGGAAGTATTGTATTCCACTCAAAAATTTGATGTCAGGATTTCATCGGAAATATATGTTTTGAGGCTCCCTAAACCCCCCCCCCCCCAAAAAAAAGGTATTTTTAGAAAAAGATCCGCGTGTGTATATGTGTCTCTCAGTGGGCATCATTATCCAAAAACAAATGTTAGTTAAAAACCAAAGTTGGATTTTATCTTTTAAGGATGCGGCACAAAGGTTTTGACGGAAATTCCTCCACTCTAAATTCCTTTAACAAGGAAAACTTTTGATTTCCTTGAAAATGGCTCCAACAATTTTGATTAATATGTCATATGTTTGAGATATTTTTATGACAAATGAAATGTATAGCTTCCTGGATATAGCTCATGTAGTCGTATTTACTATGGATAACTTTTGCATAACTGATAAACCGTAAGAGATAGACCAAATCTTACTATGCAAAAAATCTAGATCTTGTTAAAACACACACTTTATGTCCAAATGATCTTTTTTGTGGAGATATGCCTTATTTGTGTGAGTTTTGGAGAAATTACAGTAGCATCAAATACAACATCGTTATTCATTTTCTATATTATAAGCGTGCAAACAGAACGGAATTTGAAAGCTTTAAAAGATTTGACTACCGCCCAAGGCCTACTGTATTCCCATATTCCCCTTGTACCTACAAGGAAATAAGCAATAAGATAATTTCTGAAAATGTTTATCTCAACTAACACGAAGAAGGTAGAAGAATAAGAGTGTAAGAATGGTTAATACAAGAGTAGAGAAACTCGTGTGAATGCAACACATCAGATTTTTTTACCCTTGAATTATTCTAATCTTTGCATATTTTGTTTTACCAATGAGCCAGTATAGATAATATTCTCGAGATGGATGAAAATAAAAGTTCTGGTGAATTTCATGTCAAAGGCTAAAAACTCCTACCCAGCGCTGTTTTCTGTTGTACTAATGCGTATTTTGTTTGCAGGTAAGTGAGAGTTCATTGATGGCACCCAAAACAGGATTTGCAGAAAACGAGAAAGTTTCAAGAGGTGGCGGTAAGCGTCATTAAGTATTATTTAGTTTTAGATCATCTTTTAACTACATATTGCTTCCATGTATTACATAGGGGAACTCCCTGCTGATAATGGGCTATAATTGGTTTCACTTGTGTAAATCGCCCATAAAACTTCTCGTTTCTTCCTTGTTTCACATGTTAGCAAACTGCAATAATACCCTCATGTAGTAATAAATGGACAGTTATTATACATTATAAAATTCAATTTTAAAAACTTAATTTCGAGGAAACCTTGTGGAGTAGTGATAAATTGTTGAATAAGCATCAAAATAAGAAGGTTACGGCTGTTATTGGTACCTTACAAAATGGTTTTTCGCTTTCATCTGCGGCGAAAGTGCTGTCAATATTGCGGCCAAAGCTTAACTGTTTTCTCAATGTTTAAAGATAGAATTGTTGCTCTTTTCTAAGCAATGAAGGCACTTAAGCTCACTCACGTAGTTAGGGTAGGAATTTATGATCCCTTAGACTTAAATTTACTCCACTTTTTATAAAGATGCGTTTAGTTTTTACCTTCTCTACTACGTATAGTAAGTAGGGGAAATGTTGTATTCGACCCAAAATTTCCATGTTGAATTTTCACCGGAAATATATGTTTTAAGGCCACCTGAACCATCAAAAAAGCAGTTTTAGAAAAATATCCATATATGTGCGTGTTTTTGCCTGTGAACACCATAACTCAAAAACGAAAACCTGGTTAAAAACCAAATCTCGTGTTTTGAGTTTAATATACAGGATGGAAGTGAAATAATCCGCCAGACTGAAGGAGATGAGAGAATGTATGTAAACTAACAAAAAAGTTCCAATAAGTTTTTTAGTTAATTGCACCATTAACTAGATAATCGTGTTTAAAGGTGAGAGTGTGTGGCAACGTGGCGCAACCTGTACTCAGCTTCTACCGGCGTATCAATGAAATATTCTAATGCTCTTTAAAAATGTTAGCCATATATTGAATTCAGATGTTTTGTCGCGCTGCGCCAGACACCAGAAAGTTGCGTGACAAAGTAGGTTATGGTTGGTTGCCCCATGTGAAAACATTACCTCAAATCTTACATTTCCACGTAATAACAATGATTTTATTTGGTCTTAATATCTGGCCTGTTCTATTTAAGAGGCTTATGCCAAGATAGATAACGACCTCTGTAAGAATTGGATTCTTGTTTTAAACGTCGCGCAAAATTAACTTCCGACACCAGTTGCAGTATTACATCCATTAGAAAGTCGCAAATATGATAGAAACATTAACATAGGAACTTTCGATATGCTCTAATCAGTCAGAAATACATAAATTCACTTGAAATAAAATGAGTACACTCTAAGTCCATGTGTATTTACTGCGCATGTGCGCTGAACAAACGCGAGTTCACTTCATTCACTGAATGGTAGGGACTTAACACGATTTTCATGTTCACAATAAATAGTAAGGTAGTTTGTTTCTAACACTTACACATGTGGTGAGCACATGCAGTTTTCATATCGTTTGTAAGACGTATGTGTCAAGCCTTGTGCCGAGGTTAGCAGCTAATGACTATAGGTTAGGTTATACCTACATTGGATACTTACGTGGTGAATGTGCATTGAGCATTCCAAGGTTATGTCACTCTTGTGTAAAACAACTCTTAGGTTATTAATACCATTATTTCGTATTCAGTTTAACAATGTGACATTAGTAATTGCTAAACCTTTAGGAAAGCATAATTCTTAATGTGAATTTACGCTCCACTACCATATGTTTATGAGTAAATACAATTTATGTGCAACTGTTTACAGGTTAGGCCTGGCAAGTGTGCAATTCGCTGTAATATTTGAAACACTCGATTTAAGGACTAATTTGCTTAACACAAGCACGTACCTACATCTAAAAAAAGGAATTTATATACGAGTAAAATGATGCAGAAGCTTTCGGAAGCACTTTTGCTTCCAACAATTACTCCAATTTTTTACAAGAATCTTATGAGCGCCAAGGAACTCGAATTAGTGAAATTTGCAACACGAAGTTTCGGACAAGATGCGCGTGACTATGTGCGAAAGATATAAACATATTTCAAGAAATGTAAGTAAACAATTTTGACACTGGTGTTCGTGCTACAGTCGTGGACTAACCATTATTTACGTGGTAGTTTTAGGAACAAAAATGGCTATACTTTTAATAAGTAACAGCTATTAGCAGTAACAAGTATGCAATAACGTTTGGATTAATTTGCAATAAGAGATTAGAGGAAGTAGTCAATACCTGTAATCAGACCAGGCATCCTTAGCGGATTCGCCAAAACAAATTGCATGCCATGAACATTCCGCGCGATCTACACGTATACGCTAAGAAAATAAACACATCTGATGCGATGTTGCCAGTTCTACCAGGCGTAAGAAAACTGCTAATTGTGGCTTTGTTTAAAATTTAATTTACATAAAAACCGTTGAATCTACTGAAGTACACCAAAGGAAAAGTTTGTCGTTTATTCAAATGTATATGAATATAGCCATAAATCCAGAACTTTTAATCAATAATAATTCAGCCAGGTGATTATAAATTTTTGTGATAAACATATTTTTTTTCTATAAAACAATAACATTTTCAGCCTTTTGGTATCGGACTTTATTGTTATTCACAATAACAGAAATTCGCTGTTAAAGTCTGGCGGATTATTTCACGTCCACCCTGCATATCAGGGATGGGGTATAAACATGTTGAAGAAAATTGCTCCCCCTAAACTAACTCTAACATAGTACATTATTCCAAAATTTCGATTTTCTCTAAAATGACTCTAACGATTTTAATTAAAATGTCATACGTGTAAAATATTTGTTTGGCAAATGAAATATATATTTTGAATTTTCTGGTGGCTATAGTCCATGTAGTCCATTTCACTCTTGATGAGTCTTGCATAACTGGTAAACCATAAGAGATAGACCAAATCTTACTATACAAAAATGTAGGTCTCGTTAAAACACAACTTATGTCCAAAGCAGATAGTCGTTATGTGTAGGAGTTTTGGAAAACAAACTTTCGTCAAACGGAACGTTGTGATTCAGTTTTTGTATGTTAACCGTGTAAAGAGAACGGAATCTCAAAGCTTTAAAAGATTTCACTATCGCTCAGTCTACTGTATTCCCATATTCCCCTTGCACTTACAAGGAAATAAGCAATAAGTAATTTCTGCAAATGTTGATGTCGACTAACATGAAGATAAAGGAATAAGGCGTTGTACAGGTTGGTACAATAGTAGAGAAAGTCATGTGAGCCCAACAGAACAGATATGTCGTTTCTGTGGTAGCCATTGCTGAGACAAATTACGTAGACAACTTTCCAGTGTTGGAAACTAAAGCAGATATCAGATCATATTCTAACATGTTTTAATTGTGCTTTAGCAAATGATGACATGGATTTTACCCTGTCAATCGCTGCTTGATACAGCAAGTGCAGAAAAGAAATAGAATCAATCCCTTGGCAATGTGTTTCTAGTTGGTGGGGATGACCCTATATATCTAAGGGTGAAGGGAGAAATTCAGGTCACGTCCTGACAGCACATGGTAGTTTAATAGCTGCGGATGACGTTTAAAACCTTAACTAACGAGAACGGTACCCTGGTGCTATTCCTCAGTTTATTGGGACTATTATTTCGGTACGTGATTTTGATATTCAGAATAACTACTCCATTAGCCATTTAACAGCAGTGTTCACCTTTGAAGTTAGCAAACGGTATTTGAAGGCCGTACGTTTGATCCTCTTCCAAATGGTCAATAAAATACTCCCAGTTTTCCTCTGATGCTACGTAAACAAACCCTCTTAAACATTTTCATCTGGGAGTAGTTCACCTAAAACTGTAGATCAGCGCTTCTTCCTTATGTCAAAAATATTTACGAATAAAGTACTGATAATATTCATGCGCTGTAGAAGAAAATGGTTTTATACATCATACCCATAAAAATTGTTTTTTACTTTTTGTACTACGTATAGTAAGTAGAAGTAGTATTGATTTTTACCCAAAAATTCCCTGTCTAGATTTCACTGGAAACATATGCTGTGGAGTGAACCATTTCAGAGATATGCCTTGTTACTTAGGTGAGTTTTGGAATACTTAAGCTTTTCTCAAATGGAAGATCGTTATTCATGTTTTATATCTTAGTCGTGCAAAGAGAACGGAATTTGAAAGCTTTAAAATATTTGACTACCGCTCAAAACCTACTATATTCTCATATTCCCCTTGTACCTACCAGGGAGTAAACACTAACATAATTTCTGCAGATGTTTATCTCAACTAACACGAAGAAGATATAGGAATAAGAGTTTGTAAGAATGGTTAGTACAAGAGTAGAGAAAGTCATGTGAGTGCAACACAAGATCTTTTTATATTACTTCTCCAAACAATGCTACAACAACCCAAAGTAGAAAATTTATTTTGCTTTCCCTGCTTTACGTAGAGAAATTGTTACCTTCCATCCAAGAACAGTACGTGGGAGTTTTACCGGAATTACGGCAGAGAAAAAATTTAATGGCGGATGATAGCTGACCAGTATTGTTCTGTTTCCTCTTTACAAATAAATTTCGTGGTTGCAAATGTTATTTACGAGGGTTGGAACTTGCGACATTGTTGCAGAGTCGCTATGCAGTGGAACGTAATGTTGTCACTGACAACACACTTCAGATACATACCTACCTTACCTCTGAGCAAATAGACTCTCTCTTACCGTATCACGCGCATGCGCAATAGTGAGAGAAACAGTCTTGTATAAGCTAGCGGTATAATGTAATGTGACGCTATTGCCTATTTGTGTCCGACAGATGCTATATGAACTTGGTTATTACTAAACTCAGACTGCATGTTGGAAATATTGACTTCTATAAACCGCGCTGCAACACGACGTGGCACTTAGAAATATTCTGGTATTCTAGAGCACTCGATTATTTTTTCCATAAATGTGCAAACTGAACAATACTTTGTTGTCTTTAAGTGTTAACGCAGTGTATCATCTTTATTTTGCCATATTTTTCATGTTTTGATTCTTCATTGATTAGATTTGATTTAGATTTAAGGGCGTTCAACTATTTGGTCATCAGCGCCGGTGCAAAACGGATTATGACAAAACCCAGATATAAATTTCAACATAAAATAAAATAGTAAGGAAAACAAATCTACATAAAAGTAAAAACAAAGAGGCAAAAACCAGAATTAATACAAAGTTATAAAAAGGTCGAAAGAGTATAAAATTTCTATGTGTAAAAGGTTTAAATTCTCAAGTTCATGTTTATTTCTGCCTAAAACTTCAAAACACTTTCGACCGCTTGTTTATAGTCCAACGGAACCTTTGCGAGTTTGATAAGTAGTTGCAGGGAGTCTCGAAGGTGCGCTAGGGAAACAGCAACGGACCGACAAAAGGTTCTCTCAAAGGTTTAGATTCTTCTTCACTCATAATCCCAAAGGTATACGTAGATTGTAGTCTTTATTACAAGATGTCAGTGTTAAATGTGAAGCACGTTAACTCGTACAGCCTCAGATTGGCTGGGTAACATGTGACCAAGACATTGTAGAGTTTTTGTTACTGAGTAGTCAGGTTGTTTAGTAGGTTGTTGATTGTCATTTATTGACTGAAAATGCCCCCCGATAACACTGCCTTTGCACGCAGGGATACAGTTAGCGGTATGTGTTCATTTGAGGTACAACATTCAGAGGCAGGTGTAAGCACTTGGTAATGCATTGTAGCAGAGAGATAGAAAAACAAAGAGCAACAATAAGCGAATGCTGAGAAGTGCAAATTGGTGTGTAGAGTGTAATTCATAGGCGTGGCCGACCGACGCTATAGTGATTCAGTAACGAGCTGTTAAAAGTACGATCTTTAATCCTGCTCTATCTCTATGGAAGGAGTGCTGCTGGTGGCCGAAACACAATGCGTTAATCCACCGGCAGGGAAATGTGCGCTGGAACAATTCACTCCCGTGATTTCATTAAATTGTTCGTTTTCATTTTATCAGTTCCGCTCTCGTTGGTCCTATCCCCCTTCCCCACTCACTCGTTTCCAGGGATTATAAAAAAGGGAAAGGAAAAAAAGAAATGTATTGTCAACATAAACAGTGAGGAGCGCAGTTTCAAACGCGAACTGAACACTAAAGAAACATGAAGTCAACAGATTCTGAGTTAAGTAGTTATGTAAGGATTTATAGAAATAAAAGGAAATGTTAATAGTTTCATATGTACAAAATGTGCTAAGCGCCAAAAGGAAGTTGCTTATTTAATAAAGAATGAACAAAGTTCTAACACATTAGAACACTTATTTCGAAGCCTAATTTAACTAATAAACATTTTTATTGAAATAATCTCTTAAGGGGAAAAGGTAGTCTGAATATAAAGATATTACGTACTACAAATATAAATTCAAGACTTACTAATATTTGTCCATTGAAGGACCTCGTCGAAAAGTATCCGTTTAACCCTTCGTTGCTGGGTGTGACCTTCAAGCAATAATACGATTTGTCTAACCTTTTAAAATGTTTTAATAGCGTGTTTTATTATTTTCATATTATACCAGCAATTATCAATAGAAAATACTATTTTACATAGATTGATATTATAAAAATACATCTTAATAACTAATGTAATATTTCGTTTTTAAGAAAAAGAAGTAAAATCATGCAACTACAGTCACGTGAAAGCCCATCATTATTCACGCGTGCCAGTACACCAATTATTTTACGTGGACCCTTCCCATCTTTACCATAAGCTCTATTGGCTACAATGGTTCGAACTCGGACTCGCGAGTTTCAGCTCTGAGTGGATAAGTCCATTACATCTAGCTTTAAGAGTCTTTATTTGAGTCGTTTGTCTCAAGGTGCCCCTGAAATTCATATGAAAATCGGGTTACAGATTACAGGAAGACAGGCTAGGAGAAATACTATTTTAAAATAGTAAAATAATTTTGGCAATAAAGAAAGGATTCGAATAATATTTTCGTAACATGGTCAAAAAGAAGAAATGTCTTATCTAATTTTGTATAGTACGATAATAAACGAGCAATTAGAAATGTAACACTGTGCGCCTTGAGTATTTATGATAGTTCGGGATTATCATAATTTTACACAATTCTGTCGGGATATTCTTCAAGACACAGAATAAGGATAAAAGCGATTCATATATATAATAAAATCCGGTACATGTAGGTATGTATTACAGTAGCCAAAGTTCAGTCAGCTGGATGATTGTATGCTTTTGCGACATAATTGCCTCCGTTTTTTTTTTTTTTTTTTTTTTTTTTTTTTTTTTTTTTTTTTTCCTTGCCTAACCTTTCCTATACTGTCTCTCTCGCCTCTCGCAGCAAGAGAGATGTTCCATGACGTCACAGATCTCCCCGTTGACTAACGCTACAGTTGAATATAATGCTATATTATTGGCTAACTTGTTTGAGCTTAAAAGAATTGTGGAAATCAATTGTTCTTTCACACTAGCCGTGTGTAGGACAAGATTGGAAAGGTTAGAATTAGACTGAACGATTCAACGCTATTGCCGGGATTTTAACCACGGTCTTACGGTCTCCAGTGGCTCTAATCACTGAGTTACCATGGTAGCATGCTTGGCAGATGCAACATTTAATGGCGGCAGATAGTTGAATCTCACTATTCTTATTCCCGTTATGCAAATAAATGTTGTGGATGCAAATGATAGTCATATAATTGACTTTACTGCATGATTTCAGAGCATGTTTTACTACTTGCAACATCACACCGCCATTAAATTTTGCGACGGTCACAAATTCTCTAACCCACTCACATTTTCCTAGTAAACCAAAGAACAAGATCTTAGTTAATATGATACAGCGTACTTTAATGGCTACTTACTGTACCGTAAGGATTTAAGTCCCGGGCTTATAGTTTAAGCAACATAAGGTCAATCAATGAAAAGTGCAAGAGCGGTACCCTTTTAAATCTATGACAGCGTATTTGAAAATTTCTGTTCATGTCTTACGTTCCTTAACTCTGTTAGTTGCATACCTGTATTACGTGAAACAAGGCTCTTAAAATAAATTAGAATGTAACAGTTTAGAGAAACTGCATTTCTAAAATGTAAATATTGAAGTTAATTTCACCTGAGGCATTTGTAATGCTATGCTGATTATTACAAACAGTTAAACTCTGGAACTTAGGTAATGAAGGGCATCCTATAATCTATTAGTAGAGCTTAGAGGAAATGATTTGTATCCTCTTGTGTAGTCTTTCAGTGGAATTCCGCTGTAGTTCAACTCAGAGAGTACTTAACTGATTCATGTTGGGATAGCAATTAATGTGGAGTGGGGTTACAGGTAGAGTTTTTTGCTCGAGTGGGTAAGAAGAGCTTTATTTGGGTCACTGGTCAAAAAGCTTTTCTCTTCTCCCCTTGCGTGCAAGTTTAAAATACACAGGTGAGCACATTTTCACTTCAAAAGCCGAACTCTGGCCCATTTAGCTCAAGTTTTGAGATCCAACAACTTTTAGTTCCTTGTGTGCAATAGTAGTAAATTAATACACGTATATTCTGCTCACCTCTGGTATGTTGTAACAATAACTTTACGTTTTTATGATATTGGCCTGTGTTAGAGGATGTGAAGAATTGAAGTATTTGTGGGACAAAAATAGATGTAGATATACAGGAAAATGACGTTAACAACATAATCGATAAAGCTAAAATGCTAAATAGGTACTATCACATGGAACAGACATGTAAATACGAATAATAAATTGCAAATATGTGATATAGTAGTAAGAACTATTGTCACATATGGAGCTGAAACTTGCAAATTTAAAAAAAAAAATGGTTTCTTAAGGTCGGATTTTCAAAATTCCAAAAATAAGAAATTATATTATAAGATAAAAAATATGATGTGTTGAACTCACATGACTTTCTCTACTCTTGTACTAACCATTCTTGAAAACTCTTATTCCTATATCTTCGTGTTAGTTAAGATAGACATTTATACAAATTATTTTATTGATTATTTCCTTGTAGGTACAAGGGGAATGTGGGAATATAGAGGATTTGTGCGATAGTCAAATATTTTAAAGCTTTGAGATTCCGTTCTCTTTGCACGCCTAACGTATAAAAAAATGAAATCTTCCATTTGACAAAAGTATAAGTTCTCCAAAACTTAAGCAAATAACAAAGAATATCCCCGAAATGGTTCAATGTAAAAAAAAAAAAAAAGTATTTGGACATACAGTGTGTGATTCAGCAAGATCTTTTTGTCTATCTCTTACCGTTTATCAGTAATTCAAAAATCATGCAGAGTAAACAGGACTTATAGGCTATAGCCAGAAAATTCAAGATATACATTTTATTTGTCAAAAAAAAAAAAAAAAAAAGAAAATCTCAAACAAACGGCATTTTAATCAACATCGTTAGAGCCATTTTCAAGAAAACCAGAATTTTCCATGTTAAGGGTAATTTAGAGTGGAGCAAATTTCTTCAAAATCTTCGTCTTTCATCCTTGAAAAAGATTAAACTTAAATACCTACTTTGGTTCTTAACTGACTTTTTTTTTTTAGTTATGCTGTCCACAGAGTGACACACACACGCAGGCACGCGCGGACCTTTTTCTAAAAAGCCTTTTTTTTAAATTCAGGGGCATCAAAATAAAATTTCCGGTGAAACTTTGATATCGAATTTTTGGATGGAATACAATACTTCCTCTATTTAGTAGTAGAGAAAGTAGAAAGAACACGTGGTTGGAATTCCCAGCCCAAAGGGAATCGAACGCAGGATCTCTTGAATGCTAGCCTTAGTACAAAATGAAAGATATTCGCACATGTTCCAGGAGGAAGGGGGTTGTTTGTCATCATCTTGAGCTGTTTTGTGCAAAGGGAAGCAGTTTATGAGCAGCAAAGTTTCATCCCCTTATTTACACATGTACACGTGCACGCACCCACCCACCCCAGGGATTGTTCGGGAAAACGTCTCATTTGCGTCAGGTTTAAAAAATTGCCCTGGCCGTTCTTGGAGCACGCGCTTTAAAAAGTGCACAGCGAAGCAGAACTAAGATGTACAAAACCCTCCGTATTAATGAAGGGCACATTTAAAAGCCGTGCTCCAAATGTCCCCCATATGGCCTTTTCATTACAGAAGTGAGACCTAGGTGCCAGATGCTTCGAACTTCCCTAACACGCAAAAATTCCGTGCAATCTTTCACAGTTTGACAATTGTGCAGCGAATATTAATAAGAAGACTGATCAATATGCCATATGTAAAGAGGATGCACTTAGACAAATTATAATTAATAGATAAACAATGGAAAGAAAAACAACAGCTGTACTCTTTCTGTAATTCACCGGTTGCAAGAAAGTACTTTATACAGGTTTGGAAGGGAAGTCATTACATTCCTTCTAATATGTGCTTCATAGAAGCATTACAAACAAAAAAGTGGCATTTTGATCTTTGATAAGCCGATTAATTAATAATTAATCACTTAAAAGTCGTGAAGGAATACTCCGAGCAGCTCTTTCAGACGTGAAGTAAGTCGACAAAGTTGCGTTGAGGTTGGTCACGGAATTGACCTGGTTTGTGAATGTAAACAAGTCGGGCACTTCCGTTTTCGTGTAAAGTTTTGGGATCTAACGCTTGTGACTGGCCTACACTCGCACAGTAAACATAGAAGGACAAGGCAGGGTATGTGTTTGTTTTCAAAACGCACCGTTACTGTCTCTCTTTATGTACGGAGCTAGGGAAAGTGACACCCACACAATCTGCAGTGTTGACAGGTTGTTTTCGACAAAAATATATGTTCGTAGGAAATGGTCGGAGACAAAAAGTAAGACAAAATGTGTTGCAAATACCGAGATCTACCACTGGTTTAAATTAATGTAATGACTTCCCTTCCACCCGGTATTCTGTCGTACGAACATCCGAGTTTCCGAGGTTTTTTAATTTTAATAAGCATTTAATTAAACATACGTAAGTAAAGGTACCTGTTCTATTTCTTGTTCAAAAGTTTGAATCTTTCTTAAGGTCTCTTTTTCATTTAAAGTAGACCGGAACGCCGAGAGAAATGTATATTCTCTTTGGGAGTCACTAGACAACTTTTATCTCAATTAGTTCGCAAACTTTCCCATTTGGCGGTCTTCTTTGTAAACTCAGTAATCACGTTCCTTAATATGATTATTAAAAGCACCGTTTTTGTTGAACACGTATATTTGCACTTGTATCCTGAGAATAAATTTGAGTATTTCCAATGTTTTAATAATTAAATAAATCTTACAGTGTATGGTCTGAAATCAGGATGCAAACAGTTCATCTTCCTGTCTTGGAGGCTGCGTGTTTAATTTACATTCAAGAGCTTCCCAATTAGAAGTGTATGAGTATTTTGTATATTTGAATAAAATAAAGGAGCCTAGGATGAAATTTCTGTTTCTACGTGTTTAAAGGTAATTGTCTCAAATTGCTACAGAACTTGGTTACATCATTACATAGTTGTGTGAGACTTTCAGCGCATGAAAAAATAATTTTGTAGAAATCCTTTGTTTTTCATGTCGAATATTATTTCTTAAGCAGGATCAGTTATTTGATAGGTAGAATCGGAACTGAAAAATTCAGTACGCAGCTCGGATTTGAAGCACAGACCTTTCGCTAACTAGGCGGCTGTTCTAACCATTAAGCTACTGTGACATCTTGCCGGAATGACATTGAATTCTCCAACCGATTGGTGTTTCTCCATGAAAGCCACAGAGGGCGTCTCACATCAGAGGCAATTACCCCAATAGCGATTTACTATCTTAAGTTTAGAAACACCAAGTAAGTTTTTTGGCATAAATAAATAATAAGGATCATGTATTATTTTTATATGTTAAAACACACGGTCAGGATAAAGAATTTTATATTTGCATGTTGTCGAAGTTTTTTCCCAATAATTTTTTTTTATACGAGAAAATTAATTATGGCAAAATATCAGTACTGTATAAATAACTGAGCTTTTACACATTGGAATGAACTATATTCATGTTTTACCAACACTGAAGAAAAACTCGTGCGTATGCCCCAACATATATATTGACAAATGTATATTTGTTGCGAAAGCTTGCACTTAGCAAGATAGAATCGTTCACCTGGTGTTTAAAACTGTCCTCATTTATAAGTACTCCCATCCTTCAATTGTTTTCTTGCTACATGCTGCTTGGTTTATAATCGCCATATTCTTGGGAGATTGAGTTTGCAACGTAGGTTGGAGTCACATGACTTTCTCTACTCTTGTACTAACCATTCTTACAAACTCGTATTCCTACATCTTCTTCGTGTTAGTTGAGATAAACATCTGCATAAATTATCTTATTGCTTATTTCCTTGAAGCTACAAGGAGAATATGGGAATACAGTAGGCTTTGAGCGATAGTCAAATATTTTAAAGGTTTCAGATTCCGTTCTATTTGCACGGTTAACATATAAAAAAAGTAACGATGTTCAATTTGACAGAAGTATAAGTTTTCCAAAACCTTCCAAATAACAACGATTATCTCCGAAATGACTAACTCTATAAAAAAATTATTTGGACATAAACTGTGTGTTTTAGCAAGATCTACATTTTTTTTGTATAGTAAGATTTGGTCTATGTCTTACGGTTTACCAGTTACGCAAAAGCCATCCAGAATAAACAGGACTACATGGGATATAGCCAGAAAATTTAAAGTATACATATCATTTGTCATACAAATATCTTTAACTTACGTCATTTTAATCAAAATCATTAGCCCTTTTCAAGGAAATCGCTCTGTAAAGCTTCATCGAAAAGTTAGACAAGTAAATTACCCTATATCTCTAATGATTTAAGTTATATTTGATATGTGACATCTCTTCCAGTGGCGAGTTACTGCATGCGGACGGACGGATCGACAAACCTGTGTTAACGTGTTTATATATGCTACTATTACACAGAATAATCGACATAAATTGAAATTACGTAGGCAGCATGTATGTTGGACAACATGGTGATTGTCGCTGAGTTCACTCGGTGGAGGGTTTTTACAGCGTGGTCCATTCTTCAAGGCAGAGAGAGGGCACTCTCATTGGGAGCCATTTTATTGCCTGTCCAGGCCGGTGGTGGTAAAGTATTCAGGTCATTCTTCGTACTCGCCGGTGGATGCCCCCTCAGAGTCAAGGGGCTTTATTATACCTTGTTGCTCCTGTCCAACATTCATCACTGCTGATCTTTACAGTTCCCAACACTGCTGTGACCAAGTATACAACCTCACCCTTGTAAACAAGCATTCTACTTGCTCTAACACTTGCCTATAGTAAATCGACGAATTAATGCATGCCACCCAAACGATTAGCGCCTAACATACAAGTTTTGGACTTCTCTCTAAAAACAAAAAAACATAGCCTCGTGTGTGTATCTAAATTGTTACACACATGAATTTCTCCACTGCTCAACGAACTATTGTTATAAAAGCTTATTCTTCTAAAATAAGAACAAATTAGAAACTAAAGGCTTGACTTCTTTTATTAATATTGCAAGTTCTTCAAACGCTGACTAGTTTCAAGTTGTATTCAACTTATTTCCAAATCCATCCACACAAGTTACCATAGTTACCGACGCTCACCTTAAAAGATCTGTTTGTCGCCAACCTCTAAAGACAAAAACCTAGAAATACAATCTATTGGTGGTGTTTAAAAATCCATACCGCGGTTCCTGTTTTTTAAAATGAATTATTTCCCCAAACCATTAAATCTACAGGTCCATTTAATTGTTGTAATAATTTAACCTATGCATTTATTTCATGATTAAGCGACCAAAATGATACACCACAGCTGGTTTATCTACTTGTTTATATTTAATATTTCTAAAATACTCCTTCATTCTAGTTTGTAAATGACGTTTAGTTTTACCAATATAAACCCTATCACAACCCAAACAGCTAAATTAATAAATGCCAGATTTTTTTACAATTTGAAATTTTATGGTTTTTAGAAAAATGTAGTAAATTTTTTATATTAAATTTATTTTGAGGGACCAAAAAATGTTTCTAAATTTTTATTGGCAGAAGGATGGTAAGTAATCTTTTTAAAAACACAATTATATTTTATTTTCTTGAGGGTAAAAACTTCTTTAACAGCCTTTTGTTATTTAAATTTTTCTGTTGCTTCACTGTTAATATCTTCTATTTTCCTTGATTTAGCTTATTCTTCTATTTACCATTGTAGTTTTTGAAATCAGAAAAGGGATTTTGCCTGGTGAGTCCGAAAAACTCTAAGTCAGTAGGTTGGCCGTGGGAATCGAACCCACGACCTCCTGAATGCGAGCCTTGCACGTTACCGTGGAGCCATCTCTCTAGATTTACTCTGCCCATAATGGTGATTCATAAATTCGAGGAGTGTCATTGTTTCAATAAATAATTGTGCTTGTATTTGAGTTCCATATATTCGATATATACGAGTTTGTTCTAGCATTTTCCGTCTAATGTGTAACGATTTGTAATATGTTATTGACGTTAATGTGGGACTAACGTAGAGGTGCCATTTAGCTTTTATTAATCTTCGTTGGAATGAAAGTCTTTACGAAGTTTTATTACTCACAGCTTAGCATCAGTCTATAATATTGTGTTACTGTTGTCATAGGGAGTGGTACGGATCTATTTTATATATGAAACAACCAATATTGTTTTATTGAATGTTTTGAACAATTTATTAACACTTAAAAATCACTATCCTTCTCATGTAAACACTTCCACAATTTTCTCGCTAAATATGGCCGACTTCTTCGCTAACAAGCTAACGCTAACGCTAGGCATAGTCAATGATTGTGAAAAGTTAATGTTCTTTTGTAATCTCGCTGCACTCGATTGATCTCAATCAATTATTAATAATATAGTTCCTCTTTATGAATATGACAAGATTTCACAACTAGATATTTACTTTTCGATGTGTGATTGTTGTTTAATGTTATAATGTCGATCAAAATCACTTCTTCCTCCTTCGTTGTATCACACATGAACAGAAGAACTCAGCCTATGATGCCTATAATTTAACATGGTTATTTCAGGAGGCTTTCTGTTGACTCTTTACAGTTTGGATCATTTCAGAGGGCTGACACAAAAATACTTCCTCAAATGCTACTTACTTTAATTCTGTAGCATCACTTTCTCCGCATCTTAAAGAAAAATGATACTGTTATCTAGGGCTGGAGATATTTAGTGATTAATGTGTGTGCTCTTGCGGTTGGAAAAGATGCAGTATTTGATATTTCCAGGCAGCAGCCATATATTCAATGTAGCGGCTGCGCTGAAAATTTTAATAACATTGGATTATCCCTTAGGATCCCGTGACAGCATCTACAACTTCATGGTCCTTAAAATATTCAGAAAACTTCAGCGTAAACGTTGCGACAGTTGCGGTCACTTGCGTCACACCGAACATCCCTCACCGGTTTAATGTTTTATTTCTCCACCATTCAAGTGTCACTTCAGTGACATCTAACTGCTCTCGATGGTATTACAGAAAACATAACCTTAAAACTTTACCACGCGGAATGTGCAGAAACTGAACTGGATCTGGCGTTAAATATAATTTGCAGACTCATTGGGTATAGAGCTTTTTTACGTAGGAGACACAGACAACTAAGAGATACAAGGAAATACATAAAAATCTCACTAATGTGCAAATAATCAGTTTTATACAGATCTTCTTACATGCGAGTGGCAAATGTTTTTCAAACATAATTATCATATGTAAGTACTTCGTGAATATGCCTAGACAGTGCTCGGTTATTTTCGAAGTGTTATCTTCCTCTGTTTTCACTATCTCTGCTACGTATAGGAAGTAGAGGATATGATTTGTGGCCCCTGAATAATAATAATAATAATAATAATAATAATAATAATAATAATAATAATAATAATAATAATAATAATAATAATAATAATAATAATAATAATAATAATAATAATAATAATTAATAATAATTAATAATAATTAATAATAATTAATAATAATTAATAATAATAATAATAATAATAATAATAATAATAATAATAATAATAATAATCATCATCATCATCATCATAATCATAATCATAATTAATAGTAATAATAATTAATAATAGTAATAATAAACTTTTTAGAAAAAAGTCCGCACGCGCGTGTGTCTCGCAGTCTGTGGACAATATACCTAACTCAAAAGCGAAAATTCGGTTAAAAATCAAAATTGGTATTTAAGTTTAATGTCTTTGAAGGATGCAATACGAAGATTTTGAAGAAACTTGCTCCACACTAAACTACCGTTTGCATGCAAATGTTTTCGAAAATTTTGATTTTCTTGGAAGTAGCTCTTACAAATTTGATTAAAACGACATATTTTATATATTTTTATGACAAATAAAATATTTATTTTGAATTTTCTGGCTATAGCCTATATAGTCCTGTTCACTCTTTGTGACTTTTATGTCACTGGTAAACCGTAAGAGATAGACCAATCTTCTGCACAGAAAAGTAGATCTCCTTAAAATGCACTAATTTTGTCGAAAACCATTTTTTGTGGAGTGAACCATTTAGGAGATATTCCTTATTTGAGTGAGTTTTGCAGTACTTAAAATTTTCTCAAATGGAAGGTCGCTATTCACTTTATCTGTTTGTTCGTTCAAAGAGAACGGAATCTCAGAGCTTGAAAAGATTGTGGCTATCGCACAAAGTCTACTGTGTTGTCACATTCCCCTTGTACCTATAAGAAAATCAGCGTCACAGAATTTGTGCGAATGTTCATTTCGACTAACATGAAGATAAAGGAATAAGAGTTACTAAGAATAGTTAGCACAAGAGTAGAGAAAGTCATGTGAGTGCAACATATCAGTATTTTTTTTTTTTTTTTTTTTTTTTTTTTTTTTTTTTTTTTTCCAGAAATGATATGTTGTAAAGTTTTTTTCTGACACTAAAGTTTTGTCCAGAAGAATTCTGAATCTGATTATCAGAGTACATTTCTTGCGGCTATTCTGTTTTCTTCCTTTTGATTGCGGTAGTTTTCGAAAGGGCTCCAGAAGAACCATGTTCTGAACGGTGGGCTCTACTGTAAATACGGCGGTAGCACCCCAGATGGATGGATGGATGAATGGAGTTTAGGGGCCCGTCGACAACTAGGTCATTTGGGCCCTAGGTCAGAAAATAAAACATCTAAAACTCGCCTAAAAACTGAAGTTTAGAATGGCAACTAAAAACGCAGGAAGATAAAAACACCAAACGGCACATGAGTGCGCTAAGTTAAAACTTGGTAAAACCATTCATTAAAATGTGTAAAAGATCGAAGCTAAAACACATTAAAACTAAGCACTTAAAACACTAAAACGTAAAACACAAAAACCTATGTTAAAACGCTAAAAAAAAATTTCACACACTAAAAACACGTTATACTTGCTTTGCGAACCCAATTTGTGCAACGAACCGCAGCGCCTTACAGGCAGACACAGGGTCGTCACCCAAAATTGAGGCAAGCGTACACCCCAGGCCAACCGACTGGCGCTGACGAGCGTATTGCGGACAGTCTATAAGGATATGAGCCACAGAAAGTTGGATGTTGCACGTAGGGCAGACAGGCGCAGGGTCGCCACGCAAATGGAACCCATGTGTCGCCCGTGTGTGACCTATCCTCAGGCGGGTGAGGATAACTTCAGCCCGCCTGGAGTCCCTGCAGGATGTCATCCAGGGATCTATGCTGTCTTTAATGGTCCGCAATTGAGAGCCAGAGAATTCCTTCCATGACTGCTGCCAGATCGATAAAAGATGTCGACGGAAATGGCGCTGCACATCGACATATGGCACACTGTGTGTGGCAACATCCGGCAAACGGCAAGCAGTTTTAGCAGCCGCATCCGAGCACCCCAGAGGTGCTGTTCTGTAGATAATACGCCCAAAAGTCTTTGTCCCTTACAAAATTGAGAACATTTCTCGTGTTTGTGATACAGTGCTGCCAGCCTAATCGCCATCTCATGTTTGATGCAGCTGTCTTTTGTTGGAATAGCCTGCCTGCTGTATTGGCACAAAGCCATTGCAGCGTATGAACCCTCAGGTTCCCTCCGGGGATTCTAAAAGTCTAAACTCCAAAAGAAGTTTTAAAATACGGAACCCATTATTACCTTTCTTCTTTCAGGTGTTCGCAAGAATGTGTGAGGATTAGAAATAAAGGAAACGGAGAAAAATAAAAGCGTTCGGAAGAAGAACTGAAGGGGTAGAAGAAATAGCTTCTGCAGCAGGAAAAGAAAGATAGAATGCGTTGTAATTCACCCTTGGGTATAAGAGAGGGTCATCCCGTTACATTATTCAGTAGCTGTACTCCAAGACCAATCTTCTCTCCCATCAGCGCTGGCTGGCCTACAAATAGAAAGCCCTCTGCGAGATTTTAAGGTCTGTCCGTTTCCTTAGAAACAGCCATTTATTGTACTATCTAAAACTTTTCGCCTTCTACATTTCCCATTTCAACTACAGCCTCGACTAGAAAGTTTTGACACAAGAAAATAATAGAAGGGATTTTGCAAGTTAATGTAGGGTAAACTGGCGAAAACTCAGATATTCAAAGTTAAACCCATGTAGTTTAGTTTAAAAATCTGATGTGTTGCACTCACATGACTTTGTCTACTCTTGTACTAACCAGTCCTACAAACACTTATTCCTGTATCTTCTTCGTGTTAGTTGAGATAAATTGCAGAAATTATGTTATTGGTTATTTCCTTGTAGGTACAAGGGGAATGTGGGAATACAGTAGGCTTTGAGCGATAGTCAAATATTGTAAAGCTTTGAGATTCTGTTGTCTTTGCACGCTTAACATATAAAAAAAACGATGTTCCATTTCACGAAAGTTTTATGTTTTCCGAAACTGACACAAATAACAAGGAATATCTTCGAAATGGTTCACTCTACAAAAGAATTTATTCAGACATAAATTGTGTGTTTAAGGAAGATCTACATTTTTTGTATATTAAGAATTTGTCTATCTCTTGCGGTTTACGAGTTATTCAAAAGTCATCCAGAGTAAATACTACTACATGTGCCATATCCAGGAAATTTAAGATATACATTTCATTGGTCATAAAACATATCTTAAACATATGGCATTTTAATCAAAATCGTTATAGCCATTTTCAAAAAAATCAAAATTTTCGAAAACCTTTGGTTGTAAAGGGTAGTTAACGGTGGAGGAATTTAATTCAAAATGTTCGTGTCGCATAATCGAACGATATTAAACTTAAATACCAACTTTGGTTTCTAACCGACTTTTCGTTTTTGAGTTATGCTGTCCACAGTCTGACATATACACTCGTATCTTTTTCTAAAAACTTTTTTTTTTTTTTATTCAGAAGGCCTCAAAGATATTTCCGGTGAAATCTCGACATCGAATTTTTGGATGGATCGCAATAATTCCTCTACTTACTGTACGTACTAGAGGAAAGTAAAAGAGTTAGAATAAATATGTCGTATTAGTGCTAAAGGGCTGGAATGTAAATAAATATAGTGTATACACTGATGAAATTAACAGACTTTAATTTCAGCATGACGGTTCCACTGATATGAATAGCTGTCACCCTTGTGCTTGCAGGAGGCAAAATGGTGTTCCATAGAAGGAACACATCTAGCAGTCATTTTTACCTTCGAAAGACTAATGCTGTCAGACTATTAAAAGTATGACCGACATTTGAAAAATAAGTGATGTAGTCATGATTGTTGTACGAGACAGCCGTCAACAGTGTGTATACAGTCGCTGAGGGAAATATGTGCGTCGACAGACAGTTTTGGGACATTTAACGTCACGTCGGAATTGTCTGAAGCAGTTTTAATTAGTATGACCATTGAAGCCAACTGTTAAACAGAGATAACTGAAAGACAGAACTTGTTATCAAGGTTACGAGAAGACAGAACAGGTGTATGTTGTAAGGTGACGAAAAACTGTCGATTGTGTTAACAGAACTATGTTCTCGTGCTTCAGTTTTAGAAGAGAGATAAAGTGACAGAGGAAAAGGAACTGGACTTATTTGTCACACTGGTGTCAGAAGTGGGATTTATCACATTGTCATTTGTCACAATACATATTACAAACAAATTATATTTTTAATAGGTGTGATCAATGAACTATTTATTCATCCAGAGTAATACTTAAGTGGCAGTAGTTTCTTAGGCTGCAATGGTAGCACTGCTCCATTACACAACTAGTGCCTGTATTTGGCATACCTACCCCAAATTGGAAGTGACAGATAAGGGTAGCACAGAGTCGGGGATGTACTCTTAGAATGAAGATGAATCATCATGTTTTAGAGGGGAGTATTCAGTGGAAACTAACAATAAGAAGCGAATAAATCTGTAGCGTTGCCAATAACATTATAAAGGTTAATCGATTTCGGAAACGTGCGTGAAATACGTAGCTAACGTTTAAGTTGAGTAAGTTTTGAGGCGAGACCTTCAGAAGGATCTTTTTCCGCGAACAGCCCCTCTCAAACTATCCAAAATAATTTAAAAATCCACACTACAATTACCATGCTAGGAGACAATTTTGTATGTTTACACATGTCGGAACCATCTTAAGAGGTTCTACTATGCATAGTTTAAACATTTAGAGAATTATAATTTCCCTATTAAAACTGTTATAAGGCACTATCTTCCTGAAATTCACGATTTTAATGTGAATTAAAATTATGCCTTTTATGGAAAAAGGTTCATTTTTCATTTTTCAAAAAGCCCTTTTAGAATAAACTATGTATAAAGTATTTGCACGTTTATACAATATAGTACTTGAATTTTCTATTAACAAATTCTCTTCGTTCTGAATGATTTGTGCTATAGTAGTACAACTAGAAAACCATAAGAAATGGGCAAAACTTACCCCACGAAAATATAGAGGTTATTGAAATATGCTATTACTCAAATTATTTTGATGTAGAATAAGTCATTCTGGAAATATTCTTGTTTATATCTTAAAAGCCTTCCATGTTGGTCGCGTTCTACGGAACGAACGGGAACGTCCAAAAAGTATTTTTTTCCTTCCTTTTTTTTTTTTTTTTTTTTTTTTTTTTTTTTTTTTTTTTTTTTTTTTTTTCTTTTTTTTCTTTTTGCTTCATGCACGCAAGTAAGTTCACATTGCTTAGTTTGAGATCACTTCTAGTGAAAAACTCAGGGACTGCCAATTGAGAGTTATAATTTCTGAGCATGATTCATAAAATGACTTGTACTCTAAAATTGTTTAAAATGACATAAAATTGCAATAGGGACGTAAAACTTAAATTTATTAGCTTACTAAATTTAGCATACGGGAGGTTACACAAGTGCCATAAAAGAACAAAATTTAAACATAAGGATAATTATGCAGCGTGGAAAATTAATTCAAAATATGTATTTGTTCCACGTTCTTGTTTGAAGAATCTGAAATGATGATTAAGAAAATTGTTGATGCAGGCGTTAGAGTAGTGTAGTATTAAACGAAAAGGCTTCTCAGATTATACAAAATTCATTGTGAATGAAAAGGACTTCACAACCTGTGATACAACATGAAGATAATAATATCAACCTACGCTTATTAACGTAAAATTTGTGCGTGGAATACAATACTTCCTCTACTTTACTAAACGTAGTAGAAGAAATAAAAATTACATATAATCAAAATTCGGACGTTTTTCTCGTGGGAATGGGACGTATGTAGATGTGGGTTCCTAGTCTAAAAGTTATCTTGTGAGTTGTCTGCAAATCTAGGAAATCATTATAGGAATTACCCAGAAGCTAGTATATGCTTCTTCCGTTCGCAGTTACGAGTTGTGAATCGAAGAGAAGTGGCAGCTCTGAACCCCAGGAGGTTTAATTAGACCGTCAGCACGTAGCCAGCAGCCAGTCTTTTGTTGCTATTATTACGAGTTTGTCACTTACAAGCGTGACGTATCTACCTATAGGTGTGTCGATAGAATACTCATTTATTTTCCGGGAAAGGGCTTTGACAGGCTGTACCGTGGCATTAGAATCAAGCAATTAATATTTGGGGACGGAGTGAGTGAGTGGCACATACCTCCTAGGTAACAAGTAGTCCGACATGATGGTAAGTGCAGGTGCTGATTGCTTTGTCAGAGAGAGAGAGAGAGAATTCCTGGAAATTTACTGCTGACAGGTGCCCGTATATTGTGAATCCCAGAGAGGTGCTGGTTAGCTGGCTGGCTGGCTGGCTCGCTGGCAGGTTAAGCTTCCAGCATAGCTTACTTGATAATGGATTTTTGCTGCGTTATTCTTTATTGCTTTACGGGTTTCTTTCTTTCATTACTACAAATGCACACCAACTAGATTAAAAGTACTCGAAATACCTTCCAATTTTACAGTTTTTACTTCCTCTACTATGTATAGTAAGTAGTCGAAGTATTCCACCCAAAAATTCGATGTCGAGATTTCACCAGAAATGTAACTTTTGAGGCCTCCCGAATAAAAAAAAAAAAATAAAAAAATAAAAAAAGGTCTGTGTGTGTGTGTGTGTGTCTGGACAGCATAACTCAAAGAAGAAAACTCGGTTAAAAACCGAAGTTAATATTTCAAGGATGCGACACAAAAATTTGTGTCCCAAAAAACCCAAACTACACTTTACATGGAACATTTTTCGAAAATTTTGATTTTCTCGAAAATGGCTCTAACGATTTTGATTAAAATGCCATATGTTGAAGATATTTTTATAACAAATGAAATGTATATCTTGAATTTTCTGGCTATAACCTATGTAGTCCTGTTCACTCTGGATGACTTTTGAATAACTCGTAAACCGTAAGAAATAGACAAAATCTTAATACACAGAAATTTAGATCTCGCTAAAGCACACAACTTGTCTAAATATTTTTTTTTTTTTTTGTAGAGTGAATCATTTAGGAGATATTCCTTGTTATTTGTGTCACTTTCGAAAAACTTAAAACTTTCGTGAAATGGAACATCGTTCATTTTTGTATATGTTAACCGTGCAAAGAGGACGGAATCTCAAAGCTTTAAAATACTTGACTATCGCTCAAAGCCTACTGTATTCTATTCCCCTTGTACCTACCAGGAATTAAGCAATAAGATCTACAAATGTTTATCTGAACTAACACTAAGAAGATATAGGAATAAGAGTTTGTAAGAATGGTTAGTACAAGAGTAGAGAAAGTTATGTCAGTGCAACACATCAGATTTTTCTTATAAAATAGTGCTTCGGCTGTACGTTAATCAGGAACTGATTCTACATAAGTGCAACAAATAAGTTCAATACATTTATACAAACAGCTGCTTCCGATGATAGTAAATCTGCTTCACACAACTCCGACACGACGATAAATGTCTAAAACTGTATGTGACGATATATGCACTCAAACTCTCTATACTAACTGTACAAAACGCACTTAAGAACTAACTACTAACTCAACACTCAACTCTAAAACTCACTGCTCTCTCACTGGCTCACTCATTCAGTTATATAACCGAGACAAGGTGGCGACAAATTCTCTGAAAAATGCACCTGTTCTGCGAACTTTTCGTAAACAAGGGACGCTTAGAGCTTCTCGAATCGTTTGGAATCACCTTGCTCTGCCGCGCTCATAATCATCCTTGTTCTGAACGCTACGTTGTCGTCCTACCGCGTATTTAGAAGTAGTGGTGTAAATACAATAGCTCCAACTAATGATGAATTAAAGTTTCAGTTATGGCGTTGTTAAGGCCAATGTTTAGGATTTTCAGGTTAAGCAACGGGAACAAAGAGGGCCGATGTGCTACTGTCATTTGACTTTCTCTACTCATATTTTTGTTTTAATCTCTGTCGTACGGGCTATTCTTTCAAACGTTCCTTTTTCTACCTACATCGCGATACAGCTTAACGGGACCAAGATATTACACTAATTGGACTAATGTATAAAACATTATCCAAATGAGTAATAACGTCTGTATATTGTATGTCAAAGAAATAATTATCTCCTCTACGTCGTATTAAGGGGCATTAAGTTTGCAGGAATGCTTTAATATAAATTCCATTATAATTAAATGGGGATGGAGGAGGTGGAATCCATAGCGAATCGCAATAAGCTGACACTTAAAGTCTCTGAACAGCACCGAATACCCTAAAAGTGCTTAAATCCGCAAAAACAGAATCTGATGTGCTCCACTCACATGACTTTCGTTTATTCCTCTATCTACTTCACGTTAATCTAGATCAACATTTCCAGATTTTATCCTATTGCTAATTTTCGTACAAGCGCAAGGGGAATATCGGAATGCTGCTTTAACCGGTGTTAAAATGTTTTAAAGTTGCTCACTATATGAAATTCCGTTCTCTTTGCATGGCCAAGAGAGGTATGTATAAGTATTGCAAAATTCAGACAAACAGTACGGAGTATTACCAAAAGGTTCACTCCAGAAAAAAAAAATGCATGTGGGTTTTAACGAAGTCTACATTTTCCCTTAAGAAAGATTTGGTGTATAGCTTACGGTTTACAAGGTAAGGAAAACTTACAGAGCCTCTGAGGTCAGTCCCAGAAAATATAACGTATACTTTCATTTGTCATAAAAGTATCTTAAACATATGGAATTTTAATCAAAATTGTTAGAGCCATTTTGGAGGTAATCAAAATTTTCTAAAAATTTTCCATGCAAAGGGTAGTTTAGGGTGGAGCAGTTTTGTTTAAAATCTTCGTGTCGCATTCATAAAATATATTTAACTTAAATACCAAGTTTGGTTTTTAACCAACTTTTCCTTTTCGAGTTATGCACGCACACAAAGACACAGACATATACAGACACAACGTTTTTCTAAAATGTTTTCTTTTTCCTCTTTTTTTTTAATTCAGGGGCCCTCAAATATATATTTCCGGTGAAATCTCGACTTCGAACTTTTCGGTGGAATACGATACTTCTGCTATTTACTATACATAGTAGCTAAAGTAATAAAAAGCATTAAATTTATACAGGTGCTTGCACCGCCAACGAATTTGGAAAGCACTATTTAGGCTAACATATCAAAACAATTAAAGCTATAATGTTATATACTGTGTTTATTTGAATATATTCACCAGAGATATGAACTGCACGTATGAGTCAATGACACCTTGTGAGAAGCGAACTTCAGAGCTCGACCGCAAGGTGATCTTTTGTGCCTACGCCCCTGACGGGAATGGATGAGGTGTGTGGATGCTAAGGGCGGCTGGAATGCCACGACAGAACAGAGGGCAGCGTCTCTACATATTCCCAGTTAGAAGTACTCCGACGGAGGCTGGCTTACGTCTCCTTTTCTCCTTGGGAGACCCGGAAAGCGACAGGAAATTCGGAAGGTATGGAAATCCTTGCCAAAATTCCAGGGAAACCTCCGAAAAAATCCATGTGTCCGAAAGGTCGGCCGCGACCTCCCGAATGTGGGCAACAGACGACACGACCTGAGCGGTAACTGCACGTAACTTGAGAAAGAAATGGTTAAAATGTGCTAGCGGTACGCTACTAAAGGAAACAGAGTTTTAAGTTTGATGTGGAGAAAAAGGTAAGAAAGTGTATTGCGGTGTCACAGTGCAGAAGCAGGAAGTTCCTGGATGGCACGTGGCAGGAAGCAGGACTGAACTAGCGCCTTTTTATGCAGTACCTACCGGGGCAGGCAGCTCATTAATTGCAATGCATGATAAATGAGGCAGTAGTAAACATATACAGGATGTAGATCGTGTACTGCATATTTATGGTTTGTAGAGGATGGCTAATGAGCACTGGAACAGCAATAAAAATGTTTCTCCATGAATAGCTAGCTCTTTGCAAGCAAAAACCAATTTTCAAACGCAGTATCTCCGCTGTGTTGCATACGTAGCACCCAGCAGATTTTCTCTGCCTTTGGCGATAGACTTCCCACATGACACGCGTGTATGGCGGAGCCACCTACACTGCAGGGGCCAAGATACCGGATATTGGTGCTTGAGTAGACTTTCTCTGCGCGCGCACTCGGGTCTTGAAATGTTCCATCGAATAATTCATACAGTCCACACTAACATAACCTAACACTAAGCTTAATGTTGGAATTGCTGCAAGCTATTTTCAGTATCATTCCTCATTTAGTAAGTAATAAATTAGAGATAAAAGGCACATAAGGTTTACTTGCTTACAACAGGTGTCTTACAGGGGGTCGCTGTACGTATATATGCAACTTCCATTCTTTACATTATCAGAAGGATTTGAAACAATATCTGTTACAATCATTCTCTCTATCCATTATTGATAAAGCTTTCAAACTCCGTTCTCTTTGCACACTTAACATATAAAAAATGAGTAGCGATGTTCTATTTCACAGAAGTATAAGTTTTCCAAAACTCACACAAATAACAAGCAATATCCCCGAAATGGTTCAAAAAAGCATTTAGACAAATTGTGTATTTCAGCAAGATATACATTTTTTGTATGATAAGATTTGGTCCATCTTACGCTTTACTAGTTATGCAAAAGTCATCCAGAGCAAAAGGAACTGCATGGGCTATAGTCATAAAAACATTTCAAAGATATGGCATATTAATCAACATTGTGAAGAGCTGTTTTCAGAAAATGAAAATTTTCGGAAATTTTTCTACGTAAAGGGTAGTTTAGGGTAGAGGGATTTTCTTAAAAATCTTCGTGTCGCATCCTTGAAAGACATTAAACTTAAATACAAACTTTGGGTTTTAACCTACTTTTCGTTTAAATGCTTTTTTTGGATTCAGGGGGTCTCAAAACATATATTTCCGGTGAAGTCTCCGCATTGAATTGTTGGATGGAGTACAATATTTCCTCCACTTTACGTAGTAGAGAAAGTAAAAATGAAGGTCGCTCAAGGTATGGCGCGAGTCTCTACTTGCAAGGACAAACAGCAATGCCTTTTTGGGTAGTTCTCCTGGTGTGGCCCTATATATACATTTACCAATGTTAAACATATCCTATTACATATTCACATTGAGTTGCTCCTGAAGAAGAAATGAGGACATGTAGATCGCAGACGTAATTTTATCTGCTGCCGGTCACTGTGATAACTCAGAGTTTGCTGAAGCCCTGAAAGCGATAACATTAAATTTTCAGAGCGAGCGCACGTCTTGCGCGTTGCCGCTCAGAAGTTGCAATAGTGGAGGATTTATCAACGTTAAATCCAAGCGAATGGTCTGAGACTTGGCCCACGGCTACTCCTATTTCCAACTTAGATATACTCGTGGCCATTTTCGCTACTACCCCAGGTCGAAATCCCGGCAGATTCACGATAAGAGGGAAGATACAGTCGCAACTTGCTGTGAATCCAATCGCTATGCAACCTTGCCGCTGCAATATAGCAAATGCATAATACCGGGTGTCCAACTTGCTTAACTAAAGCGTTTGACTTCTTTTTCGCACGCTTTCCAGGACAATTTACACGTAATAGACTGCTTCTGGTTCTCAGTTTATTGTCCTGGGAGGTTGACGTCCATATCGATTTCTAAATCAAAACAATGAACTTCCACTTGCTCTGTCACCATTTTTACTTTCTCTACTACGTATAGTAAGTAGAAGAAGTACTGTTTTGAGGTAGTTGAACAACTTTTAAGGATACGACACTAAGATTTTAAGCAAACTTCCTCCATTCTAAACTACCCTTTACATGGACAATTTTTCGAAAATTTTGATTTTCTTGAAAATAGCTCTACGATTTTGATTAAGATGTCATATTTCAGATATTTTGATAACAAATGAAATGTGTATTTTGAATTTTCTAATTATAGCCCATGTTGTACTGTTTACTCTGGATGATTTTTGCATAATTTGTATAGTGAAGTAATTCAGACTTTCGCCAGTTGGCACTTCGTTATTCATAGTTTTACATGTTAGTCGTGGAAAGACAGCGGAATTTGAAAGCCTTAAAATATTTGGCTACCCCTCAAAGCCTAATGTGTTCCCAATTTCTGCAAATGTTTATCTCAACTATACACTCACACACGCACACGCACACACACACTGATACTATTTCTTTTAAGTACCTTCTATTCAGACACCCGGTATATAATGCATGTGTGCGAGATAAAGAGAGAGATTGTTTTATTTTATACCTTTACTCCAATCTTATAATTTATATTCTTCTTCTTTTTTTTTATTCCTGTCTTTGTTATTTTTAAGACTTTGCGTAGTTGTAGTTTTGTCTGAAAAAAGTTCATGTAATAAAAAGTATGTAATAATGTTGTGTGCATAAATATAAAGTTTGTATGTACGACTGGCGTAGTGACCAGGTGCGTGGATAGTGTATTTAGATTTTATTGACGTATTTATATATTTGTGTGTGCGTGGTTTCATAGAGGTACTTCCAGAAATCCTACAACCTATTTTAATAATCCTTTCATCGATAAAACCACTACTCTTCTAGAGGGAAACTCTAAAAGAGAATTTCTGATTTCAATACTTAAGTAATAGTTATGGCTAAAAGTATTTATTACAGCGATATATCAGACGATGGGAATATTCCAGTGATAAAACAACGTTATAGCGAAGGTGGCTCGGAATTGCTGTTGAGAATGTCATTAAGTAGTGGCAGGGGCCGCATTAGCACCAGCAAAGCAGATTGCTTCGCATTAAAACTGTTAATAATGGCGTTTAGTAGGTACTTGGATGCTGCGGAAGTGAACCAGTGTGGTCTTCATTATTAGAACCCAAAAATCAAGCTTAACCGAAGTAAAGGGGCCGAAAATGGATTTTAACGATTTTAAGCAGCGAAAAGAAGAAAATAATTGAATTCCAAATTAATGTAATAACAAAGCAATCACGGTAAAATTATTAATATATACATTACAGTGCTTACGAAGGCTATTTATAAAATTACTATTATATGTATATGTTTTTTTTTTTTTATTTATTTTTATTTTTTTAAATTAACGTCCTCCAACATTGCGTCATATCGGACGGTGAGCGAATGAAACGGGTGAAATGATGCTCAAATGAGCCCGAGGTCCATGGAGCTTTAAGTTACCCGACATTCGTCTTCTCAGGATAAGGGAAAACCTCGGAAAAAACCTTACCCGGATAACTTACCCTAAGCGAGATTCGAACTCGCGACCTCTTGAACGTGAGGCAGACACGCTAACCATCACGCTATCGAGGCGGGCAATATGTATATGTTGATTCACTGCTTCCTTCCGCATAACGCAAGCAGCGTGTAGTTTGGTGGTGCCTTAATTCAGCGTTTTTATTTACGATTTGAATGCAATTTGTAGTCTTTCTTACACTTAATGATTTTAATCCCGTTTAATGTCAGCTACGTCACGCTGTCGTTAAAAGTTTGGAGTTTCTCTTCAGTGGTTTTTATGACATGCTTTCTTTCGGCTGACATCGTAACACAAATAAAGCACACAGACCATACCAACACTACAATAATTAGATTGGGCCGCCCCCCGATTGAATGCATGTTGAAGCAGTTAACACTTGTAAGGGAATAGTATTTCTTGGAATGTGGAATGGGAGAATTAAATGCCCTCAATACCAAATACCAGTACTGGAATGTACGTTTGGGGTGGGACAAAGAACAACGCCAATTGTCACAGCAATGCTGCCAGTGCGTCGCTTGCTTCTTTCTTTCTTTCTTTCTTGCTTTCTTTCTTGCTTTCTTTCTTTCTTTCTTTCTTTCTTTCTCTCTGCCTTTCTCTCTTTCTTTCTCTCTCTCTTTCTCTCTCTCTTTCTCTCTCTCTCTTTCTCTCTCTCTCTCTCTTTCTCTCTCTCTCTTTCTCTCTCTTTCTCTCTCTTTCTCTCTCTTTCTCTCTCTCTTTCTCTCTCTTTCTCTCTCTTTCTTTCTGTCTTTCTTTCTTTCTTTTTTTCCCTTTTCCCCTCTTTTCCTTTTCTCCTCTTTCCCTTCTTTCTCTTTTTCCCGCTTTTCCTTTTTCCCTGTTTCCTTTTTCTTTCTTTCTTCCCCCTCTCGAGGGGTTTTACACTATAATATACAGACCATTTAGGACTATAAATTCAGTTATTGTAACTGATAACTGAGGACAGGGAAATGAACAATATTCTACTAATATTTGCTTCATTTCCAAAGTTATAATTTTACTTAAGAGTAATATGATTTCAGGTTGGTTAATACCTCTAAGTGTTGCAGAGGCATGGCAAATCCCAACCAGAGAAAAAATAAAATTCTCGCTACAGAAATGGATGTGTTAAGGAGATATGCTAGAAAATCAAGATTGGAAAGAATAAAAGCCAGAAAAATAAAGCAAATTATGATAGTAAAAGAAGAGCCTGATATTTTGGATATTATAGAGAAGTGGTATGTGCACGTTGAAAGAATGCCAGAGGAACGACTGTCAAAGAAAATACTGGAATGGATACCAGGAGAAGGAAGAAAAGGGGACGTTCGTAGACAACTTCTCAAAATGTGAAGCTATAGGGGTAGTATATACGGCGGACGTTCATTACGCTGCACAGTTATGAGAAAAACATCAGATAGTAAACTTTGTGATTGGTTTGTTGGAGAACTATTCGGCAAATAGAAAACATATAAATTTATACACATCAATGTACACAGAGTGCCAAAGAAAATCTCATTGTTTGGTTTAGGCTATGGTGCATGGGCGTATAGTTACGCCAAAGCAGAACAAAGTTGACAAAATGGTGTATAAACGAAACACATGTTAACGCTCTGAATTGTATTGGCTAAAAGAGAAAGAGGTAGAGTGAGTGCATTCAGTTTGTCATACAGACGTCTTATCATGATTGGTAGCCAAGCTTTATCGGATAGTACAGGTCACGCCTTTGAAAGTATTAAACTATAAGGGGGAAATATGGTAAGCGCCCAGGTCACCGGTCAAACTCACGCCTCAAGATACGTCAAAATTTTGTTTGGCGCTCTAACAGTTACACTTGTACACTTACACCCCTAACAGGCTGGGGCCCTAATGACCAAGTTGTCGATGGGCCCTTAAACCCAACACACTCACTCACTCATCCCCTAACAGGCTGTATATGTGACAGAAAAAGCCTAAACATAGAAACAAATGACTCATGTTTCTAGGGTTCTACTTCCTGACACTTTGCGTTCGAAAACATAAAAGATATTGCATCGTTATTGAGTTTCAAACAGTTTCTAGTATTTACATTTTAATTTGGAAGTTTTTCTAAGTCGAGAAACGAGAATTCAAATGTTTGGTGAGTTGTGAATAAGAGATAACGGTTTCGGGTATTCACTGATGCACAAGAAAGAGTAGGAGAATACAAAGAAGAGCTGGTGTACTCGTAAATGAATGCAGCTTTCAAAAGGTGCACAAAGGGATTGCTTGGGCAGGATACAGATGTAACATTTACCCTCTTTGTTAGGAGATTATGTACTTAACCTTCATGAAATTTCATTGCTTTTCCAAACAGCCTTTCCCCAGGCAATGACAAGAACAACACTCCTGTTTGTGTTCAATTGTTTGCAGTGGAACATTATATTCCAAGTACCGTTCGAACTTGGTGCCTTTGTTCTACAAATACGTGAGCAGATTGTCGATTCGCTGCTAAGCGCCTCATGCGGATGTTTTAAATATCTATTAACAAGCACATGGATCAGGAGGCGATATTATATTCTGTGGAACAGCGGCCTATTTGAATTGTAAATGTTCCCCTTTTAAATAGGAAGAAGACCCGACACATAAACTGAGTGAGGATTTTATCCACGGCCTCCTGGTAGCGCGCATCTTATTATACACGAAATAGCCTCCTTTGGTCCTTAAGTATCCAACATCAAATACTTCACCGTTCTTTGTTTTTCTCCTTGCCTGGAGGGACTTTAGCGTAAGCTGCTGTTGACGACTGAGAAATTGTGAGTTAAGGTGCACGGCGGCTGTATTTCTCTCAGAGCAACCGGTTTGGAACCTACATCCTGGTGGAATTTGAAAACGATTTTATCAGACATACACAGCCCGCCAAGGGGAATGAGGTGGCGGCATTGGACCCCTGCTGTATCTTAATAGACATTAATTCTCGCAATAACTTAAACACGTGTGGAACGGCTTTAAATTATTGAAGTATATAGTTCTATTGAAAACATCATCCTAAATGGCATATTATAGAGCTATAAATAATTTTAAAAATCCTATAAAATTACCATGAAATCCACCTGAGGATTATATGATGGATGTTACATTTAATCGATTTATTTCTTTTGTTTTAATATGTGTATTATCAACTATAAAAAGAAAGAGAGACAGAAGATGTAAAAAGAAAGAGAAAGAAAGAGAGACGGTAACAAAATGCACAGGACTATTTGCAGCTTAGCCCATAAATAATTTGGAATTGATAACCACAATACTGTATCTGCGTAAATGTAGAGCACGCATGGGCACGAGAGCAGAGGTAGCGATTGAACTTGCCGTACCCACCCCGCATTCTCTTGTCGAGTGACAGAAGTCGTTTGGATACAACACGTGCAGTGGTGGGTTCGTTCCACCTGCGAGGTAATAATAATTTCTATAACTACGTTGTTTATATTAAACATACTTTGCATACAATAATTATTACTGTGGTTAGACAGGTTACATATCTTGAAGTTTATAACCTTCTTTTATCTCTGCATGTAATATCCTTACGCTGCCTTATGATTAACATAGTAAATTGTTTCTCTTTCGCATTAAACAAAGTAGTACAGTTACACTGCTATTTAGCCTTAAAATACATATATTAAAAGTATATGATGAACATAATAAATTCTTTGGTTTTAAGCTTAATATTATCTTCAAATTTGAAACGCGAAATAAAATTTTATAGTTAATAACCTAATGGGAAATCAAACCATCAAAGAGTGGAATTATATTGTACCTTTTATATGTTTACATATAAGAGTATTCAAAAAGTATCTTTTGAAATTGTAAATAACTACCTTTAAGATCAGAAAACATTCATTTATGCTTCTGATCAAAGTGCGTTTGATACTGTAGTGTTTTATGTTTTCAAATTGAAATATCCATATCTACCACTCTTCATGAAACAACTATACTCGCCACATCTCAACTAACACGCATAAGATACAGGGATAAGAGTTTGTAAAAATGGTTAGTACAAGAGTAGAGAAAGTCATGTGAGTGCAACACATCAGATTTTCTTGCATAAACAGGGAATGTATGTTAAAGCTGAAAATGTGTGGTTTGATATGGAAGTGTATTGGAAATTAGTTCACAAATCGCATCTTCAAATGTTTCTTTATACTAGAGTTTGTGTTGCGGTCGCATGTTGACATTTACAGTTGTTCCTGTGCTGTTATGAAAGCGGACATCATAAAGATAGGACCATATTGAAGGCAGAAATCGAAACCACGACCCAGCGGGTGCCAACCACTCACTCTAACAAGCGGGACCACAGTTTCAGGCGCGTGACGACGTTATTTGTAGTATCACTCCGCCACAAGCCGCTAATTGGCTTGCGAACTAATCCCAGGTGTATTAAAATGGTTGTTGGAACGTCAGCTGTGACGACACACTTGCTTCTGTGTTACGTTCATAATGGATACGTGCTGCATGTACGTAGGTAGGTTATTATGAGTGTTGCTTTTCTTTACAGCAGTTCGTGTTAACTGAATGTTGCACCTAACTCGCACTTGCTGTCCAAGTCACGTGATACACCATCGCAATCCGTATGCCAAAGTTTCCATTGATTTATGCTTCACTATCACTGTTATTATACCTTCATAGCAATTTCAAACAGACATAAGAATATTTTTGTGTTCCCTATTACGTAGAATAAGCAGTGAAAGTATTCCACCCAAAAATTCCATGTCGAAATTTAACCAAGAAAAGCATTTTTAGAAAAAGGTCTGCGTGTGTATCTGAGTGTCTGCCTGTGAACAGCATAACTCAACAACGAAAACTCGTTTGAAAACCAAAACTGGTATTTAATTTAATGACTTTTAAGGATGTCACACGAAGATTTTGAAGAAAATTGCTCCACCCTAAACTGCCCTTTACGTGGAAAATTGTTCGAATACTTCGATTTTCGCGAAAATGGCTAGCGATTTTGATTAAAGTGCCATATGTTTAAGATATTTTTATGTATATCTCGAATTTTCTGGCTATAGCCCATTTAGTTGTGTTTACTCTGGATGACTTGCATAACTGATAAAACGTAAGAGATAGACCAAATGTTACTTTATAAAAACCGTAGATCTTGCTAAAACACACAATTTATGTCCAAGTAAGTTGTGTAGAGTGAACCATTTCGGAGATATTCCTTGCTATTTATGTAAGTTTTAAACTTTCGTCACATGAAACATCGTTATTTATTTTTTATGTTAGCTGTGCAAAGAATCTCAAAGCTTAGAAAGATTTGAATATTGCTCAAAGCCTACTGTATTTTCTCATATTTTCTTTTTTCTTTTTTTTTTTTTTTTTTTTTTTTAATTGTTCCATTTATATCCCGCCTTTAACTGCAGAGGTCATATCGGCGGCCTTGCCTATTGGCAAATGGCATTACTGGTTTAACAGTGGGGTTTTCGGTCTTCAGGGTTTTCACACGTTGATTTCGCGCACACAATCACACTTTCATTCATACTCAGGAAAGGATGAGGAATAATCTTGGCTAGAGAAAAATATAGTGGCAGGAACAACGGTGTTATCTGAGAAAGATTACAGCTAAACTTTCAACATAACAAAAAGGGACAAAATAAAATTCCTTTTATTGCAGCGTTGGTTCACGTTAAACGGTACGTTTATAATCACCACCACCGCCGCCGCCACCACCACCACCACCACCACCACCACCACCACCACCACCACTCTTATCATTATCATCACTGTTATTACTCCTATAATTATTCTTTTTATTATTTATTATTATTATTATTATTTATTATTATTATTATTATTATTATTATTATTATTATTATTATTATTATTATTGTTATTGTTATTGTTATTGTTATTGTTATTGTTATTGTTATTGTTATTGTTATTATTATTATTATTATTATTATTATTATTATTATTATTATTATTATTATTATTATTATTATTATTTTTATTTCCCCTCTCAGTATCTGCTCCGCAGGACCTATGGACGAAAATACAACCCCTCATTATTTTCACAGCTTTCGTCCGAAAATATTGGCAGCATTACTTCGAACATCCACTTGACAAAGAATAATTATAAAGAACGAGGCCATAAATCCTATACTAATAATCTCCATGTATAGTGGGCCAGCATTCTAATTATTCTAAAACCTTGCTTAAATAACCCATGAAGCACTGGGCATGAATGACGTAATAAGCTAGAAGCGAAGGTATACAAAAATATTTAATAAAAAATGTGCTGAATGTTGTCATTTGCTAAAATTTCATATTTATTCCAGTAATTGCTTCCCAGCGTAAATCCGGAATGTAATAGCATAAAAACATTCCAAACATGGCGCCTACATTGATATTGAATCTGTTTTTTAGCTGCTAATACATTAGTTATAAACAATCATCCTCTAATCAAAGAGAAATATCAGTGAGCACACTGAAAAATGTTACTAATTTTTTTTTTCTTTTTTTTTCAGCGATTTGTAAAAATACGCTTTGAAATTCAGAGACGTTCGGAAAAACTGGTCCCTATGTGAAATTCCATTCTCCATGCATGGCGAAGAGCTAACGAAATAAAAAACGTCTCATTTTAGAGAGTAATGGAAAATTCAAACAAACAACAAGGAATATCTCCGAAATATTTCACTCCACAAACAAAATGTGTGAGACAAGCTTCGTGTTTTAACGAGATCTACGGTTTACCAGTCACCCAGAGTGCAGAGGGTTTCTAAGGGCAGTCCCAGAAAATTCAAGATATACCTACATTTCATTTGTCACACTCACATACACACAAAAAAGAAGATAGAGATAGAGAATGATATTTTAATAAAAATCCCCAGGGAAATTTTTGAGACAGTCACATTTTTTCGAAAAATGTTTCATGTAAAGGGTTGTTTGACTTGGGGGGGGGGGGGGGGGGAGGCGATTTCTTTGAAAACATGTATCATACTGAACTTAAATGCGCTGTCCACAGACGGACGCCATGAGTTTTTTCGGTTTTTTCATCTACTACGCACAAGTAGGGGAGGTATTGTATTCCAAAATATATGTTTTGAGGCCCCCTGAATCCAAAAAGGCAGTTTTAGAATGAGGTCCGTGTATGTATGTATGTATGTATGTATGTATGTATGTATGTATGTATGTATGTATGTATGTATGTATGTATGTATGTATGTATGTATGTATGTATGTATGTATGTATGTATGTATGTATGTATGTATGTATGTATGTATGTATGTATGTATGTATGTATGTATGTATGTATGTATGTGTGTGTGTGTGTGTGTGTGTGTGTGTGTGTGTGTGTGTGCGCGTGCGTGCGTGTACGGTTGGAAGATATATGTCATCGAGTAGTTTCAGTAGTGCCGAATGAATATATCGTCAAAAGCCAGCTGTTTCAGAGACAAGAGAAACTGAAGAAAGACAGAAAGGAGTGTGTCGTGATTACGAGATGAAAACAGTTGTGAGTTCTAATATCACGGACAGATGACCGTTTTAACGGCAGTAAAAGAGAACTGTTGTGCAATCAGTTATTGGAAGAAAAAGTGAGAAAAGAATAACTGGACTGGACTTTCGCCATTTTGTCACATTACTAGAGATGAAACAATTCCTTCAATTGACGCGAGGTTGACTACGCATAAACTGAACTTTGCAGTCGGTCAGAGGTCAACAAGATTAGGTTGTATGTGCACAAGATCATACAGAGAGCCCCCTCCCAATGACGTAATGTGTATATTGTGCACGTTGATGTTATGCTGATACTTCTGTTACGAATTGTTTCATTTCTACGCGTTAGTCATTCAATAATACTCGTACTATATTATGCGACGAGACTATAATGGAAGTAGTTACAACGCGAGTATATATTAGGAAACGAGTGTCTTAATTACCATTATAGTTAAGTTTCACACGACAATTTATGCTCGACCATATACCTAATTTTATAGTTGAAATATTGTAAAATGTTGTGCACTCACCAGGGACAATGCCCTACATATTGCATCAGCTGACATTTCAAGTTCTGCGCAGGCGCTAAACGATCGATTCGTTTCCAGCACGTCACAGCTGCATGATGAAAATGATAACCTTGGAATGCTACGTAACATTGAAAAATAGAAGGCAAATTGAATATATTGGAAACTTTATTTCATGTATACATTATTTATTTCACAATTACTGTGCTTAGTGCAATATTCTTGGAAGTTCATGCTGTATTGAGGTTAATTTGTGTAAGTTGTATCTTACTTAGGCAGGTGGAGTAAGTTGCATCTCACTGTCGTAGTGTCCGACATTTTAGCGTTTTCTAAAGTCGCCCTAGTTGCGTTTCGAGAATTAATTGATATTGGGGTTTGCCATTGCTGCATGGGAATTCTCTGATTGGTGGAACACCTGTCCTTTAATGAAAATTGAATTGTACTATAGGATGAAGACCAGGTCTTAGTGAATTGTTACAGACTTTTTATTTCTGACCAGTATGGTTAATTGTATGCTTAAAACTCAACATGAGAAAACGTCAAGCTCTAAGGGGCCAAAAACCCCAAAGCCAGTTAGACTTCCATTAAAGGGATTTAGGACTGCAATAGGGGATAACTGCCGCGCCCTCTTTTGTAGAGAAAACAAGATCGTGTCACGGGGTCAGATTGTTATTAATATGAAGTGGTTATGTTGCTGTCATAACATCCCCTCATCAAATCCTGATATTACGCCTTCATTTGCTCCTTTGTGTGAAATGAGGTCTCATTAGAACACAGGTCTTTTTAGCACACATCTCTCCATGACGTACATAGGCCTTGCTTCCCTTTTTCATTACGGAAACAAGCATATTCATACACTAAGACAAATTGTTCACAGCTTACTCTATTGAGGACGTCCTAGTTATTCTTGCGTCACTTCCTTATTTCAGACACCTTGTTAAGGAAATTAACACTTTAATTGACAGCGTTGTTTACAAGCAACATATAAGCTTGTTAAGCATTGAGATAGTTTCTTGGCTATTTCTTTCTAATTTCGTGTTATGCTAGCCTGAATAAATAGAGTTCAACTATTTGTAGTCATCTCCTATTGTAAAACTATTAAATTTTTGCAATAAAACTGAAGAAAAAAGCAAAAGCCATAACACTGCAGTCAAATGTAACCCCATTAGCTTCCAAACGTGCTATTGCACCGATTATTTTACTTGGACCCTCCCCTTCCTTTAACACAGCACATTTGGTTGACTCGCGACGTTCTCCTTTGAATGGCTGGCCTGTCCATTGTGTATCGCCTTAACCATCGTGGCTATTCGAGTAGCTTCAGTAAGATCCCTCTCTCAGGGACATGAAAATCGCTTTAGGAATTAGAGGAAGAACGGCATATGTATAATCAATTTGGTGTTAGAACAAAAAAGTTTATTCCTCTGCGCCCCACACTAATCTCCACCTCCAGTACAGAAAATGCAAAATACTTTTACTTTACCATCTTAAAGCTGTCGTATTTTAATCAAAATCATTGGAGCCATTTTCGAGAAAATAAAAATTTTCCATGTAAGGGGTAGTTTAGGATGCAGGAAGTTTCTTCAAAATGTTTGTGTCACATCCTTGAAACATATTAAACTTAAATATCGACTGCTCGTTTTTGAGTTATGCTGTCCAGAGACTACGTTTTTCTAAAAATGCTCGGGCCCTAATGACCTAGTTGTCGACGGGCCCGTAAACCCCACTACTCACTCACTCTAAAAATGCTTTGTTTTATTTGTGGGCCTCGACACATATTTTCTGTGAAATCTCGACATGCATTTTTGGGTCGAATACGATACTTCCTCTGCTTACTACATATGGTAGAGAAAGTAAAAATTAACCAAAATAAAAGGCCTTTTTTGAACTAGAAGTTGGCGTAGCAGCATCTCTATCGAGATAGAGTTTGAAAAAGGCAAATAAGTAAAATTGTTTTTATTTCATGCTTTTTACGAAAATTAAGAGTACATTATATGATCCGGGTGCATTTCCCAAATCATGTACAGAGAATAAAACAGTTCTCAGTGCTTGAATTGTGATGCGGGCTTACCCGCTCCTGAATTCCTCTATCCTATGCGGAATACTGCTCTCAGTTGATTTCTGCTCCGGACTGCTCGACATGGATCTTAACCTCAGGGTATGCGTGAGTATTTGCAATAAAAGCCGGAACTCTCCTTATTTACGACCAAGTAACGTTTTGGATTTGCCGATCGCTATTAGGATTTTGTTACGTTTTTACTGCGTCTTTTCTAAGAGCGAAGATTATTACTCGAAACTGTCGTGTTTCCTCACACTCGAGGTCCGGAAGGTAAGTCCACCTGACTTACTCGCTCGCGATCTGGAAGGCAAGTCCCCGATCCTCTCTCTCCGGGTTAAGGAAGGCAAGTCTCACCGACACGCTCTCACCGGGTTCTGGAAGGCAAGTGTCTGTGCGTCATGACGCTATGTCTTTCACCCCCTTAATTACCCCTACGACGGGTTTCGAGGAAGTCTCCGCGACCATCCCTTGTTTTCCTGCTCAACACCTGCACTAAGCGATTTCCAGGAAAACTGGAATTACCAGGCCTCGTTTGACTACCTGACGCTTGCCGCTAATGAGTTGTCTAACATTTCGTGCCTTTTGTCAATTTTAACCGTAACTAATCCTTCCAGATTTTGTACCTTTATACATGTAACGATTTTAACATTTCCTGATTATTTAATTCTGCCATGCGACGCAGTATTATGTCCATAATTATGGCGTTCACGATTTCGGCTTCAATTGTTTCACCTCGGCTATTGAAGAGGGAACTGTATGTGAATTTAATGAATTAAAATGTTATTCGAAAGTTTCACTTTCAGATGCAGTGACAAGCTGACCAAGAGGAAGAAGCCGTCGTAGCGGAAAGTTTAACTTAGCGTTCCAAATGCAGGTGCCTTAGAGCCGAGCCGGTGCAGCCATGAACATTTAATGAGCAATGGTCAGTGGCTCGGTTAAGGGCGCCTGCTGTCCTGTTTCTTTAATTCAGCGTTCTCAGATCGGACTGTGTGTGTTCTTTAGGAGCCCCTAGAGCGTAATGAAGGCATCCTATTGAAACACGTACCCCCGAGATGCTCTTCTCAAGGTGGTGAAACAGATTTTTCAAAACCAAACTATATTCTTATGACCAAAGCAGTTATTAAGTTTGCCAAATAGGTCTAAAAATAGCTTGCTACAGATCGTGAGGCAAGACCGTGAGTAATTCCCCTAGCTGCGCAGTGGCAACTCTTCAATTGAAAGACTGATGGCGGGGGAAATTGCGCAATCATGTATGCGCAGAAGTCATAACATTTCTTTCCACGAAGGAGCGAAGTTCGCTAGCATAGCTTTAGTGCATATTGCTAATGATATTATTATATGTGTATAATAATGAGCATTATAACGAATAAATTGATTTGGCTGTAACTATGACTAAGTGCCAACAATTACTTTCACGGTAACTGCAATTGTTTTAGCTGCACACTGTTATAGTAATGTTTACTCATTCGTGGCAAGCTCGCCCACCTTTCCTCCGTCTAAGACGTTGCAGAGAGGGAGGGAAGCAAAGCAGCTTCCCTGTGTATGAGCACGCAATCTACGTGACGCTAAGGGGGGCGGGGTGAGATTGAGCCAAGGTGGGTTCATGAGCGCCTATTTGGACATGGCTCTGTTAAATAAATGTGGAAACTTGAAGATGAATAGAACAGTTTCCCATCTAGAAAAATTGGCCACCTTTGCTCTACACAAGTGCACAAAAATATTCTAGATAATAAACTGTTAAAATGAAATTCTGCAGCTCAGAGTTGCGAAATGTAATGCTAGGAGCCTATAACCCTTTTTTTCAGAGAAATTCACACCATAATACTCCGACCAAACCTTATTCTGTATAGCTTAGCCTGTAATATGTTAAGTGTCACGTGAACTGGAGTAGCCATCAGGAACGATGGCGGTAAATGATATATAAAAAGCAGGTAGGGGTAATAGGGGAAGTGCTGCGTTGCAACTCTTTCCCATCTTTGTCACGAAGTGTTTGTACACATTATACACCATTTCCTGTGGCTTGACTGCGAATAACGCAACATTTTTCTTTTTCTTTTTCTTTTTCTTTCTTTCTTTTCTTGTTTTTGCTTCTACCATCGTCGGTACTATTAACCCACTTACTATCACACAATGGAGTGGATTTATGGCTCGAAATTATTTAGTTTCACTGTTAAACTGTAGGCAAGTACCCTCACTCGTTCTGAAAGAAATTACGTGTGATAGGCTAGAAAACACGTGACTGTGACGTCGTTGAATATTGGTGTTCTGCGCAAGCGCCTTCATTCGTGACGGTGAGTAGTCATCTCTCATTAGCTGTTCTCGCGCAGAAGGGTTGGATAATACAAGCTAGTTCCTTAATTAACTGAATATGTATCTTACTATATTGAAATATAGTTGTCAGTTTTACAAACACAATATTGACAGCCGTATGCTATATAATATGAGTAAATTTATGTGGAAATTCATGGAAATTCAGAAATAGGTAATAAAATTCTTCTTTTTAAATCTACTTTTCCGGACTACTAAAGCACGTGCATTTATCATCACAATGCTTTTATCCCTCTGATCGCCCGAACTTGTTTTTCATACATGACAGTACAGTTTAATGTCCACCACTGATCAAGCATCAGTGCATAGACCAGCGAGCTGTGAAGCAATAACAGATGCTTAATCAAGCACATGGCAGTGGAGAAAACCACATCTTATCTTGCGAGTTTATGTAACTTGAGAAAGCAGGAGGTTTCTATTTTCTTCCAAATGAAGGAATACGATAGCTGACATCAATTATTCCAATAATGAATACGAAATTGCGACATCTGGCCTATGTAATTGAGCATTAGAGAAGTTGAAAAGTGATTTGTTAGAAGTAATTTTGCTGCCATTTCTATGTGACTATGTATATGTTTAAAAAGATTTAAAAAGAGATGTTTGTGTAATTTAGGTGAATATCCGAAAATATTTATTCACATAAAAATCAGAAAATGTGCGTTTTTGTGTGCAATAAAACTTAAAATATGTGAATATCTAGAACATTAAAGTCAGCTTCAAGTTGGTATTAGGACACAAATAAAATATGCATTTACCTACATTTTCGACCCCTACTGATTATTATGACAGAAGGAAGTGCTTCTAACGGGCCTAAAGAATCGTGAGCATCCAATGCCACTAGAACTTTCTTTTTTCCCGTATATAAAATACACTGTGCCTTCTGGAGCGTCAGGTAACAAGTGAACTGCCCTGACCAACGCCCAAAATTTCCCTAATCTCTTAATATCTCATTCCATATCTGACAATTCCCACTTGGCCCCTTAAAAAATCTACTACTAACAAGAAGGCGGTGAACATGTTCTAACGGGGACTATACTAGAGGGCGCAATAAACAACTGCCTTCCCAGAATTCTCTGCACTACGTATTGTCAGCCTGAGGATGAATCAATGAATACTACACAACTGACACAACGGAATTGATTACGTTACATGCATGGGTGATTACCGATCGAAATACAAGACGAATTGATAACAAACCGCTGGAGGGACATAGGCAATACACGTGGCTTCAATATCATGGATAATAATCTCTACACTACTTTCTTGTGTTAATATTACATAACTACCTCTTTCCTGTCTTCATAATGCTGCAATTATTAGTTATACCTCCCTTGTTTGTGAAATATGTAGCTATATGGTTAACAAAAAACATAACCTCACTGTATTTGAAGGAACCTTAAAAATTGCCATGTAATTTTATAACTTCCTTTACTACTTTATCTATACTAAGTAGAGAAAGTATTATGTTTTACCCAAAAATCTGATGTGTTGCACTCACATAACTTTCTCTACTCTTGTACTAACTATTCTCACAAACTCTTATTCCTATATCTTCTTTGTGTTAGTTGAGAGAAACATTTGTACAAATTATCTTATTGCTTATTTCCTTATAGGTGCAAGGGGAATATTAGAATACAGCAAGCTTTGTGCGATAGTCAAATGTTTTAAAGCTTTGAGATTCTGTTCCCTTTGCCCACTTAACATATAAAAAAATGAACAACGATGATCCTTTTCACGAAAGTTCTAAGTTTTTCGAAACAAGGAATATCTCCGAAATAGTTCACCCTACAAGAAAATTTATTCAGACATAAATTGTGTATTTTAGCAAGATCTACATTTTTTGTACAGTATGCAAAAGTTATGCAAAAGTTATCCAGAGTAAATACGACTACAGGGGCTATAGCCAGAAAATTCAAGATATACATTTCATTTGTCATAAACATATCTCAAACATATGATATTTTAATCAAAATCGTTAGAACCATTTTCAAGAAAATCAAAATTTTCGAAAAATTTTCCATGTAAAGGGTAGTTTAGGGTGGGGCTATTTTCTTCAAAATCTTCGTGTCGCATCCTTGAAAGACATTAAACTTAAATACCAACTTCGGTTTATAACCGACTTTTCGTTTTTGAGTTATGCTGTCCACAGACTGACAGACACACAGACACACACATGGACCTTTTTCTAAAAATGCTTTTTTTGGATTCAGGGGGCCTCAAAACATATATTTCCGGTGAAATCTCGACATCGAATTTTTGGGTGGAACACAATACTTCCCCTACTTACCAATAGAGAAAGTAAAAAGTGGGATACCAAGATTTTAGAAAAATATGTTTTGAGGCCCCCCTGAATTCGAAAAAGCATTTCTTTTTTATAATAAGGTCCATGCCTGTGTTAGTAACCAAAGTTGGTATTTAAGCTTAATGTCTTTTAAGGATGCGACACGAAGATTATGAAGAAAATTGTTCCTACCTAAACTACCCTTTACATGCAAAAGTTTTCCAAAATTCTAATTGGCTCAAAAATGTTCTAACAATTTAAATTAAAATGCATGTGTTTAATATATTTTTATGGCAGATGAACGGTTTATTTTGAATTTTCTGATGTAGCTCATATAGTCCTGTTTACTCTGGATGAATAATGTAAACCATTACAGATTGACCAAATCTTAGTATAAAAATGTAGATCTCGTTAGAATACTGAAGTTAGATTCTAGAGATATATTTTGTTTTTTTATTTAAATGAACCATGATGTTTCTCGATATTTGTGTGAGTTTCGCAATTCTTAAACTTTTCTCAGATAGAAGGTCGTTATCCACTTTTTTATCCCTTGGCTGTGCAAAGTGAACGTACTTTCAAAGGCTTCATATAACGACAAGGTTTTGAAAATTGACTATGGCTCAGTCTACTGTGTTCCCATGTTTCCCTTGCACCTGGCAATGAGATACATTCTACAAATGTTTATCTGGACTAACATGAAGGTAGAAGGATAAGAGTTTGTAAAAGAGTAGAGAAATTCACATGAGATTTTTCTATAAATAATTTGTTTTTTTCAAGCAATATTGAAGGTAGATAAATTGAGCTTTAGAATAACTGTAACCTCTAAGTGCTATCTGGGTTATTCTTTGGTGTTTAGTACTATGGTTTGTTATTATTGTGTACTGAATTAGACGTCATTTCTGGTTAAAATATAACTACAAGTTACATTGATTTATCGTAACACGTGTGCAATAGCTGCTACTTAAACTAAAACCGTTGCACATTTAGTGAGGTATATCAACAGTAGCTTGGAATTGCCAGAGGAGAACAAACTAATTGCAAGAGAGGAAGATGAAAGCCAAATCTACTTATGATCTCTGCAGATTACTGGAATTCGAAAGCTTTAATTCAAAACAGCATCCGTATCGAACAAAAACAAGGAACGTGGCGAGTTATTTGTTTGTAGAGTGTGGCGGCAATACGCCAGGCAGACCTGCAAGTGGTAAAGCCCGTGATTGGAGGTTGTCATAGCAACGCCCTTATATCCATCCTAAAGATGATGTGTCGATAATGAGCTAGGCACTTTTAATCGCAATGAGAATTAAGCTACGGCGAAAGCACTTCCTGTATTGTGTGCATGTTACTAGAGGAGGAAATGTGAATTGGGTTACCATTTTAATTACTGGCTCTATCTTATGTTGATTAACATTTTGTGACACTAACACAAGCACATGCTGTTAAATGTTGAACACCAATTTGTGCTTTTCTATTATGAAACATACAAAATTGTAACCGTTCATTAAAATCCCAACATGTACTACCTACGTTTTCGAACGATTATTAAATTTCGTTTATCAATTATTGTCTTTTATAATCTTTGTTGGAGTGAAAGTCTGTGACGAGGTATTTGTGTGAATGTCTTCTTGCGGCGTAGCATTAGTCGGAGAGTAATAAGATTCTATCAATATTATCACAGGGGCAGTACGGATATATTATATTGATGAAAGAACCAATGTTACTTTCATGAATGTCTAAACATTTTATTAGCATTCAAAAATCCTGACCTCTCTCATGAATCACTTTTACAAATGTTCACCTCAACATGGCGGACTTGGACCCTAAAGAACAAAATGGCTAGACAAACCAACAATCTGAAAAGTCAATATTCCTTTCGAAATTCACTCACTGGCGCTACATTTCCTTTTATGAGGATCGCACCAAATTCACAATTATTTTTTATTTTACTTCATGATATAGAATTAATACTGTTTGTCGTTACACTATCGATCAGAGTCAATTCTCCCTTCTTGGTTGTATCACAATGAACAAAAGAAGTCTGTCTACGCTGCCTATATTCTAATAGAGTTATTTCAGGGGGCTTTCTGTTGCCTCTATATTTGGAATTATTTCAGAGGTCTTACACAAAATATTGCGTCAGTTTCAAGCACTGGAGAAGCAAATATGGCTAATTATGGGATACCTTCACTATATGTAGCAGGATTCAGCTCCCAGTGTCCGTGGCTTCGAGGCATTTTTAACACAACATCGGACATGCCTCAAAAAAAAAAAAAAAAAAAGAGAGAGAGAGAGCAGGGGGAAAAAAACGCGCGACACCCTCTTGCTAATACACCACAATATAGATATTTTTTCTGTTTGAAGGTTTGCTATAGGTAGATGGAGGTGTAAAAGTCTCAAAAAAGAGGGGGAGAGAGAAAAAGAGCTCACGTCAGTTTTGCTAATAGCGTTTATATATGACTTGTAATATATGTTCTCATATAACTATTTCCCTACACATAACGATCGCCTGTTTATTATATTATTTCGTGCTATAAAAAGCAACCCTCCACGTGAAATGTAGAAATTAATATTTCCTAGAATCACGGCTTTGATGTACCAAAAAAAGAAGAGATTGGAGACTCATAGGAATAATCTTCTTTGGTCTTGTGGCTTTTACAAACATCCCACCAACTTGAACTCCTAAATCCCATCTTTTATACATCAAAGTGCTCTAACGGTTTTCCTGGAAATGTGTGTATATATACTGTCTGAAAAGCGTGTGTTAGTGAAAATAGGGAGAGAAAAATCAGCCTAATGTTACACATTTTGTAATGAAGAGATATGGGAGGAAAAAAAAAAAAAAACGTAGGGACTTAGAGGAGGTTGAAATCACCTCCTTCCACCCGCTGGGACAGAATGACGCATTTATCCGTGGTTACTGAGTTCCAGTGGCGGCACATTCTTACATACAGGAAATCAAAGTTTCTGATTAACCCACGATGTTTCTGAGGATACTTTTTGGCACGGTTTACGTTTCAGAAGGTCTTCAATATTTGGTACAAAAGATGAAGTGCACAATCTCAAGGTGATTGTCACTTATCTTGCTGCAATACTCACTTTTAATGTAGTTCATTTTTGAAAATGTTTGTTCGCAGATATAAGTGGAGCCAAAGACTGTCATTAAACTAGATGTAAACAAACTTAATCTCGGATACTCACAACAGGACAGAGACCTAAATAATTCCCAACCTTCTTTCTCAGAACATTTTACGGTCGTGGAATTCTGCAATGCAAGTAGTTTCATATTTTGTAGCTCGTGCAAGAAGGAATTCGCCAGCTAAGAGCAACCAATCGGAACAGTTTTTCCGTATCTCCATAAAGGCAAGGTTGTTGCTTGCACTCCGGTGGCGGAGTGGTGAGCCAACGTTCAGCCAGTCAGCTTCGTTCTCCACGTCTTCAACGGCAGATGTTCAGGCAGGGATTGGGCACACCAACACCGGCAAGCTAGACTTCGAGAGTACGAAAGCGAGAAGTGCACTCTCAAGACACTTGGCAACTGGGCAACCAAGTGGAGAGTGCAATACTACATCAGTCCGCGCCCCGTCCACGAAACCCCTACCTTACCCCTCCTTGTGGTGAGGTTTGTGTACCTGCTGGGCCAGTCTCAGTAGCCAACGGACGAAAGTCTGGTAGTCCGCTGGGACTACAAAGAGGCGTAGGTACACACAAACCGCGCTTCTTAGCAGCCACATCCAACACACCAAAGTTCTCCGGCCAAAGAAGATGCCAAAGCGTCTCTCCAAGGCCAAGCCACCTAAACCCCCTGATCCTAAAACCGACCGCAGTCGCGTCCTGACGAAGAATACCAGGTCTACGACAATACAAATGCAAGCTTCACCACCATCTACCAGTGACACACAAACACGACACTCACCTACTCCGACAAGCTATGCCCAAACACAAAACACAAGAACACGACAAACACCAGTGAGCTATGCTCAAACACAAGACATACAAACAGCACCAAGACAATCACATGTGAACTACGATCAACCAACACCATCAACAAGCAAGGCACACACACAAAACTACACAAGACAACGCACACACTCAGTCAGCTCCAGCTGCAGCAGCGTATTTACCCAAGCACCTGACAATATCAGCCATGACTCTGACTCAAGCTTAGAGTCTACAACACAACTGGGATACAGGATCAACACACTCTTTGACGGCGCAAACACCAACACCAACACACACTACACTCCAACAACATACATACCACCCACACCACACGGATACTTCACAATTTACGTAGTAAACTGCGACCCTGCAAAACAAAACGCGTGGCTCATTAGAAGCCTAATGACCAAGACTCACCTAGACACAGACACACTCTACAGAGCCCAACGTTTACACAGAAACACATACGCACTTACATTCAGAAACCAACAACAAGCTGTGACCTTTACCCAAACAATCCCAATACACAATTTCGGCAAGTACGCACATTATGCCAACAACCAACCTCAGAACAAACCAACACAAAATCCAGACACAATACAAAGACCAAGAAAAACCCTCACAGCCGTGATAAAGGGAATACCATACGACATAACAGACGATGACATACTCCACAGCATTCAGGAAACTTACCCACAAATTTCACGTGTCTCACGCATAATTAGCCAAAATAGACAAACACCACTGGTACGAATCTTTAGTACCTGTGTCGCAACAATCAACACAATTCTAAAAGAAGGCGCAATAATTGAAAAGCAGATCTTCCATGCAGAACCATCAAGACACACAGACAGACATGTACCGTGCCGACAGTGCCAACAATACGGACATAACGAAGACCAATGCGCACAACAACCGACTTGCTTCCATTGCGGACACAACACCGACACAAGACGATGCAACCATCCCATAAGACACAACACCCCATACTGCTCCACCTGCCGACAAAATGGGCACTACACCGGGCAAGTGAAATGCCCGATGTATCCCAGACAACCACCCACACTTCCCGAACACACTGCGAAAACCCACATTTTCCCACACAACATCCCAACACCACCAAAACCACAACACGTGACTGACTGGCCCAAAATAAACTTCCCAAAAATCCCAAGGACAAAAACGGACATGACGCCAAATGAAACCATTGGAACATTTAAACACGTAATAGTACATACAGAACAGCAAATAAAATCACTACAAGAACAAATCACACACATCCAAGAAAACATCACAAAGTACATCCGACAAATCACGAACACCACAATAACACAAATCCTAAGTACACTCATTCCACCAATTTATGACATAACTCCACCAGCACAAAGACCCAGATTTCTACACAATTTAACACAAACAGCACAAAAGACCTTGAAAAAAGCTGTCAACACAACCAGAGTTGGCAACCAACTTGCCATCTTTATAGACGACAGATAAAAACAGACAATCACACAACAAACTATAATAAAAAACACAAACACACAGTAAACAAAAAACACACAGTAAACTTAAACACACACAAACACAAACACACACACACACCATACATACACAAACACAAACACATACACTTTCAAAACCTAACATACAAAACAACACAACTAATATAAAAAATTACATATGAGCCGGGGCAGCAACAACAAACAAAAAACTTACAGAGGGCAGAAGCCATCTTCATGCAGCTGGGGACGACAACACACACACAAACAAACATAAACAAATACATAAGCCACATCACTACAATCAAAACATTGCACACACACGCCAGGAAGATTCTCCCACACGACAAACAATAATACCAAGACGAGGCTGAAGAGGGACTGTCCCTAAACAGCCTGGGCATGTTGAAAAACATGCCCGAATTACCTTTTTTCATTTTCATTTTTGCACTCCGGTTGACTTAATGAATTTTACAAATAAGGTCTTCCAGAAGGAACATACCACGTGGATAGGAAGAATCAATATTTTAACACTAATGATTTTAAAATGCTCCAGAAACTTCGGCGTTTCTGTTGACAGCCCCTTAAGGATTAAGGGAAATGAAGAGTTCTCGCGAAGTTAAAGTCTATAGTAAGGGAATGCTTTGAAGTATATATGCTAACATAATTCAACGTTAGTCTGCGACTAATTTGTTACAAGAAGATGGGGACAATGACGCTATGTAAATTCGTTGAATAACTTGGTGTAAGGTAATTATAGGTATTAATAAAGTTACAGCGTGCGTTTAGTAATACATTCCTGGGAAACTATGCTTTCTGGAAACCCGTAATTACATTAAATGTGTGCTCGGTGTTACGTGATGATTTTCGTGGAACAGTGGAAGTGTGTTGTCGATAATTATACTAAATAATAATAAAAGTGTAATTGTGATCCTCGTTTGTAAATAATACCGTCAATCAATATACTGGGTGTTCAGTTTTAATTGTTTTAATTGGTCGCGCATGACGTCACCGCTGTCCAACGAACCTTAGTTTCAACCAGTTGAAAAAAATAGATCACCACAAAGAGAGCGCCTAGTGGAACTTAGTCCGGGTATCCGGACTTGCACTTTGAGTTCGCGAAGCTTTCCATAGAGCGCGCAACAATAGTTTCATCAAGCTCTTTACTGGAACTTTTCGACAGTGACAATGAGAGATGAAAAACATATACCTGCATATTAGCGCACTGGCCTGGTCGTCGGTAGAGTACAGGTCTGTCAAGAATATAGCTATCTGAATAAAACAAGCTGACCCAAATAACCTAGCTGTCGACGGGCCCTTAAATTCCATGACACTCACTCACTGACTCACTCACTCACTCACTGACTCACTCTCTCAGTCACTGACCCACTCACCCACTGACTCACTCACTCACTCAGTCACTGATTCACTCTCACTCACTCACTGACTCACTCACTGATTCACTCTCACTCACTCACTGATTCACTCTCACTCACTCAGTCACTGACCCACTGACTCGCTCTCTGTCACTGACCCACTGACTCACTCACTGACTCACTCACCCACTGACTCACTCACTGACTCACTCACCCACTGACTCACTCACTCACTCAGGCCGCTTTCATGCTAGGATTGCATAAATGTGATTTTTGTGGACTGCTATTTAAGTATAATTTTAAGGTGGATTTTCGAAAGAAGTAAAATGTTCCTTATTAGAGCAATAACTTTTGGATTATATTCATTCTTGCAATGGTGGTTGTGGTAAAATTTTTATCCCAGGAACTATTACATCCAGAATTTAAATTTTTACTTTCTCTACTGCGTATATTAAGTAGAGGAAGTATACATAGAATTTTTGAGTGGAATATATTTCCTTTACTTACTATACATAATAGAGAAAGTAAAAATATAGAAAATTCCAAATTCAGGCCTAAGATCCCCTAATATTGTGGATTAGTTAATTTGAGCGAAAAGGAAAGTCATTATTTGCCCACATGTTAAGCGTTTTCCTTAATTTCATTCAATTGGATGATTTGAACAATGCAAACTGCAGATAATTTAACGTTCTCTCGCATGTATTCCTGAGGTAGAGGGGCTTAATACCAGGAATATGAATTGGCCAATGGTGTACATACGCACTGGTACAACTTGCTGTCTGTTTCCTCCAGGGTTCCATATCTCGCTTATTTTGCGACAATGTCCACAGTATCCTTAGGGGTACATTTGATTAAACCATCTGTATACCTCCAGGAGTGCGTGAGCTCGATTCCCTCCCGGGGTACTAATTGAGCGAGTATATCCTAATCCTAGAAGTTTCAAGGGGAAATCTTCATCTATGGTTTCAATCAATGTCTGCTGTTACGGGGGAATAATTTCAGCGGTTAATCGGCCCGATGGGAAAAACGTATCCCTCTCTCCTAGCAAAATTGCTCCCCAGATGTATAATTTCCGTGCCGAGTAATTAACCGTTTACTTGCACATATTCTTTTTGACTGCTACTGCTATAGCATTGATACAGCAAATAGACAAGTTGTTTTATATTGCAGATCTATGTAAATAAGATTGAATGGAATCTCATTAGGGTTAATTTGCCAAGGTGCAACATGTCTGGCAGAAGCATGTATCGAATAAAGTGAGGGAAAGCTTCTACAATTGTCACCCTGACTGTCATAATTGTTGCTTATCGTACTCTCTGATCCAAGCCTTTTAGCTATAGCTTCACCGGGCTTACTTTTGGAGCAATGTAAACAATAACACGTGTTTTAGGAACTTTTCATTGGTTAATTGAACCGCACAACTTCCAACGAAAATAGTCCGTTGACTAATATGCAAAATGGCGTTAAGTTTAAAATAAATTTAAAATACGATTATAATATGGACTTAGGAATATTATCTAGTTGGCATACAGGGTAGAAGGGAAGTCATTACATTAATTTAAAGCAGTGGTAGATCTCTGTATCTTACGCTTTGTCTCTGACCATTCCCTATGGAGATATTTTAGTTTTGTCGAAAACAAGTTGGCAACACTGTAGATTGTATGGGTGTTACTTTCACTAGGTTAGTACATAAACACCATAACGGTGTATCTTGAGAACATAAACAGATACCCTGCCTTGAACTTTGAACTTCCATGTTTACAGTGCGAGTGTAGGCCAATCAGAAAACATTAGGGGAAAGCGAAAGTACCCGACCTGTTTACATCCACAAATCAGGTCAATTCCCTGACCAACCTCAATGCAACGTTGTCGACGTACCTCACTTCTGAAGGAGTAGCTCGGAGTATTCCTTCACGTCTTTTAAGATATTAATTATTTGGAAAACCTATGTGATGTCTCATAATTACTACCGAAGTTATGTCAGAAATATTACTCTTACAAGTAACAAACTGTCTTCGTACATTCTTGTAGAATTACGCATCCAATTTGGATCAAAAAGTATTTATTTTTTCGAATACGCCTGATCAAAGAACAAAATGTTATCCGAATTTTTGTTTGTAATGCTTCTATGAAGCGCATATTACAAGGAATGTAGTGACTTCCATTCCAACCTGTACATATATTGCATTTTCTAAACTCTCAGAACAATTTATTGGCTTTCTGAAATATGAAAGATCAGCTTTAAATAGTAAAATATTATGTAATGATGCCTTATGTTTATTAAGTTATAATTATGTTATTATTAATTTATTTTACGTATTCATTAAAGCATTTTCTAACAAGTAACAGTTTGTGAGTTCGTGAAATTTAGGTAATTAAACTGAGTGAAACTAAATTTCCATACCAAACTGTCACTTCTCGTTAAATTTACTTTTAAAAAAGCATTTTTATTTGAGTCTGGGACCTTGAGTACTGAAGACCAACGCGCACAGTGGCACAAAAGTCATTTGCGGCGAAAGTGATGATATCAGTGATGCGGCTATGATGTTGCTAATTCTATCTTAGAGGTGCTGAATGAAATACAGCCCTGCTTTGTTAAATTTACCAATATTTATATGAATTTGAGAAACTGTTGCAAATCGCGTTTTCGAGTGTCAGTCCAGTTCTTCCTTTGTTCTTTCAGGTAGTATAATCTAAGATAAGATGGCGACAATAAATAGCTCGTTGACAGCAATAGAGGTGCTCCGTTTGAGTGTCTGTATGTTCAAGTCAGGTAGACAGATGAAACAGTAAGATAATTATGAGGATAGGGTGTGGGGACAGCACGACTATCACCTGCACCATCTCTGTCACTAGAAGAAACTGTCATTAATAATCTAGGGAGGGTCTGACAACACATACAAATACATATTGATCATGGAAATATGGTTTTACACAACTATTTTTTCTTCAGTCCATGACGGGTATGGAAGTTGTATCTTACATCTGCTCTATGAAAATATGGTTTTACACAACTATTTTCCTTCAGTCCATGACGGGTATGGAAGCTGTATCTTACATCTGCTCTATCACTATGTAGCAAGTTATGCTGCTTTCTTTTCGACGAGAATATATTACTGTATGTTCCTCAGATTTGTCGTTTCTTTTGCTTTCTCCCAGCTTGCCTAGAATGCAAGTATTGCATTCTACACGAATATTCACAGATTTCATTCCTCGAAATCAGACAGACGGAAGGAGACTGACACGGAGGGAGAGAGTGAGAGAGGCAACTCGGAACCGAAAAGGCAATGAAATTACAGATTTTATTTTTGGCAGTATTCATTGATTTTAAATCAGCATATGACTCAGTCTGGAGAAATAAATTAGTTGAGAAGTTGCAATCAATAGGTGTGAAAAGTAACATGCTTAAGTGGATAACTCAGTTTATTTCACAAAGATTTTGTGCCACAAAATATAATACATACATTTCCAAATATAAACAAACACACCGAGGACTTCCACAAGGTGCTGTTCTGAGCACAACACTCTTTAACATATATATAAATGACCTTCCATCAATAATAAAAACTTTAGAAACCAAAATTGCTCTATTTGCTGACGATGTAGTCATTTGGACTTCAGGCTCTTCAAAAAAACCTGAATTAATTAAAGACAGAATAGAAACAGCCCTAAACAAAGTGCATGAATGGAGCTCCAAAAACCTCATGACTATCAATGTGGAAAAAACAAATTATGAATTATTTACACTAAAATACAAACCAGTTAATATTAGCATAAATTATAATGGTAAACCACTCAAAGCAGTTGATGATGCCAAATACTTAGGCATCACTTTCGACAGAAAGCTAAGTTGGAAAAAACATATAACAAACATCTCAGAAAAGGTTGAAAAGAAATTGCAAATCCTGAAAAGGTTAGCTGGTGCTAAATGGGGCTGCTCAAGGAGAGTCCTTAACACAACATACAAAATGTATATTAAACCAAACCTCTTGTACTGTTCTGAAGCTTTAATAACAGCAGCAAATGCTAACATCAATAAACTTGAACAAATACAAAATCAGGCTCTTCGCCTAATCACTGGAGCAGTTAAATCCACACCTATTGATGCCATGCTTGCCTTAACACGGACCCCATCAATAACAACAAAAATAGAAGAACAAGCATTGCTCCAACACGAGAAAATGTTACGACTGCCAAACTCTAAATGGACAAAAGAGAACCTCCCCCCTTCAATCCTTAAAACTCATAGTAGTTTCCTAGAAAAGGTAACACAGATTAAATCCAAATTGAACATTCCTAACACCAGAGAAAATCTACTTATTAGAGAAAATCCATTGGAATTATTGCAACCTACCTTCAATTTGGAATTAATAGAGGAAATAAGTAAATCAGACACACCAAAAGAAATACAAAAACTTCTAGCTCTGGAAACAATCAATACTAGGTATCCCACAGAAGAATGGCTGCACATATATACTGATGGATCCTCGAAGGAAAACCTTACTGGAGCTGGAGTTACATGTTCACATTTTTCCTTTTATCATTCTGTTGGCAGAGACACAACAAATTATGATGGAGAAATAGAGGCTATATACATTGCTCTCCGACAATTATTAAATCTTCCCTTAAATAAATTTAACAAGGCAGTAATTCTTTCGGATTCTAAAGCTGCAATTCAGGGAATATGTTCAAATACTACAAAGAAGTCAACAAAAATTAGAGAATGCTACAAAATGTTAACACAACTCCAAAAAGTTAATAAGACTGTTCATCTCCAATGGATTCCAGCACACTGTGGAGTCATGGGGAACGAAGCTGCAGACTCACTTGCAAAGAAAGCCACAACAATAACACAAAAGTCTAAATTCAATTTCTCATATTCCTCAATAAAACGCTTGATCATTAAAAATTTTTGTCATTCATACCTACAAGAAATAGAAACAAATGCCAAAGATAAAAAATGGATTACACTACTTTCCAATCCAGATATAATCCCCCAGAGACCAAGGAAAACAGCTGTTGCAGCCTTCCGACTATTGACAAATCATGACTGCTTGGCAAGTCATCTCTACAGAATAGGTATCTCAGCCTCACCGATATGTGTCCTGTGTAACGATCCAGCAGAAATGAATGAAGAACACTTGAAGACCTGTGAAGCATTAAGATCAGAAGAAACTACAGTTCAAAAGTATTGGAAAGCACGAATGCTAATGGCTTCATTGCCAGATGCAAGGCACTAGAAAACAACAACAACAACATTTTTGAGACAGACATTGATCTTCCTAAGTTAAGATTTCCAGGAACGTTTTCTTTTCCAAACTACGCTTTACTACTCCACATTTTCGTTGTTTTCTGAATTAAAATAAAATGCCATAGGTTTAACGGCATATCGTGGTTAAACACGCTGAGCTATACATGAAAAATCTGATGTGTTGTACTCACATGACTTTCTCTACTCTTGTACTAAGCACTCTTATTCCTATATCTTCTTCGTGTTAGTTGAGATTTCCTTGCAGGTGCAAAGGGAATATTAGAATACAGTAGGCTTTGAGCGATAATAATGAACAACGATGATCCATTTCACGAAAGTTTTAAGTTTTCCGAAACTCACACAAATACAAAGGAATATCTCCGAAATGGTTCAATCTACAAAAAAATTATTCAGGCATAAATTGTGTTTTAGCGGGATCTACATTTTTGTAGAGTAAAATTTTGTCTATCTCTTACGGTTTATGAGTTATTCAACAGTCATCCAGTTTAAACAGGACTACAAAGGCTATAGCCAGAAAACTCAAAATATAAATTTTATTTCTCATACAAATATCTTAAACATATGCCATTTCATTCAAAATCGTTAGAGCCATTAAAAAAAAAATCGAAAACTGTTCCATGTAAAGGTAGTTTAGGGTGGGGCTATTTTCTTCAAAATCTTCGTGTCGCATCCTTAAAAGACATATTTATATACCAATTTTTGTTTTTAACCGACTTTTCGTTTTTAACCGACTTCGTTTTTGAGTTACGCTGTCCACAGACTCACACAGACACATACACACAAAGACACAGACACACACAAACGCGCGCGCGCGGAGCTTTTTCTAAAAATGTTCTTTTTTAATTTGTTTTTGATTCAGGGGTCCGCCTCAAAACATATTTCCGTAAAATCTCGACATCGAATTTTTGGGTAGAATACAATAATTTCTCTATTTACCAGTAGAGAAAGTAAAAATATGTCAGTATTTCACTGTGAAGATTGCTTAAAGCATTACAGATGTAATGACAACGTCTGAAAATACGTCGTACGGCACTTCAGGTAAAAAATAGGTCCAAAGTCAGGCTTGTGACATCCATGTAAATTAATACACAGAAAAAATAATGCTAGTATGCTGATGTTCACTTAGCGGAACTTATTTGAACAACCCTCTGTTCTAATGGTTTAAGATTATGGTGAACCTAGATAACAGTATTTTTCACAAAATGAGTGTTTTTCAAGATTGTAATTTTATACTGAAAATTACTATGTAATTTAAAAAATTAGCTCAATTTTTGTAATACCTAACATATTTTCTAAATTGTGTGTGAGGTATAGCAAAACTTCACTCATTCTGAAGTTCATATGTTGTTTTGGCAACTCAGAAAATTTGAGCTTCCTGGATGCAGTACATGAGGAGAAAATAGTACCTTCGTGAAGAAAATTATAAGTTACGGGAGAGTAAAAGAATATAAAATTATGTTATTTAAATTTGATTTTGACAATTATAAAATGAACAACAGCCATATACCTAATTAAATGTTAATGAATAACAAAATGAATTGGGATTTCAACGGACGTTTTTGGTTTCAGAAAGCATAATGTGCCGTTAAGTTATTTGCTTGATGTGTTCCCTGAACTTTTGTAAATTACCTCTGCAACCCTCTTCATTTTCAGTGGATTTGTATAATATAATATAAGATATAGTTTATGTGTAATTCATTTTCTTTAGTTTTAGAAATATTGGTTTATGCATATTTAGGTTTTTAACGTTAAACTCACACTCGGCGTGTTTAAAGCCTTTAATACGCTTCTTTCCTCCCATCATCCTGAGAGCCTCTCTCTTAGGTAATATTTAAGAAATCGGAAACGCTTGCATTGCTTGAAAATCTTGCAGATCGGATAGTGTGACCGGAATAGGCATTACCATTCTCAGGCTGTTACGTTTGATCAGCTGAAGAATCACTCACACCTCACCTAAACTCCCTTGAAAATTGATTTTTGTGTAGGTACTCGTTAGACAAGCACTCTGGCTCTTGGGCCGATGAGGAGTAAGTCACGTCCTCAATGTCTTCACCTTCTTCGGACAGGAAGCCTTGAAGCCACCTGCAGTGCCTAACATCGGCATCGTGCGCTGCGTGTCTCGGCTCTGTAGGGAAACGAACTATTTGGAATAGCGTGTGCAGTGCTTTTCATAACAATAGCCCCTTGTGTCAGCTGATTTTGTGGATTTCCCAACCATAGATGGTCGGTCGCAGTGGTAAGCAATGATCGATGACCTCACTGCTCTCTGGGAAAGCCGACACGCTTCTGGATGGCAATGAATGTGGGCACAATCCTTTTGTTCGGGGAAACGAAAGGCAAGCTTTATTTCGCCTTTTTGCTTTCTCCAATATCCAAAAGTTCGATACGGAGATTCATTCTACCATCACCATCTCCAAAAACAGTTTTTAAGAAGTTGTGCGTGCGTGCCTGTGTGTACCTTGAGAGAGAGAGAGAGAGAGAGAGAGAGAGAGAGAGAGAGAGAGTGTGTGAAAGAGGTAGAGAGAAATGGGGACAGAAAGAGAGGGGGGGCACAAATGTAGCTTCGTCTTCACTTCATGGCATAGGCAATTGAGTGCGTGTTCGGCCTTCAAAACTCTCCAGCCATCGTTTCCTAGGTCTGTCCACCGATCTCCTATCTTTAGGATGATGTTCATTATTTGCTTAGTAAGTCAGATCATTGTTGCAACATGTTCCTTCCACTTTTGTTTGAAATCATCTTTCATTTATATTGAAAATTCCTATCTCTTCTGTTATATTTTCATTTGTTATTACCTCTCTCTTCATACATCCCTTCACACTTTTTAAAAAATTCCTTTCTGAAGCCTGTATTTTATTCCTTTCCTTTTTAGTTAATGTCCAAGTCTCACTTCCGTATGCTAGTACACGAACAGCTCTAACTTTGTAAAACTTTAAATATTTTATTGTCCACGTCATATTCCTTATAATAACCAACATCTGTTCCCAAGTACCTGTTGTACGCAACGGTTACTTACAAACTATTTTTGCGTGTAAATATAAACTTTGATATATAAGTCAGGTTATACCTTTACTACGCCATTTCTGACTACCCTTTAGAAAAAAAATAATCCCAATATTAGGGTCATGTTTGGTAGAATTAAAAAACAAGGAAGCATCTTCTGCTTGAGGTACTCATTTCACAAATTCAACTTAAATCATCCATTGTATATTTTTACTTTCTCTACTACATACTATTAAGTACGGGGAATAGATATTGTATTCCACCCAAAAATTCGATGTCGAGATTTCACCGGAAATATATGCTTTGAGGCCCCCTGAATAAAAAAAAATTAGAAAAAGGTCATGCAAGATTTTAAAATGGAAATTTAAAAATTAGTTTTCAAAACATAAAGAGATATTACTAATTAGTAACATGCTGCCATTAAACGTTAAAAATAATGTTAACATTTAAATTATAGTGCTTTAAAATCGAATAGGCATTTCAATTAACGAGGAAACAACTTTGAAACGCTTTCTCTGTTCTCTATCAAACAACAGTAAGGTTATAATACCTCCAAAGTGATTAATAGTTCCCATTTATTTTGTAAGTCCGCGAATAAATCTGATTGCATGATACCTTTATGCAAGCCTGTAACACGCGAACTTGCGATGTGAGTGAATTTTCCGGTTAAAGTGGTTCATAACTGAATTATGGATAATTGGAACTGGATCCTAATTTAGGAACTTCTGACTTTGGCATAAAAGAGAACGCGATTGTTCACTCACTGGTCATATTAACCAGCTGTGTCGTTTGTTTCGGCCATGGAGGTTTGAAGTACGAAAATATAGTTTAACTTTCTCTACACCGTATAGCAAGTAGAGAAAGTAAAAATTCAAAGTCGAGTTTTCACCGGAAATATGCTTTTAGACCCCCTGAATCCTAAAAGAAGCATTTTTAAAAAGGTACGTGTGTGCATGTGCGTGTGCGCGTGCGCGTGCGCGTCAGTCTGTGGACAGCATAACTCAAAAACGAAGAGTAGGTTGAAATCCAAAGTTGGTATTTAAACTTAATGTCTTTTAAGGATGCGACATGAAGATTTTGAAGAAAATTCCTACACCCAAAACTATCCTTCACATGAAAAATGTTTCGAAACTTTTGATTTTGTCGAAAATGGCTTTGATTTTGATCAAACTACCATATGTTTGAGATATTTTTATGACAAATGAAATGTATATTTTGAATTTTCTGGCCTATAGCCTATGTAAACCTGTTCACTTTGGATGACTTTTGAATTGCTCGTAAACCTTAAGAGGTAGACAAAATCTTACTATACAGAATATGTGGATCTTGTGATGTCCAAATAAATGTTTTTGTAGCATAAACCATTTCGGAGATATGCCTTGTTATTTGTGTGTTTTTTGGAAAACTAACTTTCGTCAAATGTAAGATGGTTATTCATTTTTTTTATGTTAGCCGCGCAAAGAGAACAGAATTTGAAAGCTTTAAAAGATTTGACTATCGCTCAAAGTCTAATGTATTTTAACATTTCCCTACAAGGAAATAAGCAATAAGATAATTTGTACAAATGTTTATCTCAACTAACACGAAGAAGATATAGAAATAAGAGTTTGTAGGAATTGTTAGTACAAGAGTAAAGTCATGTGAGTGCAACACATCAGATTTTCTTAAATGTAATATTGTAGTAAACCAAATTAATTAACGTGAAAATTAGATTTCGAAAATATATTGCTGGTATTTTGTGCAAAAGACGTGAGATGAATGTGACTCACATATCTGTTGTTGGTTCTAGTTCAATTGCAAAGAACTTTGTAATATATTTGCAGAATGAAGGGTTGCAAATTGTAAAATAATTGATTTCCAAGAATAGTGGAGCTTTAGTACATCAATGTCGTTGTGGTTTAGGTAAAAATAGACAAGCAAGCGGGAGAATTCTCTTAGCACCTCCAGTTTCCGGGTTAAGATTTGAATTGCAGGGTTTTTAATTTTGGTTGGTTTTTGTGAACGCGCGTCTGGCCAGTGCTGTATATGTAATGCGCTTTACGTATTACCATTGCTAATTGCGCTGCCAGCGGGCGTCACTTGTTACCGAGAATCCGCTCTTTCCTAAACAAATCGATATTTTCTTTGCATGCTGCATACACAGGACAAGTGACCGACTAATGAAATTACAGTTAACTAATTTACTAGATTTGGGCCCTCTTGCGCACCACTGGTCAATCGCTTCTGACTCTTTTAGATTCCAATTGCCTACAAAATTACGCGACGGAATCGTTACAGGACCCCCAATATGTAGGGATGTAGTGTATTCGCCTCGCTGCGTGCAAAACTCTCCCCCTCTTCTGGTCGGTGAAGAGGATTGGAAAATACGTACAATCGGGAAAACTTATAACGGCGGGATGGATCCACCGCCAATAGCCAGCCCTGAGCTAGGATGTGAATTTGAAATTCATAACGAACAACTAACATGTACTTATGGGGTTCATACCGTAGCCTATTGACCAGCTCTGTTATTTCATTGCATGGAGCTAACAGACAGTTCTTGTGGGTACACAGGCAGGGCTGGATTGAATTGTACCAGCCTAGGATGGCGTGGCATCCATTATTCGCATGTTTACTCTTTAATGTTACTATTACTGTCGCAACTTTTCACAACGTCTTGCATTCCACCCAAAAATTCGGCATCGAAAATTCACCAAAAAATGTAGGTTTAAGGGCTGCCTCAGTAAAAAACAACCTCTTTACTGCCTTTACTATGTGAAGTAGGGGAAGTATTGTATTACACCCAAAAATTGGAAGTCGAGATTTCACCGGAAATTACTTAAGACTCCCTGAATAGAAAAAAAAAAAAAACCTAAATAAAAAAATAAATAAATAAAAAGGGCCGCGTGTGTGTATTTGTGCTTTTGTATGTATGTGTGTGCGTGTTTATGTATGTTTGTGTGTGTGTTTTTCTCTGTGTGTGAATAATAATAATAATAATAATAATAATAATAATAATAATAATAATAACAACAACATAAGATATACCAGGTTATATAAAACAAGAAATGTAGAAATACGAGAAAAATTAAATATGCGTATTTGCAACACAAGAAAAAATAATATAATATAGGAAAAATTGGGAAACATATACAGAGAATGGACAGCTCAAGGATTCCAAAAAGAATATTAAACTATACACCAACGGGCAGAAGAAATCCGGGAGGACCCAGACTGCGATGGATTGAGCCCGGAACAGGCCAACTAGCCTTATCTCTGTAAGACAGAAGAAGGAGAACATAATAAATATAAAATCTACGTCATAAATAACCTGCAAAGTCCACCTTATCCCGAAAGGAATTTTGTGTAACCTTGCATAAACGGGAAAAATAACAAAAAGTGCAGATATCTTTAAAGCACATAATTTGTTTCAAATAAGAGTTTTCTCATCAGCCATTTCCGAGTTATACGTTAATATTCGTTTGAATTTTGTAATTGTTCGTCATTTTAAAAGTACTGCCGCTTTTCAGTAATTTTTCGCTGTCTTATGGAAAGAGGGTGAATTTAAAGCCAGCATACACTGAACCGCTTTGAAATATCCCGCTGTCGATTCGGTTTCTTATAGTCCCTTGCACATACTTATAGCGAAATGTATAATCAATGTATTTCTGCTAAGGCATAACTCAATTAACATACAAAAATAGGTAGAAAAATAGTTTTGTACGAATAGTTTGCAAAACATATGTATAAAAATAAACGATAGAGGGTAGAAAAAGTAATATGAATGTAGTATAAGATGTTCTACACAATTTGTTATAGTAGTAGTTTTGCAAATTGTCAGAAGCACAGACTATTTGATTAAATATTTTTTGCAATACTTAATGTGAAAGTTAATAATCATTGTGAACACACATTTGGTGGTGTAAGCTAAATTTACAATTCATTTATCAATTACCATAGCAGCAAGGCTAAAACTGGTGTTTTAATACTTACGTCACACCCAACAGCATACTAACTTAAAAATAGATTATTTATTAATCCTTAGCAAAATATGCCAATAAAACTGTCTCACTGGTATAACTGTTAATACTTTTAACAAAGCACCACTTTAGCAAAGCATTGCAAGCTTCAACATCTTTGTTTCGACTTCGCTGGTAAAAGTGATGCACATGCTAGATCCGCAGCTTCTTGAACAGCAATGTCGTTCATTTTTATAACATTTTACTGCTGGATAATAACTATCAAAACTGGAAAGATTCAATTCGGCTACATGTACAACATAACCTAGAAACCAAGACATGTGCTACTTCAAGTAAAGAAATGCATTAACAAAAGAGTGGATAAGGCGGCTTTGCCCAGCTTTTCATTTGTTCACATAGAGAATTTAGTTTTTCTTAATGTTAAATAAAATATGGATAAGCAAGTTTGATTTATTATTGCTGTTTACGGGGTTTTCAAGTGTTGCAAGAAGTAATTGACTAACCACGAACTGTAAGTTACTTATCAGATCTGGAATGCTTGGGGAAACCCGGTATTCACAAAATGCATTCTCGACCTGATAAGTATCACATTTCTTGGTACGGAATGTACTATTGAAAGCTCTGGAAGGTGAGATATTAAGCACTTCACGAAACTCAGTTTAGTATTTCTCCATATCGTGCCTCTGGTTTGTTGGATTAATTAGGATCTTTATTTCTTCATCGTTCCAAACCAGTTGTCCTCGGAATTTCCAAACATTTCTTGCAAGTGCTCTTTCATATGTCTCTTCCAGATGTACAAATTGGTATCTAAGGAGAAATGAAGTGCGATAGGAAGATGCATACAGTCAGAAACAACCTTTTAGTTAAATTGAGGTACTGCACGCTTGATTTCAGTACGGGACAAGACGAAGAAAGTATAAGCTGTAATCGAAATTGTGTGTAGAAAATGGTGCAGTAAAAGTTATTAACCAGACCAACTCCCTTAATCTATAAACCCGCGTGAGCAATTCGTGAGTGGTAAAACGTTTTTAAAACTCGCAGACTTAATCAAGTAGTATCTTTTTCTTGCAATTCCATTATCTTGGGAGGAGCGAGTAGCGACAGATATCGCCTTCCTCCTCGATTAAGGAACGAGAGGGGTTCTTCACTCGAGTTATTACAAGGGACAGAACGAACGCAAAACAATTTAATGGAGAGCATTACATTAAGCGAACTTGTGCGGAATGTAATCAAGTTTCCGTTGTTCGGCTTCTGCTGCTGCAGCTGAAGGAGAGCCCTCAATCTCTCTTTCTTGCACTTGACTGGACGATTTACTTCACAGCAATTAAACCAACTTGTACCAAAATACGTAGTAAGCGATCGCATTGTGTCTGCAAGAGGCCATTAATTGCTTCTACATCTCTGCCCATTCAATTTGCTGGGCAAAGTCATTAAAATGATAAGGCAAGGACTCAGAAAAGGAGAACCGTTCAAGAGCACCTTGAAATTTTGTTTATTGATAACCTGGATAAAGTAATGATAAGCTCTGAAAGAATTTTAAGTCAAAATACTAGTTAAAGCACTATCACCTTCTGTTTTCTAGCAAGGAGGGTCAACAAAAGAACTCTCCTGGTAGGTAGGTGTATTTCTGTTTCCCCAATTCCGTCCACATGTTAGTATGTCATGTAATTTAAAAGCCTAATGTGACACTGTCATATGCCTTTCTCTAATCACTATCGTTTACTTTCTATATCTTCAAAAATTGTTCTCGCAAGAGCATGGTTTTGATGAACGATTGTGCTTATGAAAGAAATTCTGATCTAGATATCGTTTACTAAACTAAGAGTAACAAATTAATTTTTTCGCTTCAAATGAAGAAACTCTGATTTAAAAGTTGACACCATTTGTAGAGAAAAACGATGAAAGGTTTCCATTTTAAAATTAGACTGACATGCTAATTAAAAATACCGTAAAATGACGTGATTGCCAATATTGGCAAGGGCGAGCCAAAGCATCGTAAACATGCTAGAATTAAAATGTTCTAGACATTGCATGGCTCGCCGATTGATGCGCACTCATGCAAACCAGGCCCTAGGCCACGCACTCCGGAAAAGGTCTGTGCCTCGGAAACGCCACAGGAGCTGCAACCTGGCCGCACAGGAAAACTGCGGAAAAACTGTAAATAGTGAAGTGTACATAGTGCAGTATGTGTAAATATGTATATACGAGCGCGCGCGCGTGCGTGTGTGTGTGTGTGTGTGTGTGTGTGTGTGTGTGTGTGCGTGTAATGGGACATATGTGTGGTATGCCCAGGAGTGAGTGAGTGTATGTATATATAAACTATCAAAAACGGACAAACAAGAGACTGAGAATACGCCCTAAAACTGTTCTCGGTGAGCTAAGGCTGCTCACTGTATTTTTGATGACATAAAAGCAAATAAGAGTACCCATGTAAATATTGTGAAGTGTATTTAATGTTAATTTTAGCCTGTAAGCCGGGCCCGTTTGTACCGGCACCAGGCAAATTTTTCCTCAATAAAATAAGTCTAAGTCTAAAAATACCGCAAAACTCACCGTGTACAGCCTAACCTCCTACCGTGACATCCTTCATTGGCTGCAGCTCAGTTCGTTGTTACCAACAATAGGAATCGATTCGTATATAACTTTAACCAATCATAGACCGCAGATTATCTTCCTAAGAGTTGCTTCCGCTTTGTTGCTGTCAGTACCTCCTTATTACTCAGTCTAATTTTAAAATGTACCATAGATTTCGCGCTTAATTCTTAAGCTCATTGGGTTATTAATTTTATTGATTAATTGGTCTACGATACAGTTCTCTCTATAGAAACATGCTACTACTTGAAATAAATGAAGGTTATCATTGCTGCCAAACTTCTGAATGTACAAGAAGTTATAGCATTTCTTAGAGAATTTACTTTGGAGTTAAAATTCGTAGATGTAAACAGATATCTATTTGTATTTTATCACTGAATATTATGTGTGAGTAATCCACACTACAAGGCGGTAATTTATCATATGCCTTCATTCTTTCACTTTGTGCCATTTATCGCCAGGTCATTCTTTTGTTTGACAGTGTAGTCAACTGTATACCTATAAATCGGCGAAAAACAATTTATTACACTTTACAATCGATTAACAATCAAAACTCTTACATGGAGCGCAATTCAAAACAGTTTTGGTTGATGAATCGAATGATGAAATTGAACCAATGATTCAAATTTCTATACCACATAATGCAATAAAAATAGAACCAGTCTGTGAAATAAATTCGATGATGGATTTCTGTTATGACAAGACAAAATCGAATACATGTAATTCCTGTATTTAGTTTTCCTTAGTTGGTAGTACGGTTTATCGAGCTGCACCAATAATAAGGAATATATTTCAGGTTATATTTTATAGAACTTAACCTCTTCTATAACTCTTTGCGAATTGTATTTAAATTCATATTTTAATTTCAAAGTAGTCCTGGAAAATTTCATTCGCAGATAAATTCTCTCACTCCGCTGCAGAATTTATTGGTTAGATCAGACGTCTTATTTAACATCTTTTAATAATTCCTTTGGGCAACCATATTCTAGAGTTGGTTTAACTGATTAAAATATGCATGGCTAGTGAGCACTTCCTGATAACATTCATCAATATAATTGGTTGTAAGTTTGTTATAGTGTTGTTCTGAGATATTTATTCCTGATTTTATCTGCAAATTTGTGACTACGATTTGACTAGGTTAACAGCTGTTATTTTCCGGGAACAAAGAGTGAAACGCAGTTTTATCAGAAACAAAGTTTATGGCTCGCATCCACCCCGGCGATTGCCCTCCAATTTAACGATAACGGTAGATCACTGTACAGAGCTCGCGTAAATCACAGGCATTTTCCAGGTGCGGTTTCACGCAAGCCTGCTTTCATATCAGAGTCCTGTGTCAGCACTTCTGGGAAGTTGTCTTGTCTATTGGGCAACGCCAAATGAGGTCCAATTGGAAGAGAACATGATACTTTGGAAAATAAGTGTAACTTGCAGCAGAGAATCCTCGAGTACAATGGTTTTGCAATGAAGTGATTGTTAAAAACAACATAAACAAAGTATAGTGCTAAGCCAGACATGTCAAAGCGAAAAAAAAAAAATGAGAAAATGACGTTGGAGGTACAGAATTAGAAACGACCTGACACCCCCCTACCTCAAATAAAAGAAAGTGTAAAGGGGTGGACAGCTTGCGTACCAGCATCATAAGCAACATACTTTTATATTATTTGTTTTGACGCCCCTGAATAAAAAAAAAAAGGTTTTGTGCGTGTGTGTGTGTGTGTGTGTGTGTGTGTGTGTGTGTGTGTGTGTGTGTGTTTCTGTGTGTCGGTCTGTGGACAGCACAACTCAAAAACGAAAAGTCGGTTAAAAAGCAAAGTTGGTATTTGAGTTTATTGTCTTTCAAGAATGCGACACGAAGATTTTGAAGAAAATTGCGCCACCCTTACTTACCCTTTACATGGAAAATGTTTAAAAAATTGTTTCTCGAAAATGGCTAACGATTTTGATTAAAAGTCATATGTTTGAGATATTTTTATGAAGAAATGTATATTTTGAATTTTTTGGCTATAGCCCATGTAGTCCTGTTTACTCTGGATGACTTTTGCACAACTCGTAAACCGTAACAGATAGACAAAATCTTTGTGTACAATAAATGTAGATCTTGCTAAAACACACAATTTATGTCCGAATAAATTTTTTGTACAGTGAACCATTTCGGAGATATTGCTTGTTATTCGTGTGAGTTTTGGAAAACTAACTTTCGTCAAATGGAACATCCTTGTTCAGTTTTTTACATGTTAGCTGTGCAAAGGGAACGGAATCTCAAAACTTTAAAAGATTTGACTATCGCCCAAAGCCTACTGTATTCCAATATTATCCTTCTACCTACAAGGAAATAAACAATAAGGTAATTTCTGGTTAATACAAGAGTAGAGAAGTCATGCGAGTGCAACAGATCAGATTTTATTTTTGAATGCTTTCCTCCAGATTTATATATGATATTCTAAATACACGAAACGTGGTCGCGGAATAGCTGTAAAGCTTTAATAGCTTTTACTACGGATGTATCCACTTTAAATGCATTGTAAAATCACACACAATCTTTATATTAAAAGTATTGAGGCACCTGTAGCAATTCTCTTACGTCATGCAATAATTGGAAGCTATTGCATAATTACATCCTGGTTACTATTTTTGTACCCCAAGGGCTGAAACAGTGGCGAGTGCTTTTTTCCCCTCTTCCCTTCCCCCAATTGTGGGTGTGGTCTCTTGCAAGCCACAGCACTTTCGCTCTTGACCAAACAGCATCCAGCAAAACAAAGAACAAAACAAAATCAGCGGTAGATAAAACTCCATGCAAAATTTCAGCAACGAGTACCCAGGGAATTTTAAGGGACGTCCTATCACTTCTGGTCGTAAAATCTTACGATGCTACAAAGGCAACCAGAAGAGGAAGAAAACATCTGCATTTCCAAGTTTGTGCAATAATTATACCTACGTTTGTGTTTCTACCTGTTATCTTAGTGAATGTATTTAATTTTGGACGTCTTCTTGTTTTGTATTCTAATGGCGGGATTGTAGTCTTGGAAACGCAATACTTTTATAGGCTCTCCACTTTGCAGAAGTTGGCTTCCTTTCTTGTTTTCCAAAGTTTTCTATCCTCGCATTGCCATGTTTTCAGCACCCTCTTCTTCATGGCTTTGTTTATTCGTCATAATTTTTAAGTCGTTCAGGCTTCGGCTGGCATCGCACAACAAATTCAATTTCACCATATTCTATAATTTCTTCACTTCTTCTGCTTTTAAGTATGTTTTTTACGTTAGATCACACGCATTCATACCCTAATTCATATCTCCAGACTCTGGCGAGGTTACGGAATAAAAAGAAAAGGTAAGGGGTATAGCCAAGGGGGACAATTCGCGCAGATCTGTTGTGGCTAACACCCCTCAAGAGGTAGGGATGAAGTGAGGGAAACGCTGGGCACCATGGGTTCGATGCTAGATGGGGTACAGTGACGCGCGGATGTCCTTAACAAGTGCTGAGAGCTCTTCATGCCGGCGTCAGGCCCCGCCGAACAGCCACCAAACCGCGTCCCATAATCGTCCTCCCTGACGGAGAACAGCGGCGACCCAAACGCCACTTAGCACCGAGGACAGTAGTTACCATGCACAAGCATCCGCACCATGTGCCCGGAAGCGCCAACACTACCCACCTGAAAGAATACCTGAAACATAAGGGAATGGAATGAAAACCGTGGTATGGTCAAAGTGAGATGGGAAACCACGGAAAACCCCATGACGGAGTGCGCGGCCACTGGGATCGAACCCGCGGTCGCTCGAATGTGAATATCAGATAGGAAATAATCCTAGTTAGGAAAAGATTCTCACCCTGCAGCCCGGAATTGAACCCGGGATCCTCCATCGTGCTTTTACTATCATTTTCTATTGGTACAAAACAATAAAGAAACTGAAATATTTGCACAGGATAATATTGTGTATAAATGAAATAAGGTTAATACACTAATGTTGCTGATAGAGTTAAGAGTGTGAGTTTATTAGTGCCAAGGGCCAGTTTCATTTTCATGCACTACTTGTTAGCAAAATACGGGAGTAAGAGGGATATTTCACGCTTCACTTATAGGCAAAGTTTAAAATGTGTAATAACCTGTTGTGAACTTGATCACATCCGATTAATTAAGGTAATGTAGGAGCAGCGAGGAGAAGTCGATAACGATGGCGATGTCCCTAAGGACCTCCCTTGGATACCATTCGCTAAGGACAATGCGCTTAGTGCAAAACCTTGCTAATAGTGCCACAGGGGCACAATCGCTTAGTGTCAAATCCACAGGGCATTACATCGTTAGGACATCCTAACAAAAAGCTCCTCTGACCCAACATTCAGAGGCCCTCATAGGAACTATATTCAGCCATAGTTTAGGTGAGCCTCGAACATGCTATGGATCTGATTTTAAATGTATTGTCTAGTACATTTCAACTACATATACATCTTTCATTACAAAATAGTTCACCAGTAAAAGCGTTATTTAAGCAAAGCCGCAGATTAAAAGCATTTGTACTTACAAATAAACAAACAAATGAAAGATAATGATATTGTTTTTACCAATATCGCATCTCTGATCGTTTGCGTGACGGTCATGGTTACCTGTTTTCTTCTAGCATCATTACTGACAGTAAGTGTTGGAAAACATGCATAAAGAAGACTATGGAATAATTTGGCTTCTAACCTTCAGATAACCGTTCCAAGAACGCGATTAGCTAGTATATGTGTACTAATGTCTTTGTTGTCCTTGACATTGAGGCACAATATGACCATGGAATAATTTGCCCACAGATTGAAAATTTCCACATGTACTTGAGTTGTTCTTTTACTTTCTCTGCTACATATACTAAGTAGGGGAAGTACTGTATTCCACTCAAATTTTCGATGTTAAGATTTCACCGGAAATATGTTTTCACGCTCCTGAATAATAAAAAAAAAAATAAAAAAAAAAAAAATAAAATAAAAAAAAAATAAATAAAATAAAAAAAAAAAAATAAATAAAATAAAAAAAATAAGGGATTTTTCGAAAAATATCACACACGTGTATGGGTGTGTATGTGTGCGTGTGCGTTCGTGTGTGAACAGGATAATTCAAAACCGAAAAGTCCGTCAACACCAAATTTCCTATTTAAGTTTAATATCTTTCAAGGATGCGACACAAAGCTTCTGAAGACAATTCCTCTATCCTAAACTATCCCTTACATGGAAAATGTTTCGAAAAATTTGAGTTTCTCAAAAATGGCTCCAACGATTTTGTTTAAAATGCCATATCATTAAGTCAACGCCAACAATTTCAAAAAGCTTTGCATCTCTCACATGATAGTTTGGTAGAGGTGGCGAAGTGACCTTCAGTCGTTCTCTCTTGTACCTCCTACATCTTCGTACGGTTGACCTCACAATCCTTCTTCCATTTAGGATCCAAAATTTCTCTCGGAGAATATCCAACAGAGTCTGTGGGTCTGCATGACTATGTCGAACATGAACATCATACGAGTCGCTGGACTACAGGTAAGATAGCAGATTGTCGGAATTCTGGGATGCCATCTCTTTAAATTACTCTTGTCTTCACTCGCAGAATGTCGTGTTCATCCAGGAATGGCACCACTGATGTAAGATTCTGATCCTCAATTCCATGGAAATGCTGTCTCTGAATCAACTTAATCACTGTTTTTTTAACTCTCTTCCATCTCTGAACATGTAAGTTCTCCTCGCTGTGGACTTGTACACTTATAGTTTGAAATGAATCTTTTAATCCATTTATTGAGTCTGACTATTTTCTCAAATGGAGAAAAGTACTTGTAGCACCAGCCTGAGTCCTGTGAATTGTTCGATACCAAGAGAACTGTAATGGATTTTTGCTTCTCAAGTAGGGTTTCTTCTTCATTTATGCCACAGCAGTCTGTAGACCACTCATTCATGGGACGGTATAGCCAGGATGGTCCCTCCCACCATTTTGACGCCAGTAGTTCTGCTGTTGTACGTCCCCGGATAAGCAGGTCAGCAGGATTCAGCACACCTGGTACGTGTCTCCAAGATTCCTTTCGTGTCAGTTGTCTGATCTCTCCTTCTAGTAAGTTCCAGTCGTTTTCCTGCAAAGTCGTATGCAGGGTGCAAAGGTAGATGACTATTCAACCAGGGAGCTAAACTTCATATCTTCCGTCTTTACTGTTTCGATGAAGTTCCTCCTTGCTTGTTCCTCCAACGAGTGTTTCTTCCTTCTTATTATTGGATCCTGTATTCCTATTACGTCCAAGTCCCATAGGTTGCAGATCTTCCCTAGGTTGAGTAGAATAGGCGTTGTCTCGCTCTGCTTACTTTGTATGCACATGTCTTGACCGAATACAGTCCACCCTAAAGCAGTCTTCTTCAAAGTCAACTCTCCTACTCTTTTGCACTTGTTGGAGAGTACCGATCCCAGAAAATCTGCACCAACAATAATCTCGTTATCTTTATCCTCTCCTACATCCAGATACATAAGTTTTAGCTCTTTCACTTGCTCTGCTGTAAGACAAGGTACAGGAGTACAAATGGTATGTTGACTTAGGGCAGTTAATTCCAACTGATTAGAAATATCTAGATTCTGAAGGACAACTTTGTGTTCTACTGCCAATTCGGTCCGACCTCCAAAAACACAACGATTCAAAGTGGTCTGAGTTGCTTTTAGTCCTATTCTCTACGCTAAATCTTCTGAGATGTATGAATGTTGAGATGCCTAATCCACAAGAGCATGCACAACTTCCACCTTATATCCAAAAACAATTTTAACTATGATAGTCTGGAGATACAAACAAGAATAATTAATACAAAAATTAGCTACTGACTTTCATTGTGATTCTGCGTCTTTCTTTGTGTCATTTATTTTCGGAGAAATCACACATGATTGGATTGTGCTGTCGCTTACAGACATTACATGAGAGACGCATATGACATCTTCCAGCAGTGTGTCCAATCCTCAGACATTTGAAACAGGCATCTTTCTTTGACAACTTTGTCTTCTATTCTTGAGATGTCATCCTCTTAGCCTGTGGACACCCCTTCACCACAGAAAACACAGGCGCTTAATACTGCTACAGTTGCCACTAAGCCCTGTGCGGTAGGAGTTGGACATTTCTTCAAAGATTTTACATTCTTTATTGTATCAGTTACACTATCGTTACTAATCTTCCTCGTAAGTTGCAGGTACTCGTCATTTTCCACTTTACATTTCAGGAACTTTAAAATATTTTTAGCTTCTCCTGTGACCCATTTTCTCGCATATTTCCTTCCTTTATTTGCCAAACACGGATATATTCGTCGCTTAAACATGACTTCACTACTCCACTAGAGGAAACAATAACGCAGCTTGGTTATCTGTCGCTAATCTCATTGTTTCTGATGACCTAACATTAACCTCAAATTAATTATATCACTCACATAAATTTCAATTGCAAGTCCCTACGTCCATACCGCTCTTTTAATAGCTGTACAGCTTTAAAACAATTCTCGGCAGTCGGGGGAAATCCATTTACTAGTTCGTAGGCTCTCGTGCCTGAGGTCATAGATTCTCTTAAACACAGAATTTTTTCTACCTCCTGTAATTCATTACTTTCATGAATTCTCCTAAACTGTGCCCAGAATGGTAGCCAATACTTAATATCTTCCGAGAACTTGACAAGTGACAACTTCGGCAATTTCGTGAGCAATCTGCTGGATTGGGACGTATTTAACCTCACAGAAGCACCACACTGCACTTCAGCTCTTATAGACTTTTCGTACTCACATTTAGCTATTACCCACTTGTCCCGGTATGCTTCTATTTCTTCAAACTCCGTAGCTTCATCTTCACTTTCAACTTCGCGGACACTGCAAGCGTCACGGATTCGTGCGTCAAGTGCGAATAATCTATCAACTTCGTCTTCAAGGATCTTAAAACACGTCAAAATACCTTTATGCACTATATTGTCTTCCTTGATCTTGCTCCGAAATGCATTATAAGCTCGAGACAACGGCGTAATTGTATTCTTTCTCTTTTTAACGAGTTCACTTCAGCCATTTTATTGCGCGTGTCTATATTTCGTGTTTTCTTTTGACTAACCAAAATATGTGCACAGCCAATCCTGTCGCGGTCGCCACAAGTTACAACAAACTAAATGAAGTGCAATTCCACTTAATTGTGGTGAAAACTTATAAAATTTAAACACAAATAACTCTCGGCTTCTAATAACAAATATTTATTGCAGTGCTTACACAGAATACGTGCTTAACTACAAACAAAAAGAACGTCGCCTCTCTTTTATTAAGAGAATACAATTTAAGGTTATAGATGGCTAAGCCATTACATCAATATGTACCGGCTTTATGTAATTGGTACATTTGTCAACAGAGAGCACCACCAAGCATTACACATGTCTCTACATGCATAAGGAACAACGATAAGATGCGAGAGTTTTAAACATTTATACGCGAATTAAAAATTTCTCGTAGAAGCTGTCGCAATTTGAAGGACAGAAATAGCACTAAATCACCTTTGTATACAATTTTAATAGAAAGACTATCAGTAAGTTTACATATTTACCTTATAATTCTAAAAAGAAGTGACTGCAGATTGACGGATACATTCAGTACTTGGCGCTTGATATATATACGGGCGAGCGAGCCAAAGTGCTTGTATCCCCTGGTAGCTCCGTCGGTAGAGCTTCGGTGTAGCAGTAACTTACGAGTTCAAGTTCCCCCACGGGGATACCCTTTTATATTTTTACGTCGGCTTGCTACCTGGCAGCGGACGAATGAAGATCTATCTGCAAGACGGCCATGCCGTAGCCGAGTGGTTAAAACATTCGCTTCTCACCAAAGCGGCCAGAGTTCGATCCCAGGCGACCGCATATGGGATTCGTGATGAACGAAGTGGCGCTGGGTTGGGCTTCCTCCGGGTTCTCCGATTTCTCCCGCCATATCATTTCACCGGTACTTTATCTCATTCCACGTGTCATTAGTGTGACCGCCTGCGGTGCCGTATATGGTAACAGCGGGCGTTAAACACTACAAAACAAACTCTACCTGTGAACAGATGGAATCGGTTCCCAGCGATCTACTAGGCTAGACTTCCAGCAACCGTCAGGTCCCAGAAGCATTCCCGCTCCCGCGGTCAAGTGCATCATAAAAGGCATACTAGGACATAGCCAAGCCAGCCAAGCTACGCAAGCAATGCCAAACCAGGCAAGATATGCCAAGCCAAGCCACGACACGCCCAGCCAGGCAAGCCAAGCCATGCCATGCCAAGCCACGCCACGCCAAGCCATCCCAAGCAAGCCAAGCCAAGCCAAGCCATGCCATGCCAAGCCAAGCCAAGCCAAACCAAGCCAAGCCAGGCCAAGCCAAGTCATGCCAAATTAAGCCAAGCAAGCCAGCCATGCCAAACAAGCCAAGCCAAGCCATGCCATGCCATGCCAAGCCACGCCACGCCAAGCCATGCCATGCCATGCCAAGCCACGCCACGCCAAGCCATGCCAAGCAAGCCAAGCCAAGCCAAGCCATGCCATGCCAAGCCAAGCCAAGCCAAACCAAGCCAAGCCAGGCCAAGCCAAGTCATGCCAAATTAAGCCAAGCAAGCCAGCCATGCCAAGCCAAGCCAAGCCAGGCCATGACATGCCATGCCAAGCCAGCCAAGCCTGGCAAGCCAGACCATGCCATGCCAAGCGACGCAAGCCATGCCATGCCAAGCCATCCAAGTCAGGCAAACCAGCCAAGCCAGCCAAACCATGCCAGGCCGTGCCAAGCGCTGTCAAATCAGGCAAGACATGCCAAGACAGGCAAGCCAAGTCAAGCCATGCCAAGCCAGCCAAGCCATGCCAAATCAGCCAAGCCCTGCCAAGTCAGCCAAGCCAGGCAAGCCATGCAAAGCCAGGCAAGCCATGCAAAGCCAGGCAAGCCATGCAAAGCCAGGCAAGCCATGCAAAGCCAGGCAAGCCATGCAAAGCCAGGCAAGCCATGACAAGCCAGGCAAGCCATGCAAAGCCAGGCAAGCCATGACAAGCCAGGCAAGCCATGCCAAGCCAGGCAAGCCATGACAAGCCAGGCAAGCCATGCCAAGCCAGGCAAGCCAAGCCAAGCCAGGCAGGCCATGCCAAGTCAGGCAAGCCAGCCAAGCCAGCCAAGCCATGCCAAGCCGTGGCAAGCCATGCTAAGCCATGTCAAGTCAGGCAAGTCTTGCCAAGCCAGCTAAGCCATGCCAAGCCAGCCAAGCCATGCCAAGCCAGCCAAGCCATACCAAGCCGTGCCAAGCCATTGAAAGCCAGGAAAGCCATGCCAAGCCAGCTAGGCCAAGCCAAGCCATGCCAAACCAGGCAAGCCTTGCCAAGCCAGGGAAGCCATGCCAAGCTAGGCAAGCCAGCTAAGCCATGCCAAGCCAGCCAAGCCTGGCAAACCATGCAAGCCAATCAAGCCAGGCAAGCCATGCCAAGCCAGCCAAGCCAGCCCAGCCAGGCAAGCCAAACCAAGGCAGTCATGCCATTCCATGCCAAGCCAAGCCAAGCCATGCCAGCCATGCCATGCCAAGCCAAGGCATGCCATGCGAAGCCATGCCAAGCCAAGCCAAGCCATGCCATTCCAAGCCAGCCAAGCCAGGCAAGCCATGCCAAGCCAGGCAAGCCATGCCAAGTAATTCCAAGCCAGCCAAGCCAAGCCATGCCTTATCAAGCCAGGCAAGCCAAGCCAAGCCATGGCTTGCCAGGTCATGCCAGTCAAGCCATGTCATGCCATGCCAGCCAAGCCATGCCAAGCCAGCCAAGCCAGGCCAAGCCGTGCCAAGCCAGGCAATCCAAGTCAAGCCATGCCGTGCCAGCCAAGCCATGCCATGCCATGCCATGCCAGCCAAGTCAGGCATGCCAGCCAAGACAAGCCAAGCCATGCCAAGCCAGGCAAGCCATGCCAAACCATGCCAAGCTATGCAAGCCATGCCAAACCAGTCAATCCATGCCAAGCCAGGCAAGCCATGCCAAGCCAGCCCAGCCACGCAAGCCATGCCAAACCAGGCAAGCCATGGAAAGCCATGCCAAACCAGTCAAGCCATGCCAAGCCAAGCAAGCCATGCAAGCCATGCCAAGCCAGCCAAGCCATGCCAAACCATGCCAAACCAGGCAAGCCATTCCAAGTCAGGCAAGCCATGTCAAGTCAGCTATGCCAGGCAAGCCATGCGAAGCCAAGCAAGCCATGCGAAACCAAGCAAGTCATGCCAAGTCAGGCAAACCAGCCAAGCCGGGCAAGCCAGCCAAGCCATGCCAAGCCAGCCAAGCCATGGCAAGCCAGCCAAGCCATGCCAAGCCAGCCAAGCCAGGCAAGCCATTGCAAACCAGTCAAGCCATGCAAAGCCAGGCAAGCCATGCCAAAACAGGCAAGCCTTGCCAAGCCAGCCAAGCCACGCAAGCCATGCCAAACCAGGCAAGCCATGGAAAGCCGGGCAAGCCATGCCAGGCCACGCAAACCATGCAATGCCAGGCAAGCCAGCCAAGCCAGGGAAGCCATGCCAAGCCAAGCAAGCCGTGCCAAGCCAAGCAAGCCGTGCCAAGCCAGCCAAGCCATGCCAAGCCAGCCAAACCATGCCAAGCCATGCCAAGACAGCTAAACCAGGCAAGCCATGCCAAGCCAAGCAAGCCAAACCAGGCAAGCCAGGCACGCCATGCCAAGCCAAGCCAACCAAGCCATGCGAAGTCAAGCAAACCAGTCAAGCCAGCCAAGCCATGCCAAGCCGTGCCAAGCCGTGCCAAGCCATGCCAAGCCATGACAAGTCAGGTAAGCCATGCCAAGCCAGGGAAGCCATGCCAAGCCAGCCAAGCCATGCTGAGCCAGTCAACCCATGCCAAGCAAGCCAAACTAGGCAAGCGATGCCAAGCCAGGTAAGCCATGCCAAGTCAGGCAAGCCATGCCAAGCCAGCCAACCCATGCCAAGCCAGTTAAGCCATGCCAAGCTATGCCAAGCCAGCCAAGCCAGGGAAGCCATGCCAAGCCAGCCAAGCCAGCCAAACCAGCCAAACCAGGCAAGTCAGCCATGCCAGGCAAGCCATGCCAAACCAAGCAAGCCATGCCAAGTCAGGCAAACCAGCCAAGCCAGGCAAGCCAGCCAAACCAGCCAAGCCAGGCAAGCCAGCCAAGCAATGCAAAGCCGTGCCAAGCCATTGCAAGCCAGGCAAGCCATGCCAAGCCAGCCAAGCCATGCCAAGCCAGCCAAGGCATGCCAAGCTAGCCAAGCCATACCAAGCCAGGCAAGCCAGCCAAGCCATTCCATGCCAGCCAAGCCAGGCAAGCCAAACCAAGCCAGCCGTGCCATGCCAAGCCAAGCCAGTCATGCCATGCCAAGCCATGCCAAGCGAAGGCATGCCATGCGAAGCCATGCCAAGCCAAGCCAAGTCAAGCCAAGTCAAGCCAAGCCAAGCCAAGCCAAGCCAAGCCAAGCCAAGCCATGCCATTCCAAGCCAGGCAAGCCATGCCAAGTCTTACTTCGCCGGCCACTTGTGAGACCTTGGAGCAAGGCAGTGCCAGTGACAGAAAACCGAGAGAATTAGGTGAAGGTTGTGGTATAGCCAAATGCGGAGTACATATGATGGTTTAGGTTTTTGAGGGAATAGTGGTAGTTACCAGCCAAGGGCATCCTTGGCAAGTGGTAGCTCCGCCGCCGTCTAGGTAGGCGATGGTGGTATCGTCCTTGTGTGTTGACCAACTGGTTAGGGTGAGATGTGAATTTGTCACATTGTGAGAGTCCTGTCCCGCACGACGTTCAATATATGGGATGCCGGAGTAAATGTGGGAGATGAGTGATGGGTATCTACGGTTGGTAATGTAGATCATCCTAAGCGCCCTGTTCTGCACGGTCTGCAGTCTGCGGATGGTGGAACGAGTCACGCGGTACAAGCGTAGTTTCAGGTGAGTAGACGTGGTTGCACGGAAGATAGGATACAGTTGCCTGAGGGCGCGGTCTCCCAGACCAACCTTTGCCCTGACATGAAGGTATTTGGTGGAGTTAACCCAGGGGATTCTTCTCCGCCGTAGTGTCAGAGATACACCCGGCCGCATGTTTCGAACTTTGCCCAGTAAAAGAGCTTGACTCTTCTGTGGGCTAAAGGTCACTCTCCAGTGTTCAGTCCACCTGCCGATGGCGTCGAGCTGTCGCTGTAGTGGAGGGAAGCAATACCGATCAGAGTGAGGTAGGGTGGAGGTATTTCTTCCCCTCTGAGTTTATACAGTAAGCCCTGGTGCTATGTGGTTGCAAAGGCATTTTCCACATCCAGAAGTTTTCCTGGAATCCCAGGGCAGCCTTGTCTATCAGTCACAGCAGCTGTAGAGTAGTGGAATGTGCACGACGAAAACCGGACTGATGATCCAGGATGAGTTGCATTTCCTCAAAGAGAGGGGTGAGGTGGGATAGGAGTAATCGTTCAAATATCTTTGACACGATGGGTAGTAGGCTGATGGAACGGTAGTTTGAAGGAAAGACCGCGTTCTTGCCGGGCTTCAGAATGCAGACCACTCTTGCTTCCTTCCAACAAGTTGTAAAGAGGCGAAGATGCAAACATGCATTATAAATCCCCGTCAGGTGTACGAAGGCCTTACGGGGGAGGTGCTGGAGCATAGGCGCCGTGACGCCATCATGCCCCGGGGATTTGCTGGGTTTCAAGCTTTTGATGTAAGAAGCCACCTGTCTTGGGGTGACTATAAGGTACAATAGAAACATTTTACCTATTGCTAGATACGTTGAAACTATTTTCACGTAAAGTGCCTATTTGCCACCCGTCAACAGAATTCGATATGGATTCATTCCAGCATAATTGTATAGAACAATAGACACTGCCAGTGCAATTAAACTAGTTTACAAATTCGCTGTAGGTAAAAGAAATAAATTTCAAACCTCATAAAGTGTTGCTACAAAATATTTAAACGTATTCCAATTCTTCTGTTTTTTCTACAAAGGCGACAGTGAAATGCCATGTTTATAAAAGCATGTGTTTATGTTCTAAGCTCTTTCTAACATTTCGCAAGTTCATTACCATAATTTACTCAATTTCCTCTGATAGTTTGTTAATTATAACAAAGTTCTACTCTGTCAAATAGAACATCGTTATTTATTTTTATATTAGCCGTGCAAAGAGAACGAAATTTGAAATCTTTAAACGATTTGTCTATCGCTCAAAGCCTACTGTATTTCCATATTCTCCTTGCACCTACAAGGATATAAGCAATAAGACAATTTGTACAAATGTTTATCTTAACTTACACGAAGAAGATATAGGAATAAGAGTTTGTAAGAATGGTTAATACAAGAGTAGAGAAAGTCATGCGAGTGTAACACAAGATTTTTCTTTTAGAATTTGCTATAATTTACATCGTATCACTGTATCAAATGATTTTTCGTAGTTAATGAAGAGCGTGTATGTTTCTAGATTAAACTCTCATTTTTTCTGTTAATTTCTGGAGTGAAAAAATAGTCTATTTTTGACCGCCCTTTTCTAAAACCATGCTGTTCATTGGAAATCAGGTTTCCAGGTATTTTTTCAATGCGTCTAGCTAATTTTTGGCATATATTTTACTGCATGTTGTCAATAAATCTGCTGTAGTTTATATGAAATTGGTATTTTCTACTTCTCCGACATTTCGTTTCTGAGTATTGATAATGATGAATACAGGCGCTTCTCTTCGGAGTGACATAAAGCCTGATACGTGGGATATACCAACATTTTAAATTTCCCTTTAACCTCTGAATAAAATTCGTTGTTTCAACATTGTATGCAGGCGTTGTTACGATTTGTCCATTGTTGATTCCAGACTTCTTGAACAGCACAGTTGAAATTCATCGAAACAATAGAAATTTGCTACATTATACTGTCGGTCTGGGTGGCTCAGTTGGTTAGACGCTGGCCTAGTGATCTCAAGGTCGCGGGTTCAAATCCGGCCCAGACCGATGGTTTTTAAGTGTGCTTAAAAACGACAGCTCCATGTCAGTAGATTTTCTGACATATGAAAGAACTCCTGCGGGACGAAATTCGGTACATCGGCGACACTGATGATCCTGGCAATTAACAGCGTCGTTTAAAAAAGTACATTATACCAGCCCAGACAATAATTTAAATTGATACATTATTTTCACTTTTAATGTTAGAAATAGTTATCAATGAATTTCTTGGTAAATATCCTGAGGGGGGGGGGGACTTTCTAATTTCTGGGGAATTCTCCCCGGTCCACCCAGTGAATTCATCACTAAGTATTGTTGTCTCTCTCATGCAACAAGACATTGCAACTAAGATGTCATTTTATCTTCTTTTAAATAATAGTAGTTCTGACGGAAGTGAATAAATTCTGTCGAGTTCGTTTTCCCTAGAGCTCACGCACATGTTAACTTCCAAAATCCTCATTTTGGACACATTTTCTCCATATTAATTTCATTTTCCTTTAACCATGACTATGTCTACTGTAGTATTTTTGCAGGTAATACGAGTATTTACAAAGCCTGAGTCAGTTTTAACCCCTTCAGGTCATAACTGAATGTCGGAAGCCTTTCATGGGACAAGCCCGGTGGTGAGGGGGTTGTCACCTTTGACCCTCAGGGGACATACAGATGGAACATTTCACATGACGTAACTGTTATACTGTTGTAACATGGTCGCCAGAGCCTCGTTTGTGAGCCAGCCACTACAATGTGAAAGGCTATAGGTTGCCTCTCAATTTCCCTTCACACATACGTACATACATAGCTACTCGTATCTACATAAGGCCAATTTTCGTGTGTAGTGAGAGACGGTTGTGGTGTGTGGGACGCAGCCCCTCAGAACGTCAAGCTCCAGTAGGTATATCAACAGGAGGAGCGACGTATCAGCAATGAATAGGAGATGTTCACGAGAAGTCTCGATCGAGTGTGTATATACGAAACTGACTGAGCTTTCTGTAAGAAAATCCAAAATGTAGTACAATTAACCGTTTCCCATATGGTTTTTTAAATCTTGAGTGATGCTTTTGTTTTTTATTCACTTTATACCCCACCTTTAACTCCTTTGGAACATATTGCCTATCGACAATGGTGTTAACTCGTTTTACAATTAATTTTGGGCCTTTGGACTTATTGTGTATTAAATTCACAAACATATTCACACTCTTTTCCTACTTCTAAGCTCTGGAGAGGATAGGGGATAATCCTCTAGCCGGGATTCGAACCCAGACTCGTTGCACACGAAGTAGGTCTTCTACTGACTGAGCTACGGGGCCAGCCCAATGGTTTAAATACCTTTATTTAATGTAAGATTCTTTGCCGTGATATATAATAGCTTTTTATTTCTGTTAGAACTGTACTTTCAAAATTCCGTTTAATATTTATAATAATGCACCAAAATTTCTCCCAAATACACAGAAATGGGAATTAAATATAGCTGAATATATTTATCACTTCCTTAATCTCTCGATAGTATTCCAAATTCGGAATTCAATGGTAAAGGAATTGCCCAAATTGTCGAGGGAAGAAGAAGAAAAAAAAAAAATAAAAGCAAAACAACACATTAACTGATGTTTCTTCTCGAACGACATGAATACGTATTCATAGACCACAGTGGTAGTGAAGGTCCACGATTTTACTAGGTTCATGTATTTTAATAAACCATACCAGATAGAAATTTTAAATTGTGCACATTAAATAAATGACAGCGCAAAAAACAATCACCTAATATCATATTGACTAAAACAGGGGAGGATCTTTTCCCACGCTTAAACATTTTGGATTTTATACATAAGCTGTAAACTTCGACAAAATAATCTTAGGTTTTTCGTTAAACAATGCATTAGTTGAATAATTTAAATAATAAAACTGACACAGTTTGCTCCCTTTGTATATTTTATATAATATATATTTAAAAATATTTAAGTTAGCTGTAATATAAAAAGGAGATTCAGAAACTTAAATGTTATTAAAACATTATGGTATAGGTAACCTTCCTGAATAATGCTTATTCGGCGGTTATAATGTTACTTCATCGCAAATTTACAGTGTTTAATACATTGTCAAATATTACATAACATACTGGCATAATAAATCTGATTGTTGATTGTTTCCCTTAATGTTGCAGTTTTTTGGACATAGAGAAACGAATTAAATTGCATTTCGCCTAGGCTATGGTCACCTCTTTATAACCTTACGATAAAAATTTACCTTTTTAAATTGAAATAACATTTCTTATACACTGTTCGTAAGAGAGTGACCATAGAATTATAAAAGATCAGTTGCATGGTTATTATGTTTATTCCTCTATACTCCTTAGTTCATCACTATGAAACTTACATTGTTTCACACAAAGGAGACTGTGACTTGCAGTGTAATTTTATTTTCAAGCATTGTTTGTCCATTTATAAAACCATAATGAGTTTTCAAACAAGACAAGTGGGCAAAAGAAGAGTTTGTAAGACATCTGTCATTGTTTACAGTTGTGTTTTTATACAGTACTCAACATGCAAACATGGGAAAGATAAATACTTGTTAGAAGTATTTGCTCGAGGAAGGCTGAGTAACTCCTTATATTGTGTCATTGTCCTTAAAATACCTCTTGACAACTGCTTCATAACTTCTTAACCGTGATTTGCAAATGTTTTCGTCAAGTTTTTTTGTGTCCTTCTTTCGCGGTAAGTTGAGGCAGTAAAATATAACGAAACTGCCCTCCAAGGAAAACTAAAACCATTATAGCAAAGTTTCATAGAGTATTTATGCTCGAGCATTGTCTAACTTTAAAATATTTATACATTATTCTTAATATTCTAGGCTTACCTGAGTCATTAAGAGGGTAGACCTTACCTTACGTAATGAAACAGACGCTAAAATATTGATTTTATTCTGATATCGGCCTTGAACATTTGATTTCAAAATAGAGCAGCGAGTCCACAAGGGTCAATAGTTTCATCCTTTGCGACAATTAGTCGAAGTACACCAGCAATAAATCTTGTGCAAATGAGATTATGCATTTTGATTTTCTCCAATCTATGAATAGCGCATATATTTCTCGTACGTGCTTCTCGATTTTTGTGCAAATGGGCTATTAGTCACAACGCATGCTTTTGCACAATTTTCAAGCGCTTTCTCATTGTAAACGTCTGTTAACTTTCAGCTCTATGAACCCCGGACTCGTTTGAGAATGATTTCGCCCATTCATTATCCGATATGAGCTACCACGTTAAAGGACGTTAAAAGGTAAATATACAGGTGTTTGTGAACTACACCAAAGTATTTTCAGAGGATATGAAGATGTCTTAAACAAGTAATATGAGATAGGGAACTTATGACCTGTTCGTGCAAATTTGAAAGTTACGGCTATAAGTTTCTTAAGTGCCAGTACGCCATTGACCGTTCGAGAGCGCAAGACACAAAAAGGAATGGATGTCTTTTAGCGTACCTCTCTGGCGCAATGATTGACAGCGTTCGAGCATCGTTTACGATTTCGAGTCTTGTTCGCTTCTTTTTCTTTCGTTTTTTCCTTCCTTCTTTTCTTTCTTTTGAGTAGAGTATATTAGTCTTGTTTAGAACTAGATTTTAAATTACGTTTATGCAGTTTTATTTCAACATGTCAGTACAATTAATTACAATTCTTGCTTAAAAAAAGTTGAAACCTGATAAATACGTTCATATACTGCACTTCAGATGGGAAAGTAGTTTAAAGGGTTAAAGAAAGAGTAAAAACAAAACATCGAAGACTTTATGTCAGTTTTAAACGAACTGCTCGAAATTGTGGCTTGAATTTTCATGGCAAAATTGACAGCGGCGAAGAAACGATTGTTTTGCCCTATTCAAGATTTCTGGTGTGAGGCGAATAAGGAAATGATAGTGTTAATGCTCTTCTTTATATGGAATAAAACAGAAGGCAAAATTAGTAACTGTAATATAGGAAACGAACCCACGACCTTTGACGTACGAAACGTTTCTGGAGTGGGCTTCACAACACAAGAAGGCAGCTATTCGTTGTTCAGTGTCGCACTGTCAGGTGAGTACGAGATTTGAGAGATTTTTGTGACATTAGATCTTGAGAACGCTGATAACGAGCTGCTGAAAATCAATATTTCTATACTCGGGCAGCAGTTTTAAAGACGTTCTAAACCAATGTTTCTTCAGGCTTTGCTTTAACACCGACTTATCAGCATCTGATATTAATATGTTTAGCACCGTATAACTGCGTTATGTGTAGTCGCGGACCACACATTGCCTATCTCAAATTACTTATATCAGTCACGTCTACAATCTCTCTGGTTATTTCGGTGCAATTTGTTAACATCCTGTATAACATAAAGCACTTTTTTCCCTGTATAATATTAATATAGATGGTATAGATTTAAATTTTCTTTGTGCTAGTTTGACTTTTTAAAAGAGGGACAAATAATTCCAGGAATCATGTAGGTACATATATACAACGTATGAGTGAAGTAACTTTAACAAAAACATCCTCATTTTACTGATGAATTCTGGAGTATACAAATTGCTGGTTTCGATATAGCAATCAGATGAGGCAGACCTCGGTATCAGATCGTTTTACCTCTGAACTCTAACATTTATTCATCGAGTGCACCATAAAATGGAATTTGTCCACTACTTGACACTACTTTAAATTCAGCACACATGAAGGAAATTATAGGACGCGCTGGAAGAAATTGCTGTTGATAAACACATTAAAATTTTTGCAGGCTTAGCAAAGATACTACAGTTTAAAATAATAGTATATTGAAGGTCACATTACTCCACCTGATTAACAGCTCTGTCCAACTTGTAACACTACAGGTTTTCCTTGGGTATTTCTCAAGCAGAATTTCGCCACCATATGCTAGATCGCTGTAAAACAAGGACTAATTTCAATAATGAAGCTTGGAAAGGTATTCTTAGGTGTGTATTCGCTACAGCTCAGTATCTAATAGCAACCCTACATCAGTCTGTTCATTCGTGCAAATGGCATAGTGAAATTTTGTATATCTGCATCTAAGAGTTTGTAGAATGTCTGTGAACTCGTTTCAATTTTGGTTGCAATCTGTTCGAATTTAAGGATATAAGACAGTCTGAGTTAATTTAAAATCACCATTGCTCTTAAATGTTTGTGGTTTTTGTTTTTTTTTTCCTCTGAAACTTTTGTGGATTATTCTATAAATCGTGACAGTTGTTCCAATTGGTTATTTATATTGATAAATTATATGGTTGAGTCTATAAAAAGCATTACATGCAACAGAACAATAATATTTACTTTTAAAATATATGAATTTATGTATATTTTTATCTGAAGGTACTTACAGAATCACGCTTTTGCATGCTTATTTTAAGCATAATCAACTATCTTCTAAACCTCAATTGTTTAGTTATGTGTATTAGAAATTAAAAAACAAATTGCAAATTCAATAAATAAAAAATTTGAAAAGTTGCAATGTTGCTTTCTTAATTTCACACATGCATACACTCTTGTCTTGAAATTTTAACTAATATTAGAAGTCGTCAGAGTAAACATTTGCTTATGAGGCCCCCCCCCCAAAAAAAAAAAGAAAAGAAAAGTACATCACGGGAGCGCTGGTCTAAAGTTATATGGCACAGCGCCTTGTTTAAACTATCCGCTATACGGTTGTGTAGCGGCAGCAACAAGTTGTCACAAGTTCCAAATCTTAATATTACTAACCCGTATGGTCTGACGTTAGTAGGGTATATATAGCGACTCTGCCCCACTTAGCATAAATATCCCATTAATCAAATCCTGTCACGCCCCCCCCCTCCCCCCTCCCCCTCCCCCTGCCCCCTCCACCCCCACATGTGGGAATTTCCAAAAGGTAATAGCGACTCTGCCCCACTTAGCATAAATATCCCATTAATCAAATCCTGTCACGCCCCCCCCCTCCCCCCTCCCCCTCCCCCTGCCCCCTCCACCCCCACATGTGGGAATTTCCAAAAGGTAATAGCGACTCTGCCCCACTTAGCATAAATATCCCATTAATCAAATCCTGTCACGCCCCCCCCCCTTAAGTGACATGGGTATTTCTTTGGACACGTGGGAATTCCGAAAACAGAGAGGGTGGATGGTCTGTCGCGATCAGGATGACAAAGGAAGGATAATTAATGACCCCCGTCCCCCCTGACCCTCCTATTCTAGTGTCTGCATGTGTTTTCGAAAGAAGAACGTGAGGGTAAGAAACCCTACAATGAATGGCCCCTTACAGATCTTGATATATTTATGTGACAGTTGGAAATGTTTCCCTCGGACAGTTTTTGAAAAGAACACGATACAACTTGCAACGGTGAGCATAGAGGATGACAAAGGAAGGGTAATTTATGACCCCCGTCCCCCCTGACCCTCCTATTCTAGTGTCTGCATGTGTTTTCGAAAGAAGAACGTGAGGGTAAGAAACCCTACAATGAATGGCCCCTTTCAGATCTTGATATATTTATGTGACAGTTGGAAATGTTTCCCTCTGACAGTTTTTGAAAAGAACAAGATTCAACTTGGAACGGCGAGCATAGACATACACATTTTTCCTGTCTGAACAGGCCTAGTGTTTTTCTCTTAACATAACAGCCAAAGATCGCCCACCTGCAGGAAGAAACCTTTTCAATAGCGAAAGAATACTTCTGCATTGACGCGAGGACCACCCATGTGGTCCCCCACTGCGAGGGTTCCCTGCCTTCCCTCACAATGACCGTATTGTGCGGAAATGGGGTGCGGTGGTCTTGGGCACACTTGAATGACATTCCCTACTCAGTCTTTTACAAACATTTCTTACCAGCTCTTATGCCTATATCTTCATCGTGCTAGTTGAAATAAGCATTTGTACAAATTATCCTATTACTTATTTCGGTGAGATTCGGGCTACTTCTTGAGGCTTTTACATTCACAAGGCTTTATCGGTCCACTTTTCCTGTGTCATGTTTTCTAGTTTTTTGTTCTTTATTTATCTATTTTGTTTATTTTGGATTCCTTATGGACTTCAATGATGTCCCGCACAATCAACGCAAGCACTATCTCACGATCTTTTACGCTCATAGAGTTCTCTCTACACACGTTTCTTACTGTGACATGATTGTTTGCATTCTGTTAATCCTCATGAAAATACTGGCTTATACTTCCATTTAATTTCAGTATTATTCTATAAATAACGTTATTTTATACTTGCAACATTCATTTTGTGTATAGTATCATGTTCGACGATCAGAGAGGCTGTTTCTCGTTTCTTTCAAGCAAATTTAAGCTTTGACAACATGTTACTTAAGCTGAAAATATTGTCTCGTCTGTTACCCTCACGCAACTTTCTCTACTCTTGCCCTAACAATTAATACAAAATGTTATTTGCACTAACATCTTCGTGTTAGCTGAGATAAACGTTTTCACAAATTATCTCACTGCTTATTTCCTTTTATGTGCAAGGAGGTATATTAGAGTAAGGAAGGCTTTGTGTACTGATCAAAAGCTACACGCAATTCTACTGAAAAAACATTCCCAAGGGAATTTTTTGGTCCATCCACATCTCTTGACTTCGCATTTGTTTATGTTCCCAAAACTCAACTAATATCATGGAAATATCTCCAAAAATCCTACAGTCACACACACACACACACACACACACACACACACACACACACACACACACCTACACACATGAATGCACAACCACACACACATACACACACACACAAACAGGCATACATACACGCAAACACACGCACAAAACCGCATAAGCTTCATTTATAATTTCCTTAAATTAAGGACTTTATGTTAGCCAATGCATCACTTTTCACAAGGATACTCTACTCAGTTTTCTTTGTGAAATATCCGGGGTGTTTAAGAGGACACTTATTTATACATTTATTTTCTTGTTTATAGTATCTTACGAGATTACTATGCTTGTTTAATCCTAGCAAGTAATATTTTTTAAATCGCACCAAAGAATAACGATACCACAATGCAGGAACAGTAAGCACCCGACGAACGTAGCTGAATCATTGAACCATCAGCAATACAGGTTATTATTGTTGTTACATCATAAAATAGAAGCAAAATTGCATAAGGGCGCATTTTCAAAGTAATGGACATATTTCAGACACTAAGTAATATCTCGCCTTATTATTAGTTTCTTTATTGACAAATTCGAGAGTTCTGGTCAAAGTAATTACTGGAATAACCTTCAATCTTACAGAAAATTCTTTTGACTTCATTTCTACATAAACACAAATATTAAAAATCTGATGTGTTACACTCACGTGGCTTTCTCCCCTCTTGTACTTCCCATTCTTACAAAATCTTATTCCTATATCTTCTTCGTGTTAGTTGAGATAAACATTTGTACAAATTATCTTATTGCTTATTTCCTTGTAGGTGCAAGGAGAATGTTAGAATACTGTAGGCTTTCTGCCATAGTCTAATGTTTTAAAGCTTTGAGATTCTGTTGTCTTTGCACACTTAAGATATAAAAAAATGAACAACGATGATCCATTTCACGAAAGTTCTAAGTTTTTCCGAAACTCACACACATAACAAGGAATATCTCCGAAATGATTCACACGACAAGAAAATTTATTCAGTCAAAAAATTGTGTATTTTAGCAAGATCTATATTCTCTATAGTATGATTTGGTCCATCTCTAACGGTTTACCAGTTATGCAAAAGTCGCCCAGAATAAATACGACTACAGGGGCTACACCCTGAAAATTCAAGATATACATTTCATTTATCAAAAAAATATCTCAAACATATGACATTTTAATCAAATCGTTAGAGCAATTTCCAAGAAAGTCAAATTTTCGAAACATGTTCCATGTCAAGGGTAGTTAAGGGGGATATTTTCTTTTCAAATTCTTCGTGGCGCATCCTTGAAAGACATTAAACTTAAAAACTGACTTTGGTTTAACCGACTTTTCGTTTTGAGTTATGCTGACCACAGACTGACACACACACACACATGCCTACACATACACACACACACACACACACACACACACAAATTTTCAGCAAACACACCTACACTCACACACACACACATTTAGACATACACACACATACATACACTCACACACGCGCACACACCCACACTTACACACATACACTCATACACATGCACCCAATCACACACAGGCCTACACATACACGCACACACAAATTTTCAGCAAACACTCACACGCACACTTAGACATACACACACACACATACACACACACTCACACACCCACCCACACTTACACACATACACACACACTCACACACGCGCAGACACCCACACTTACATACACTCACACACATGCACCCAAGCACACACATACACGCACCTTTTTGTAAACCTGCTTTTTTGGATTCAGGGGGCCTCGAACATATATTTCCGGTGAAATCTTGACTTCGAATTTTTGGGTGGAGTACGATACTTCCCCTATTGACCAGTAGAGAAAGTAAAAATAGAGGTTGCGACAACTGAGCATAAAAAATACACAACGCTAATTTCATTTCAATATATGAAACTCCTGATATTATTCTTTGTTATCAAATGATTAAAAATTGAAGAGACAGAATAATGAAAATTTCATTCATCTTACCCTTGCTATTGAATAAAGTTAGTGAATGAGACCTGATGCTCTGAAAGTATTTATTTTTTCTCAAGTAGTAATAGATAAGGGGTTAATAAAATATCAACAGGAACTTTTTGTCACTAGATGTAAGTTTATTTAATAAGTTTGCCAGTTTATAGCAGGTTTGTATAAAACAATTGTACTATTAAATCTTACAATCCAGAGGCTTTTAAGGGGAGAATATGTTTGGAAACAACTCAAAGAATGAGTGAAAACTGCGTACCAATATTCATTACAAATACAAACCAAAACGGATAAGTGGGGCTTGTAGACAGAATACAAAACGAGCTCTATGGTGTTAAAGGAAATTAAAGGCGCAAAACTCCTTATGTGACTTAATCCCTGGGAATGACTGATGGTAGCATGGAGATGGGAACAATAACAATGATAATGAATAGGAATCCCGCCAGCCTATATTTTAAACATTTTGTTCGGTGTTATTCATCTTTATTTTTTTATTGAAGCATAACATTTCTTGTCATTTCTTACTGAACCTTCAGCATTCAGTTCATTGAATAAGAAAAGAGAATAAAGACATCATTCAGATGTTCATACATTCATTTTAAATTACATTAAAGGCTGGCTTTGTCACTTTCATTATAAAACAAGCTATTATGTATATCATTTCACAGTATCCAAATATTGGAAAGAAAGCTAACTTCTTAGTTTAGCCAATAGAAACAAAGTTCGGCGGGGTGGGGGGGTAGCTGTTTTACTGCGCAGCTGCACAGGTGTGGTGGGGGAAAGCATTCTAACCTATAAAAGGGTACACCGGCCGCAGGAGTGATTGCAGTTCTAGAGGGCGAAACATCAGTTGGCATTTACACATCACTGCAACAATAACATACATTCCATAATGGCAGGTAAGCCCATTTTATTATACTTTAAAGAAACATTTTGGTGTCTTTCTACGAGTGAAAGTCATTAAATAGGAACAAAATACGCAGAAAAAAGTTTTTATATGTTAAATGGCATGTATTTCCTTACAATGGACTTGAAATTATCAGCTCATCATTCATTGCCTTTACACATTGAAAGATTAAGTCAAAGTGGAAATCCGAACTAACGATGAAATTGCCAAATGTAGGAAAACACGATAACTTTTTTTCCCACTATTCATTAAATGTTTTCTTTTGTTGTTATTTTTATTATTATTCTTTTATTCTTTTGTAGGAAACATCGACAGGGCAAATGAATCTAACACGAGCATCAATGGCTCGCCCCCTGGACGTTGCACAACACGACTTGACAAAGTTACAACGCCAGTTAGGCCCAATAAATGCAGTTGTGATAGTTGTAAAAATATTTCATCACTGAAAAGTCTACTGGGGGAAATTCAAGGTAAGAATTATTAAATATTGAAATGCTAGTTTATATTGTTCCTTATTTGTCTCATTGTAGGAATTCCATCGTAAGCAATTTTTGTGTACATTCTGTCTTCCAGCGTTAGCATTACAGCTCCAAACCATATGTTCAATCGAAATATCATATATGATATTTTGTTTTTCATCATTCATCTGACTTATAATATCCCTTTTAATACTCTCTTCTTCATATCAAAGTGACTTATCTCAAATAATCTGTCTCTAAGCCAAAAACATTTTCTTTTATACCTGAATTAAATATAGTCTTTTATTCAATCTTTAATAAATGTTCACTTGCTGAATATGAATATCCACTTCAAATATTATAACACCATTAATTAATTTTATTGTTTCATCTTACTTCAGGCCCATATGAACCAATGGACCTTTCATTGAATCGCCAGCCTAAGGAGCAGCACACCATGAGACCTTCACAAACAGCTTTACACAGAGAATCAGCGCAAAAGAGGGAATTATACCATAAATCACTTTGCGATTGCAAGATCGCTAATCAAGCTGGGAAGAGCACATCTTCTTCAATATCGCAGAGTAATAAGCAGCCGCATGAAAACACCCATCAGATTACAGATGAACAATTATATCAACAACGCAAGTACAGCTGGGAACCTTCAAATAAAAGATGTCATACTCATACAAGGGAGCAATTCAACAGCCCGCAGCAAAGAACTCAACAAAACTTAAAGGAATTGAGCGAAAACAAGACAAGGATATGTATTCATACCTGTGAAACTATGAAATGTGATACTTTGAAAATTGCCATAGAACTTATTTTATAATTCAATAAGATTTCTTAGAACAGATAACCAGCTCTTATAGAGATACGTTATTGACTTTGGCAGGGACTCTAGGTCATATCTAACGACAGTAACAATCATTCATCATGTAATTCATGCTTAGCCTGCAGAGTCGCAGTTATCAGAAGTAACAGGTATTCTATTTTATTCCAAGGGCGGAAAAACAGCATGATAGACACACAGAGAGAGAGAGAGAGAGAGAGAGACTGACTGTTATGTGCAGGTGTTTTACCCATATTTATGAATTCTGTATAATATCCACAGGCATTTAGCCTGAAGCAGTATCTACTTATATTGTGAAATCATCAATTATGTTGAAATGTAAAAACGATTTTGATTCATTTAATAAAATTTATGAAGAGAAATATCAGCGTTATCATTTAACCTGTCGTAACCTATCCTAGCCTAAGCAAGCCTACCCTATCCAAATTTAGCCTATCTTAACTAGGAATGCATGCAGGAATAACATAATGTATGATATAAATTAACAAAAGAACATAATTACAATCAGATAATTTTATTTAACTTATAAAGATGAATACACTACCATTACCATTCAGAAAGCAAGCATATACTATTGAAAGACAATACATATATATTCATTTCATTTCTTAATCATTCAATGATGCCAGTCGATTTCAGTTCATTGATAATTCCTTGAATTTCCTTATAGTGATTCTGTCCGGTCGATTCTTGTGACATGATTAATAATCTTAAACGTTTTACTAATTCATTTGGATCGAACCAAGGATATTCCAGACGAAAAGCAGCATTTGATGAAGGAGCATCTTGCATGTTATTGGATACTTGGAGATTATTACTTTCTTCCAATGATGTCATGTTTCCAGATGTTTTTACAAGGACGCTTAGCGTTGATTTTCCATCTTCATTATTAGATGATTCATCAATTCCAGATTTTTCACTCTCTTGCAACGGAAATGCCCCTGATTCAGAATTAGCTATATTGTTCACAGGACCATTAGAAACCTCTTTCTTGCATATTTTATTATGGCGTTGAAGCCTACTCGTTGTCCTATTCTTTAAAGTCTGCCCACACTCACAGCATTTGAGGAAACGATCCTTTCCAAGACTAATATATGAAAAATTAAGTCTTGCGTATTTTGAGCAATACAACCTTTTACTGTGATCACTCATTGTGAAAATGCAACTAAAGCTGACAACCGTTTAAGCAAAAGTTAGAGATGCTCGATATTTTATACATTGATTGTTCATATGTCAAATATAAACTCGCAACAATGCAAAACAATTTAGTGTAAGCAGACACCCTAAGTAACCACAGGTGACCAGATGAGGTGACCATGGGTGACCAGATGAGATGACCATGGGTGACCAAGGGTGACCAAGGGTGACCATGGGTGACCAAGGGTGACCATGGGTGACCAAGGGTGACCAAGGGTGACCAGATTAGGTGACCATGGGTGACCAGATGAGGTGACCATGGGTGACCAAGGGTGACCAGATTAGGTGACCATGGGTGACCAGATGAGGTGACCAGGGTGACCATGGGTGACCATGGGGTGACCAAGGGTGACCATGGGTGACCAGGGGTGACCATGGGTGACCAAGGGTGACCATGGGGTGACCAAGGGTGACCATGGGTGACCAGGGGTGACCAGGGGTGACCAAGGGTGACCATGGGTGACCAGATGAGGTGATCATGGGTGACCAGATGAGGTGACCAAGGGTGACCAGATGAGGTGACCATGGGTGACCAGCTGAGGTGACCATGGGTGACCAGATTAGGTGACCAAATAGGTGGCCCGTGACCCAAGCATGTACGTGAGCAAAATAAGTGCAAGCTAATGTGAGACTATCAAACATTCAAGATATATAACCTAAACCTAACCTAAGCTAACATAATGTTACCTGAACCTGTTGCTTGAATCTACACACTGTAACTATTTTTAATTGAGGATTTCATTCTGCTTGCACCAACAAATATAACATTACCTAAGCTGAATTCTTCTATTTCAAACTTTTATTCTCGTAGCACATGCACTAAGTCATCCCATCCCATACAAATATTCAATTTCCGTATAACATAGCCTAATCTACTCTTAATGTGTTTCATGTCACTTAAGACACGATTCAACATTCAGAGAACAATGTCTCAGGTCGATTCTATAGACACAGTTAACAATTCTTTTCTGGAAAGTAATGTTATTCCACTATTCTTCCACACATCACCCATACAGGTTATTCACACCAATCAGATAAACATATATCCTACCCTCACCTAACTCGAATCGAAATTCAAGCAAACTATTAAGAGAATGCTATTGTATTGATGATACTCTGATGAAGTCAATGTGATCTTTTCCTCTCATATATAAGTATTCAATTCTCTGAACACCAAACCTGGCTTAATATTCTTGATGGCACATAAAATCAAACACGCCAGAAGATAATCGAAACAGCTTGCTCTCAAGATAATTAATTGTGGTTGATTTTATGTGTCATCAAGAATATTAAGCCAGGTTTGGTGTTCAGAGTATTGAATATTTGTATATGAGAGGAAAAGGTCACATTGACTTCATCAGAGTATCATCAATACAATAGCATTCTCTTAATAGTTTGCTTGAATTTCGATTCGAGTTAGGTGAGGGTAGGATATATGTTTATCTGATTGGTGTGAATAACCTGTATGGGTGATGTGTGGTAGAATAGTGGAATAACATTACTTTCCAGAAATGATTTGTTAACTGTGTCTATAGAATCGACCTGAGACATTGTTCTCTGAATGTTGAATCGTGTCTTAAGTGACATGAAACACATTAAGAGTAGATTAGGCTATGTTATACGGAAATTGAATATTTGTATGGGATGGGATGACTTAGTGCATGTGCTACGAGAATAAAAGTTTGAAATAGAAGAATTCAGCTTAGGTAATGTTATATTTGTTGGTGCAAGCAGAATGAAATCCTCAATTAAAAATAGTTACAGTGTGTAGATTCAAGCAACAGGTTCAGGTAACATTATGTTAGCTTAGGTTAGGTTTAGGTTATATATCTTGAATGTTTGATAGTCTCACATTAGCTTGCACTTATTTTGCTCACGTACATGCTTGGGTCACGGGCCACCTATTTGGTCACCTAATCTGGTCACCCATGGTCACCTCAGCTGGTCACCCATGGTCACCTCATCTGGTCACCCTTGGTCACCTCATCTGGTCACCCATGGTCACCCATGATCACCTCATCTGGTCACCCATGGTCACCCTTGGTCACCCCTGGTCACCCCTGGTCACCCATGGTCACCCTTGGTCACCCCATGGTCACCCTTGGTCACCCATGGTCACCCCTGGTCACCCATGGTCACCCTTGGTCACCCCATGGTCACCCATGGTCACCCTGGTCACCTCATCTGGTCACCCATGGTCACCTAATCTGGTCACCCTTGGTCACCCATGGTCACCTCATCTGGTCACCCATGGTCACCTAATCTGGTCACCCTTGGTCACCCTTGGTCACCCATGGTCACCCTTGGTCACCCATGGTCACCCTTGGTCACCCATGGTCATCTCATCTGGTCACCCATGGTCACCTCATCTGGTCACCTGTGGTTACTTAGGGTGTCTGCTTACACTAAATTGTTTTGCATTGTTGCGAGTTTATATTTGACATATGAACAATCAATGTATAAAATATCGAGCATCTCTAACTTTTGCTTAAACGGTTGTCAGCTTTAGTTGCATTTTCACAATGAGTGATCACAGTAAAAGGTTGTATTGCTCAAAATACGCAAGACTTAATTTTTCATATATTAGTCTTGGAAAGGATCGTTTCCTCAAATGCTGTGAGTGTGGGCAGACTTTAAAGAATAGGACAACGAGTAGGCTTCAACGCCATAATAAAATATGCAAGAAAGAGGTTTCTAATGGTCCTGTGAACAATATAGCTAATTCTGAATCAGGGGCATTTCCGTTGCAAGAGAGTGAAAAATCTGGAATTGATGAATCATCTAATAATGAAGATGGAAAATCAACGCTAAGCGTCCTTGTAAAAACATCTGGAAACATGACATCATTGGAAGAAAGTAATAATCTCCAAGTATCCAATAACATGCAAGATGCTCCTTCATCAAATGCTGCTTTTCGTCTGGAATATCCTTGGTTCGATCCAAATGAATTAGTAAAACGTTTAAGATTATTAATCATGTCACAAGAATCGACCGGACAGAATCACTATAAGGAAATTCAAGGAATTATCAATGAACTGAAATCGACTGGCATCATTGAATGATTAAGAAATGAAATGAATATATATGTATTGTCTTTCAATAGTATATGCTTGCTTTCTGAATGGTAATGGTAGTGTATTCATCTTTATAAGTTAAATAAAATTATCTGATTGTAATTATGTTCTTTTGTTAATTTATATCATACATTATGTTATTCCTGCATGCATTCCTAGTTAAGATAGGCTAAATTTGGATAGGGTAGGCTTGCTTAGGCTAGGATAGGTTACGACAGGTTAAATGATAACGCTGATATTTCTCTTCATAAATTTTATTAAATGAATCAAAATCGTTTTTACATTTCAACATAATTGATGATTTCACAATATAAGTAGATACTGCTTCAGGCTAAATGCCTGTGGATATTATACAGAATTCATAAATATGGGTAAAACACCTGCACATAACAGTCAGTCTCTCTCTCTCTCTCTCTCTCTCTCTCTCTGTGTGTGTCTATCATGCTGTTTTTCCGCCCTTGGAATAAAATAGAATACCTGTTACTTCTGATAACTGCGACTCTGCAGGCTAAGCATGAATTACATGATGAATGATTGTTACTGTCGTTAGATATGACCTAGAGTCCCTGCCAAAGTCAATAACGTATCTCTATAAGAGCTGGTTATCTGTTCTAAGAAATCTTATTGAATTATAAAATAAGTTCTATGGCAATTTTCAAAGTATCACATTTCATAGTTTCACAGGTATGAATACATATCCTTGTCTTGTTTTCGCTCAATTCCTTTAAGTTTTGTTGAGTTCTTTGCTGCGGGCTGTTGAATTGCTCCCTTGTATGAGTATGACATCTTTTATTTGAAGGTTCCCAGCTGTACTTGCGTTGTTGATATAATTGTTCATCTGTAATCTGATGGGTGTTTTCATGCGGCTGCTTATTACTCTGCGATATTGAAGAAGATGTGCTCTTCCCAGCTTGATTAGCGATCTTGCAATCGCAAAGTGATTTATGGTATAATTCCCTCTTTTGCGCTGATTCTCTGTGTAAAGCTGTTTGTGAAGGTCTCATGGTGTGCTGCTCCTTAGGCTGGCGATTCAATGAAAGGTCCATTGGTTCATATGGGCCTGAAGTAAGATGAAACAATAAAATTAATTAATGGTGTTATAATATTTGAAGTGGATATTCATATTCAGCAAGTGAACATTTATTAAAGATTGAATAAAAGACTATATTTAATTCAGGTATAAAAGAAAATGTTTTTGGCTTAGAGACAGATTATTTGAGATAAGTCACTTTGATATGAAGAAGAGAGTATTAAAAGGGATATTATAAGTCAGATGAATGATGAAAAACAAAATATCATATATGATATTTCGATTGAACATATGGTTTGGAGCTGTAATGCTAACGCTGGAAGACAGAATGTACACAAAAATTGCTTACGATGGAATTCCTACAATGAGACAAATAAGGAACAATATAAACTAGCATTTCAATATTTAATAATTCTTACCTTGAATTTCCCCCAGTAGACTTTTCAGTGATGAAATATTTTTACAACTATCACAACTGCATTTATTGGGCCTAACTGGCGTTGTAACTTTGTCAAGTCGTGTTGTGCAACGTCCAGGGGGCGAGCCATTGATGCTCGTGTTAGATTCATTTGCCCTGTCGATGTTTCCTACAAAAGAATAAAAGAATAATAATAAAAATAACAACAAAAGAAAACATTTAATGAATAGTGGGAAAAAAAGTTATCGTGTTTTCCTACATTTGGCAATTTCATCGTTAGTTCGGATTTCCACTTTGACTTAATCTTTCAATGTGTAAAGGCAATGAATGATGAGCTGATAATTTCAAGTCCATTGTAAGGAAATACATGCCATTTAACATATAAAAACTTTTTTCTGCGTATTTTGTTCCTATTTAATGACTTTCACTCGTAGAAAGACACCAAAATGTTTCTTTAAAGTATAATAAAATGGGCTTACCTGCCATTATGGAATGTATGTTATTGTTGCAGTGATGTGTAAATGCCAACTGATGTTTCGCCCTCTAGAACTGCAATCACTCCTGCGGCCGGTGTACCCTTTTATAGGTTAGAATGCTTTCCCCCACCACACCTGTGCAGCTGCGCAGTAAAACAGCTACCCCCCCACCCCGCCGAACTTTGTTTCTATTGGCTAAACTAAGAAGTTAGCTTTCTTTCCAATATTTGGATACTGTGAAATGATATACATAATAGCTTGTTTTATAATGAAAGTGACAAAGCCAGCCTTTAATGTAATTTAAAATGAATGTATGAACATCTGAATGATGTCTTTATTCTCTTTTCTTATTCAATGAACTGAATGCTGAAGGTTCAGTAAGAAATGACAAGAAATGTTATGCTTCAATAAAAAAATAAAGATGAATAACACCGAACAAAATGTTTAAAATATAGGCTGGCGGGATTCCTATTCATTATCATTGTTATTGTTCCCATCTCCATGCTACCATCAGTCATTCCCAGGGATTAAGTCACATAAGGAGTTTTGCGCCTTTAATTTCCTTTAACACCATAGAGCTCGTTTTGTATTCTGTCTACAAGCCCCACTTATCCGTTTTGGTTTGTATTTGTAATGAATATTGGTACGCAGTTTTCACTCATTCTTTGAGTTGTTTCCAAACATATTCTCCCCTTAAAAGCCTCTGGATTGTAAGATTTAATAGTACAATTGTTTTATACAAACCTGCTATAAACTGGCAAACTTATTAAATAAACTTACATCTAGTGACAAAAAGTTCCTGTTGATATTTTATTAACCCCTTATCTATTACTACTTGAGAAAAAATAAATACTTTCAGAGCATCAGGTCTCATTCACTAACTTTATTCAATAGCAAGGGTAAGATGAATGAAATTTTCATTATTCTGTCTCTTCAATTTTTAATCATTTGATAACAAAGAATAATATCAGGAGTTTCATATATTGAAATGAAATTAGCGTTGTGTATTTTTTATGCTCAGTTGTCGCAACCTCTATTTTTACTTTCTCTACTGGTCAATAGGGGAAGTATCGTACTCCACCCAAAAATTCGAAGTCAAGATTTCACCGGAAATATATGTTCGAGGCCCCCTGAATCCAAAAAAGCAGGTTTACAAAAAGGTGCGTGTATGTGTGTGCTTGGGTGCATGTGTGTGAGTGTATGTAAGTGTGGGTGTCTGCGCGTGTGTGAGTGTGTGTGTATGTGTGTAAGTGTGGGTGGGTGTGTGAGTGTGTGTGTATGTGTGTGTGTGTATGTCTAAGTGTGCGTGTGAGTGTTTGCTGAAAATTTGTGTGTGCGTGTATGTGTAGGCCTGTGTGTGATTGGGTGCATGTGTATGAGTGTATGTGTGTAAGTGTGGGTGTGTGCGCGTGTGTGAGTGTATGTATGTGTGTGTATGTCTAAATGTGTGTGTGTGTGTGAGTGTAGGTGTGTTTGCTGAAAATTTGTGTGTGTGTGTGTGTGTGTGTGTGTGTATGTGTAGGCATGTGTGTGTGTGTGTCAGTCTGTGGTCAGCATAACTCAAAACGAAAAGTCGGTTAAACCAAAGTCAGTTTTTAAGTTTAATGTCTTTCAAGGATGCGCCACGAAGAATTTGAAAAGAAAATATCCCCCTTAACTACCCTTGACATGGAACATGTTTCGAAAATTTGACTTTCTTGGAAATTGCTCTAACGATTTGATTAAAATGTCATATGTTTGAGATATTTTTTTGATAAATGAAATGTATATCTTGAATTTTCAGGGTGTAGCCCCTGTAGTCGTATTTATTCTGGGCGACTTTTGCATAACTGGTAAACCGTTAGAGATGGACCAAATCATACTATAGAGAATATAGATCTTGCTAAAATACACAATTTTTTGACTGAATAAATTTTCTTGTCGTGTGAATCATTTCGGAGATATTCCTTGTTATGTGTGTGAGTTTCGGAAAAACTTAGAACTTTCGTGAAATGGATCATCGTTGTTCATTTTTTTATATCTTAAGTGTGCAAAGACAACAGAATCTCAAAGCTTTAAAACATTAGACTATGGCAGAAAGCCTACAGTATTCTAACATTCTCCTTGCACCTACAAGGAAATAAGCAATAAGATAATTTGTACAAATGTTTATCTCAACTAACACGAAGAAGATATAGGAATAAGATTTTGTAAGAATGGGAAGTACAAGAGGGGAGAAAGCCACGTGAGTGTAACACATCAGATTTTTAATATTTGTGTTTATGTAGAAATGAAGTCAAAAGAATTTTCTGTAAGATTGAAGGTTATTCCAGTAATTACTTTGACCAGAACTCTCGAATTTGTCAATAAAGAAACTAATGATATTACTTAGTGTCTGAAATATGTCCATTACTTTGAAAATGCGCCCTTATGCAATTTTGCTTCTATTTTATGATGTAACAACAATAATAACCTGTATTGCTGATGGTTCAATGATTCAGCTACGTTCGTCGGGTGCTTACTGTTCCTGCATTGTGGTATCGTTATTCTTTGGTGCGATTTAAAAAATATTACTTGCTAGGATTAAACAAGCATAGTAATCTCGTAAGATACTATAAACAAGAAAATAAATGTATAAATAAGTGTCCTCTTAAACACCCCGGATATTTCACAAAGAAAACTGAGTAGAGTATCCTTGTGAAAAGTGATGCATTGGCTAACATAAAGTCCTTAATTTAAGGAAATTATAAATGAAGCTTATGCGGTTTTGTGCGTGTGTTTGCGTGTATGTATGCCTGTTTGTGTGTGTGTGTATGTGTGTGTGGTTGTGCATTCATGTGTGTAGGTGTGTGTGTGTGTGTGTGTGTGTGTGTGTGTGTGTGTGTGTGACTGTAGGATTTTTGGAGATATTTCCATGATATTAGTTGAGTTTTGGGAACATAAACAAATGCGAAGTCAAGAGATGTGGATGGACCAAAAAATTCCCTTGGGAATGTTTTTTCAGTAGAATTGCGTGTAGCTTTTGATCAGTACACAAAGCCTTCCTTACTCTAATACCCCCCCCCCTTGCACATAAAAGGAAATAAGCAGTGAGATAATTTGTGAAAACGTTTATCTCAGCTAACACGAAGATGTTAGTGCAAATAACATTTTGTATTAATTGTTAGGGCAAGAGTAGAGAAAGTTGCGTGAGGGTAACAGACGAGACAATATTTTCAGCTTAAGTAACATGTTGTCAAAGCTTAAATTTGCTTGAAAGAAACGAGAAACAGCCTCTCTGATCGTCGAACATGATACTATACACAAAATGAATGTTGCAAGTATAAAATAACGTTATTTATAGAATAATACTGAAATTAAATGGAAGTATAAGCCAGTATTTTCATGAGGATTAACAGAATGCAAACAATCATGTCACAGTAAGAAACGTGTGTAGAGAGAACTCTATGAGCGTAAAAGATCGTGAGATAGTGCTTGCGTTGATTGTGCGGGACATCATTGAAGTCCATAAGGAATCCAAAATAAACAAAATAGATAAATAAAGAACAAAAAACTAGAAAACATGACACAGGAAAAGTGGACCGATAAAGCCTTGTGAATGTAAAAGCCTCAAGAAGTAGCCCGAATCTCACCGAAATAAGTAATAGGATAATTTGTACAAATGCTTATTTCAACTAGCACGATGAAGATATAGGCATAAGAGCTGGTAAGAAATGTTTGTAAAAGACTGAGTAGGGAATGTCATTCAAGTGTGCCCAAGACCACCGCACCCCATTTCCGCACAATACGGTCATTGTGAGGGAAGGCAGGGAACCCTCGCAGTGGGGGACCACATGGGTGGTCCTCGCGTCAATGCAGAAGTATTCTTTCGCTATTGAAAAGGTTTCTTCCTGCAGGTGGGCGATCTTTGGCTGTTATGTTAAGAGAAAAACACTAGGCCTGTTCAGACAGGAAAAATGTGTATGTCTATGCTCGCCGTTCCAAGTTGAATCTTGTTCTTTTCAAAAACTGTCAGAGGGAAACATTTCCAACTGTCACATAAATATATCAAGATCTGAAAGGGGCCATTCATTGTAGGGTTTCTTACCCTCACGTTCTTCTTTCGAAAACACATGCAGACACTAGAATAGGAGGGTCAGGGGGGACGGGGGTCATAAATTACCCTTCCTTTGTCATCCTCTATGCTCACCGTTGCAAGTTGTATCGTGTTCTTTTCAAAAACTGTCCGAGGGAAACATTTCCAACTGTCACATAAATATATCAAGATCTGTAAGGGGCCATTCATTGTAGGGTTTCTTACCCTCACGTTCTTCTTTCGAAAACACATGCAGACACTAGAATAGGAGGGTCAGGGGGGACGGGGGTCATTAATTATCCTTCCTTTGTCATCCTGATCGCGACAGACCATCCACCCTCTCTGTTTTCGGAATTCCCACGTGTCCAAAGAAATACCCATGTCACTTAAGGGGGGGGGCGTGACAGGATTTGATTAATGGGATATTTATGCTAAGTGGGGCAGAGTCGCTATTACCTTTTGGAAATTCCCACATGTGGGGGTGGAGGGGGCAGGGGGAGGGGGAGGGGGGAGGGGGGGGGGCGTGACAGGATTTGATTAATGGGATATTTATGCTAAGTGGGGCAGAGTCGCTATATATACCCTACTGACGTTCTGTGTAGGACTTAGTCAACTTTGCCGTCCAGCTTTGATTTTTTCTTCCCACGGGGTTCACGAATTCAGTGAATTATATTTTGTATTGGATAAAATAATTTTTATAGACTCAACCACATAGGGTATCTATGCTAATAAACCATTTGAAATAATTCTCATGATATATAAAGTAATTCATAAAAATTTCAGGAAAAAATTGATAATTTTAGAGCAGTGGCAGTTTAACTTAATTTCAGTCACTAAGGTGTAATTTCTGTAAAGTTAGACCCCTGCTCCCCTTAAGGGTAGTTCGCAAAGAATCTTTAAAACTTCACCATAATTTATCAGATAGGTACATAGCAGAATGCTTACCAATTCCTGAAGTTTTTCTAACTGAAGCTAAGAGTAAATGTTAGCGTGTGAAGCTAAGCAAAAGGAATTAAATATACTTTTTAACTGCGTTATCTATTACTTAACTATAACAAGAACAGGAAGGATTGATTTCTATCCAAAAGGTGTATACCAAAATTTTGCCGTAAATACACGTTATGAGGCACCTTAATCTAAGTATGTAAGAATGTTCAGAAAATGAAACGACAAAGAAAACTTGTCACACCCAGTTGTAGTCCACAATTCGATTTGAACTTTTATCCCAAGTTTTTATCCACAAGAACACTAGATTCCATTTTCTTTAATGTACTTGACTGTACGCCATAGTTTGAGATTAGTAAAGGATAAGAAGAAAGCAATTGCTTTAACCATGCCTGTGTAAAATAAAAGTCCCATTGATCGGGTTCTGGTGAATTAATGACTCTTCAGAATATGCACTTCATTGCGCATAGCGTTGAGCCCTTCTTGTGAGAGAAGCAAGGAAACAAAGGAAGAAGTCAGCCATAAAGTGTTCACTTTTTAGCGTTTGTTGCGGTTAATGTAAAGCTTGCCTCTGTTCATTGCAAAAGCTAAGAAAAAGAAATACGTTCCCCGACGTCATCTACTGTCTGCTTGAGGTAGTGAAATTTACATTTGATCCATTGAGCTCAAAATATCATTTATGAGTACTCAACTGCTATTAGTACTACAACTTCTACTACAACTACCACTACCACTGCTATTGATTATAACAACAACAACAACAACAACAACAATAATAATAATAATAATAATAATAATAATAATAATAATAATAATAATAATAATAATAATAATAATAATAATAATAATAATAATAATAATAATAATAATAATTATAAGACGCCTGTGTGTTTCTGAAAAAGATACAAACTTTGTAATATAACGTATTTTTTAAAACTCTAAAAAGATTTTATGCATAGTCCCATTCTAAACAACCCATTAAATTACCCACTTTATATGTTACTACTAAACATATATGGACAGTGTTGTATTCCACCCAAACATTCGGGGCCGATATTTCATTAGAAATAGATGCTTTAAGCTCCCTAGAAATGTATTTTTAGAAAGAGGGCTATGTGTGTGTGCGTTCCAAGGGTGCGATACGAAGATGAATATGCGGAGCACAAACATACAAGAAGTAGATAGTTAAATAAGGTCTTATCGAGTAATCTAAGAAATATAACCTGGTCATTCTTTTGTTTTGTCCAAATTGTCGATAGATCATCGTTTTTATTTACTCAGTGCCCCCAACTATATCCCATAAGTTACTAAAAAGCAATTTTTACACCTTACAATTTATTAGCGATAAAAAAATAACACGATTTCAGTTTGATAACTGTGTTTTTAACAATTTGTTCCTTAATAACTAATGATTTTCGAGAAGAAAGGTTATTTGTTAGTAATAAAATAAAGTAAGATTAATTTGAGGTTATGAACTGGTTTTCTGTTATAACAAGAGAAGAAAGAAATGCATCTAATTCTTAGTCTTAGTTTTCCTCAGTTGGCAGTGCTACATCAATACGAGTAGAAATGAATATATTTTAGGTTACTTTTTATATAATTTAACATTTTCTTATCAAATATTTGCGATATTGTGTTTAAATTCCTATTTATTTGTGAAATAGTTCATATGAATGTCATTCGATGGTCTAATCCTCCCAGATAAATTCAGGAGCGAAGCGTCGATTAGATCAGACGTCTGTAATTTTCGTAATTGTTTTGGTCTAACTTCTGTTATAAAAACACAGACACTAAACTCGTATTTTAAGTTTAGCGTATGTAGAAGAATTTCCTTTTGTGGTGGCAAATGTTAAAGTATTAAGTGAATTCCATGCAAATGAGAATAGCTTGGACAACTAAGTAGCAGACGAAAGTTTAAGTGTCATTATTTTTTCATGTTAATCCTCGTTCTCCTTTAGACGGTTGACTTGGTACTCAGCTTCCTTGAATGTCCTCACTGGCATTATCCTCTTTTATCTTTCTTTTGCTTCTCCCTGAAAGGAATTTTTCAGGACGTATGGGCCTCGATTCATTAAGAATGTAAACCTCATTGCAGACACCACCCTATTAAAAAACCATCTTAAATTTGAACAGTGATACCCAGAATGTAGGAAATCTTATATATTTAAACGAGCAATTCTTGTATATATGTATTCCGCGCAACTTGGAAACGGCTCTAACGATTTTGATAAAATTTTGTATTCAGATACAGTTTTGCTTTCTAAGTTAATCTATAAAGGTGTAATTCCTGAAAAAACGCGATTTTACTTAAAAAATAACATTTTTTATTCCCGCTTTTACAGAGCAATTCTTGTATATACATTCCCGGTATTTCAGAAACTGCTCTAAAGGTTTGGTTAAATTTTTGTATACATGCATATTATATTCACAGTGTTTTCTCTACTCACTTTTAGGTAACACATTTACATCTCTTTCTCTACTCGCTCCTCCATAAAGAATTTTCCATAAAAAACGTGATTTTACACACAAAAAATTGTTATCCCCAGTTTTAAAAAGTCATACCATGTTCTGTATGTTTGAAATAGAAATGCTATTATATTCACACTGTTTTCTCCTCGCACTTTTAGGTAACACACTCACATCTCTTTCTCTACTCACTCTTTTACAAATAAGTCATACAATTTTCTATATATTTGAAATACAGATGATGTACATTACGTTCACAGTGGTTTCTCTACTTACTTTTGGGTAACAGATTCATAACTGTTTCTCTGCTTACTCTTCTAGAAAAAAGTCATACAATTTTCTGTATGTTTGAAATAGAAATGCTGCATATTACAGTCACAGTGGTTTGTCTATTTAAGCACTTTTACGTAACACATTAACATCTCTTTCTCTAATCACTCTTATATAAACAATTTTCCATAAAAAACGTGATTTCACACCAAAAATAATTTTTATCCACAGTTTTAAAATAAGTGATACATGTTCAGTATGTTTGAAATAGAAATGCTAAACGCGCTGGAGTCAATCGCAGCACCAAAGAACTGAACTCCATAATGGAACAAATGCTCGATGAAAACCTCAAACTAGGTGGATATCGATGGGGAGGCCTGCGTTCAGCAGTAAACGTTTTTCAGCTGAAATGATGGTGTTTATAAAATATTTGTATGTATTTCTATATCTCTTGTATCTCTGAAATGACTCTTAACAATTGCGACAAAAATTATTATTTAGTTAACGTTTTGCCTTTCAGGTTTATCTAAGTATTTTCTCTCCCTACCCCCCCCCCCCTCCCCCCGCCCAAAAAAAAATGATTTCACAAAAAGAGAGGCGAAAATTGGCGAGCGAAGCTCGGTAGCCCAGGTACTGATGAGTTTAACACACTCGTGTTGTGCGAGAGTAACACATTTTTAAGACTAAGATCATAAACTAATGTTGCATGAAATGTTGTGACAAATATTCTTGCACTGACTATAAGACGGATACTGGATCTGAGAACCCAAGACAGAGAGCAACTGTTGCTCTCCACATGAAGACAGGAAATAGCCCACATAGAGAACAGTAAATGCATTATACATGATTCCCCATGTTTGCGCTTTATTCATAGATCTGAAAAGTGCACACCTGGCGTGCTTTTGGATAAGGAAGGGACAATCCCTGCAAAGGCCGCCAAGCACCTGGTTTTGTGAGAGAAGACACGCCGCTAAAAGCCGCACAGATTTTCCTCTTTATGCTTCTGAAAGCGCTTGCATCTACTAGTCTTATATATTTCTTTCATGGTTCCGCTTTTGTGTATTGAACACGGCTAGGAAGATTAAGAAC